>NW_010587579.1:191880-213608 GCF_000705375.1 Tinamus guttatus | reverse complement strand
GGAAGGAAGGAAGGAAGGAAGGAAGGAAGGAAGGAAGGAAGGAAGGAAGGAAGGAAGGAAGGAAGGAAGGAAGGAAGGAAGGAAGGAAGGAAGGAAGGAATTCTCCTGTCTGCCTCATTCATGGTAGAAGTATATTCCCATCAATATCAAGGTGGGAGGAAGGATTACTCTCAAGGTGTTAAGACAATGCAAAGAAGTGATAATAAAGGACAAGTTCTCATTATCCTTATCTCCTCACCAGACCCACTCTCTGTGCTGGAAGATTAACTGAGATAGTTAATGAAAGACTTATTTTACTTTAATAATTTTAGTTTCCTCATGTGTGGTAGAAAACTCAAAAGTCAAATATGATTGCTGAGGAGGGTCTGTTTGAGATCATGATTATTTGGATCAGTCAGTGACTGGGTCGAAATAATTTCAAAATTCTATAAGAAAATTAAGCTATCTATCTTCAGCATTTGGCCAATGTTACTTTGTGCTGTTACTGTCAGCCAGTGCTGCTAAGATTCTGTGTACGATACCTATTTACCATTTGGGATACACTGGCAGTTTGTGACAGCACGTCAGTATTAGCTGAACCAGGCAGTACTTGAGTTATCTTGTCCATCTCTTTCACAGAGATGAGAGAACAAGTCTAAATTAGACTCACTCATTTGCTGGGAAAGTCTGCTAAACCAAAACTTCTGCTTTGTCCTTTGCTGACAGTTATACTGCCAGCTGAATAGTTAAACTTATAAAGAGATGAAAGGAAAGAGAGCTCATGTCAATTATAAAACAGTAAATGCAAAGGACCAATTAACATCTCAAAATTTTATGATATTTTTGGATTTTCTTCTTCAAACATATGGATGAAAAATTTGAGTTTAATAGCTGTAATAATGTTTGGCTCTGAAATAAAAAGAGAGGATGTGCAAGAATGGGCAACAATCATATCATTTTGGATGTATTTGGTACTTAAAGCTATTCTCTGTTTGAGAAAAGTCCAGAGAAGTCTGTGACTGCAAGGGCTGATGGTTTTCTAAAAAATGAGGGATAAAAAAGCTCTTAGTGAATTTGCATTTTTTAAGCATTTGAATAGACACAATCAAATATATTTCACAGGACCAACAATGAGAGAAATCACAATGACTATAGTGGAGTTCTGAGCTGAAATTTGACCTCTCTAATGACAAAATTCATCGAGGTTCATTCATGCTAAAGCTAAATAATATGATATACAATATCAGTTGTGAGTCCTAACTAGACTGAAGAAAGGGCATAGAAGCCAGTAATTGTTTTGCAGCTGCTGAGTTGTCTCCCTAATTACGGAGACAAATTCTAGCTACTGCCTCCTCCCAGGGAATAACCCATATAGGTAGATATTATTGCATGGATCAGGAACATATATAAGTTTTCATATGGCTAAAAGAGCTGGTACTAAGTTATAAAGACATTCTACACTGCATAGTGCTATTCAAACTCCAGAGAAACCCTGTATTGCTTTGGAGAGGAATGACTTTTTGATTTTACCTTATGCAACACCTAATTTTCTAAAGTGGGGCTGTAACACAGCAGGGAATCAGAATTATAAAGGCACCAACTTTAGATGAAGGGGCTGAGATGTCACTACTTTGTGTACACTGGTAGTTACAGGCTGCGTGAACTATTTATTACAGAGGAATCCATTTAGCCTGCAAAAATACAAAGGCATGAAAAGAAAAAAGAAAAAAGGGCTTTTTTTTTTATGGGCAATCATAGTGGTACCTCCATTTCTTCATTCCATAGCATGTTCTTTCTATTCCATTCTTTATTTTACAATGAAGAAGCTTAGAATTGCTTTCCACTCCTTTCTCCTGGAAACAAACAAGCCCACTAATGCAGAGTGATTCTCCTGCAGCAGAGCCTCTGATGATAGAAAATGAGGTAGTAACATTGAAAATAAGCTTTGGACAAAACGGAAGAAAAAAAAATCAAAGATTCTTTCCATCTTTCAATAGTGCATTGCTGATAGAATCCCACTAAAATAACCTCAAAGGGGACACTTCTTAGGCACAGTAAATAGCATGAGTAAATCTAAACCAGTTATAATAATTATTCATAATCCAAATAATTATTTGTTTTGATGATACACACCTTAGCTTTCCATGCCGAAATGGAGACGGAGTCCTTCTCTGTTCTGATTCCTTTTGTATTGTTCATCTGATACTGAACCATCAAAAAAGCTTCATACTCTGCTGCATCTGATTGGACATAAGCAGCCAGAAGCTGCCTTTATGTAAGAATAAATCTGCTTTGTGGGGGAAATAGAGAAACAAAGTCCTTCCCACACCAGTGGTTTGCCTACTAGATACCACGCTTTCTCTTCTCCATCTCTCTCTATAATTTTGTTGTCGTTGTTTACAGTGGATTATCAGATTTTTCTTCCACTTCAGCTATACAAGTCCCTTCTGTTTTACAGAAAAATGTCCATCTCAATCATTGTAAATCGTGCAAGATGCCAAAACATGTCTTATAATGAATGTCTATTTCAAAGACCAGATTTTCCAATTCTTTAACTATACAACATCTATCAAAGAATGTTCCAGGTGCTGAATAATGAGTCAGAAAAGGAGAGTCCACACTGAAGATATTTTGCCAATGTATCAAGGGAACCATGAGGATCCTAAACAGACTTGGTGATTTTCATGCAAACACAGAGTTTTACAGAAGTTAAAGAATGCCATTTTGTTTACAAAGCTTATAAAAAAAAAAATCAGTGCAAGTGTCTGATATACAGTAATAAATCTGCTTGAAGAAAAGAGCAGTGGCTAAACTCAGATTGTGTTATGTATGTGCCCAAGTTACCTCACTACAGCATTTTTTTGCAGTCTTAGGCACAATAGAGATGTAAAATTAAACACTTTCTGTAAAATTCAGTCACTAAATATCATGTTAAAATTAAAGCAAGATCATCAAAGTTTTGCAATTCTGACCTGCTAAGGTGAGAAGGTCTAAAGACGAGATATTCTAAAGGACTAAAACGTCCTTTAAACTAAAACTATGCTGTTCACAGCAAAGTCGCAACAATCCTTCAAGGAACTTCAATGCTGTCTTCACAAGCTTTAAACTGAGTGCATCTTGTTAAATGGACATCAAGGGCATGATGTAGAGATTGGTGATTAATGGGTGGATTTTCCGGTTGACACTGAAAATCAGTCTAGATGATCGAAAAAGAATTTCCCTGTCTGTGCCACTAAATGTTCCTGGATTTTGTCACACTTCACTAACAGATTTCCCTAAACCTTTCTTATCACACACTGTGAAAGGGCTTTTGTAATTCTGTCTAAGTGTGATTTATTTACTTTGAATTTCTTTTTCATTTTTACATTTTTATATTTTATGAAGTAGAGTTTTTTTTTATTTAATACTGTCCTACATTAATGCCAAGAAAACACCTTGCTTTAGGCAGTCTTCAAAAAGACAAAGTAAAGGCAGCAAAGGGTTTTAGAACTTCCTCTCATGAACAAATCAATTAGCATTTTTATGACAAAATTGTTGTTTATTAGCTTATTTGAAAAAGCAGATTATTAGAAAGAATAGTACATGTTATTCAATATCTGGTAAGACAAAGTGAAGAGGAAGGCTTTTTCAGTTTCTTGAACACTTGAAATTTCTAAATGCATTTGAGTGTTTCACATTGGGTATGAATAGAAATATACACTGGTGTAAATGGTGTGAGTTTTTGTCATAGCGATTGAAATGCCAGTGTTAAAAGCCTTGTAAAATAGCTCTTGTTGTAAACATAGAAAAAAACACAGAACTTATTTTTGCTTATAAACCTCTTGAATAGACTGGTGAATATTATCAATCATTTTCTCTAATACTTTAGTACTGCGGTTGGGTTCTAAAACAGCTTCATTAGCAAAATGAACAAAGATCACTAGATCATCAATTAGCTAACTAAGGAAACCAGTATGAATGTCCAAGTGCTCAGGAGGGGTTGGTTAGAAATAAGAAATAAATAAGACCCCAGAGTTCAGATGCGGTACAGCAAGAGGAGCTCCTCTACCCTGAACCAAATGCCCAGGAGATGCCTGATCCTATAGTACTATGGGACAGATGGGTGGGTGATTCTGGTGATCAGAGCTAGACTCTCATGCATATTGCATTAAATGATTCCTTTCCATAAGTAAGCTGTGAATGATCTCTCTTGAAACCAAGTGGACTGTAGCCAGTCTTCTAGCAAGAGTTACAATTTTGATATCCTAGGACCATTCACACTTCAGCTTCACATACTGATTTGCTTATCAGAATATAAAGCATTATTTAGGGTATTTTTGGTATGCAGCTGAGAGTAGAAAATCTTAAACCGTACTTTTGTTTTGAGGAAGTAGTCTGTGATGATGAAGACAGTGTTTGTCAACAGGATTTTTGATTCTCTCCCTGTCTTTTGTTCCTGTGCAACTAGTCTGAAATTTGCTCTGTCTTTCTTCCCCTTGAATGGAGGCAAAAGGAATATAAAAGTAAAATAATTTAACAATATATACTTCACAAAATTTGCAGTTTACCAGCTGTGTGCAACATCCTTGGAGACTACTTGTCGTGAGACCATTTTAACTGTATAAATGTGCATTGGACTATAAAATTGGCTTTTATAGTCAAAGTTATTTTTTCTCATAATATAAGTAAAAGAGTTATTATTGCAGCATAAAGTGAGTAAACTAGCACTGGTTACATTTCTGTAAGCACGTGAGGCTTTTGTTTTGTTTTATTTTGCTTTGTTTTGCTTTCCTTTTTGCAATTTATGATTATTTTTGAATTTTCTCCAGGCCCTATTTTTAATAAAATCAAAAAATGATCTGTTCTCTTGACAGCAGCAATGTCTATCATTCTTTTTTATTATTATTTGGTCTCGTTAACTCAATAATAAAAATTACTTTTACAACAGAACACTCTCTGCTGTAAAAGCTCACTAAAAAGGAGAAGAGGATTTTGTGCATTTAAGGGCAATTGAAAAAAGAAAAGAAGAAAAGTAAAGTGCATAAGAGAGAGAACAAAGCTGTTACTATCCAAGTATATTAAGAATGCCTGAAATCTGAAAGGAAGCAATACACTGTGAGATGGAAAAGTAGTTGTAAGGCAGAATATGAGTATGTCATCAATCACATGGAATCTACAAGAACACTATTTTCTGTTTTTTGTAGCGCTGATCTTTATACTCTGTGGGTTACCCTTAATGGTATTAGAACATATTCTCTGAGCCCACTGAAATCGTGGTCTTTAGATGGTTGCTTTGTACTTTGCACAGGCAAACATCAGTGTGGACAAATCAAAAAATGACATTAAGGTTTCCGTATTATTAAGAATCAAATAAATGAGTCTAAGGATGCTCTTTTTTGCTGATAACTTGTAAACTACACATAGCTCAAGAAATGGATGAAACTGACAGAAAGATACCCTTTTTTCACTTATAAGTTCTATTCCTCATTTTTGCTTTAGTGCAAAGCTTAGTTTATACTGACAAGCACATGAAAAGAACACACAGGACCTATAAGGAAGGTTCTGTATGAAAAAGACATTTTTCATCTCTTAAAGTCACTTAGTGGAGGTGGTTGAAAAATAAAATTACCTGAGCTGTCTAAGAGAACCCTGTTTTGTAGTCTTTTTTTTTGATACATGAAAATAATCTGAAAGCTAAAATTAATATAGAAAGATGTCACTTTAAAAAAAGCCTGGCATTTCAATCAATTAAATAAAAGGAAATGAAGAAATGCAAAAAAAAATTAAAATAGAGTGATTTTAAATAATTTACTCTATGCTGTGGAATATGGTGGATATGAATGTGATTTTTTATGCACTACTACAAACCCTAAGATGCACTATGCATTTTTTAAATATTCCAAGCACATATTTATACTTTTTTTTCCTTACCCTTCAAATGATCTTCTTTTCTTTTTTAATCAGAAAAGATTATATGTCCTTGGTTTTCAGAAGAAAGCTAACCTTCAAGGATGTTTGCCTAAGAATATAATTAAAAATATTAATAAGATTTGTGTTTTCCATGTTATGCTCCTTGGTAGTCTAGTGACACTGAGGATTATGTATGATTTTAGACACATGTAGATGGAAAATAATATCCTACAGCTACATTTTTTTTAAGACTTGTTGGTTTACATCTTCTTTGTCCTGTGAGTAAATCATGCATCATTAAATTCTTCCTCTAATTTAAGTCAGAATCAGTTAATGCAGCCTAAAATTATAAACTAATCCATTATAAGAAGTCCGTACAGGTGTATGTGTAATTTCAGTATAGAATCCTGAGTTGCATTGTATTAATATTGATAATATTTTGCTTCAAATGCAGGTTTGCAAAAAAATTAGCAGGAATACTACATACATATATGACCTGCTAGTCCAAGTGCTTACTGACCTCAAAGATCCTCACTTCTATTAAATAATAATAATTATTATAATTATTATTGTAATGACGACAATGATGATAATAATAATAATTTATTTGTTTCAAATAGTCTCTCCATGATCCCATCCTTGTAGAGGGATTTTTATTTGAATGACAAGGCAAAATAAATGAAGCAATTAGGGGATCTGAGCTGCTGTTGACAAACAGCTTAACAATGTAATCGCAGAACTTGTTCATAGGAGAAATGGTATAAAAGGAGTACAAATAAAGTATGTATTCATCTGTGTTGCTTTAGTGTACTTTTTTTCATTTCCCTTTAGTATAGAGCTGTACCAATGATTTCTGAATAAGACAGCAGTTGAGGGCAAATTAATAAATCTTCTGCTTTCCTGATAGCCTTTATAGGACAAAGTGCCAGCTTGAGAAAAAGTGGCTGAATCAAGTCTTTACATGTCTATTATTGTCTCTGTAATATTGACTTTAATATTGTACATTCATGGGGAACACAATTACATCTTGTCCAAAGTGTTCTATATGACAAAGAGAAAATATCTTGTCACATATTTCCCCAAGAACTAGATATTTACTTTTAGAAACAAGAAATTGAAAGGCTTTGGGAACAAGTGGAACTGGTGACAGTGTGAGCTTTTCTACACTGATTTTTCAAATATTGCACATGGAAAGGTCCTGGCATGTAAGAGTCCCCAGAATTTTGCTGATGCTAAACACACCATGGAGATGAGGCAAGGGAAAAAATAGAGTGTAGAAAAATGGAGACCAGACAAAGTCAGAAATTTTCTGAATTAGTGTCTTCTCCTTTCACTTTTCTCATTTCATTTTTGCTTACATTATCTTCTAAGTTATGTTTTTGTATTTACTTAGATGTTGATTTTTTAAGACTGTTTACAGAAATGCATTAGTAAAATTTTCCGTTGTGTAAAAGCCAGAATTCAGCTGCAGAACGCTGTGTCTCGATCGGAATGATTTATGTGGATTTTTTACACACCAGAATGTTACAATTTGCCTTATTTCAAGTGGGTGTATATATGATCAGGTATTTCTCCAAAGACAGACAGTGTAGTTGTTCCTGAGAGGCTTTTTATACATTGTGTTTAAGGACATTTTAGTCAAATATTTCACAAAAATGTTACTTGAAATCTACTAACAGATGCAATATGATACAACAGGTGTATAATAACTCGTTAACGTATGCATGAGATTGCAAAGCAACACTTTCAACCTTTATACAAATCTCCTCAGTAAATACCACAGATGCAAAACAGTTTCAGCAGGTGGCAAATTGCTACAATTTTACCACCCCAGGATGCAGTGAAGATTAATAGGGCCCAATGTGTTTTCCCAGGATTTCACAATTATAGAATCACATAAGACACTTGTACTAAAACCCAAGTGCATTCAGACTATCTCTACAGCTCTCAGTATAACCTGACCAATGGTTAATAATGATCTTACTAATAGTTTGATGCAACTATGACAAACAGCTATACTTAAAGAAAGAAAACTTCATTCCAGTTTGAGAATACAGTGTTTGCTTCCCATTGACTTCTATTCACCCCGCTAGGAAATCCACCAGTATGAATTCCTCCACCAAAGGGGAGATAGAAGCCTTCTGTTCCCACAGGTTGACTTTTTGAATAACGGAAGTCATAAAGTTCTAAGAAAGTATTCCTCACATGTCGTATCACAGAAATGACATACAAAATGTCAGACAGCAAAGTTAGGTTCTAATTTTATTGAATCAGTTCTATTGAATTTAATTACATATTTCATGAAAGTACCCAGGTATGTATGTAGAATAAAATACATTTACTGAGATGTTCATCATTTTGATATTGAAGTTGAATTAGTCCTCTGACTTAGGGCTATTTTTTTTCTCCTAATGTTTGCACCTGTCAAAGGACACTTTCTTTCTTATCACACTGAGAGACAAAGTGTAATATCCAAGTGATGTTGGAAAGAATGTTGCACTCATATGACGTTGTAGGTGAGTTATATTGTGTTGCTGACATAAGGACAGTATGTTGATGTGCCAACTTCAATAAAACTTTGAGAAGGGTTTTTCAAATTACTACATTAAAAAATACTACTGGAATTATTTCTTAGTGCTTTAAATTAAAAAAAAATGCATTATATGCATTTTATGCATTTTTAAATGCATTATTATTTTTTATATGTATGTATATATATAATATATTTTATGTATATATATATATATATAAAATATTGCAAAACAAGAGAGAGAAAGAGCTTATTGAAAGACAGGGAAACAGCTACCCAAACACACTTCAGGGGATGTTGCTGACTAAAATATTATTGTCATCCCAGTGTCTGCTTAATGAAAATCTGACTTTTTCACAATGGATCCTAGTCACATATAGTCAGAATAAAAGGAAGGATACAAAAATATGAAATATGTTCTACAAGTGGGAAAAAAGTAATCAAGAATAAAGTAAAAAAAAAGAGAGAGAAGAGAAGAGAAGCTATATTTTACACATTTGAAGGTGAAAATTTGGTGCAAAGCATTTTGAGGTGCAGAAATGGAAAAAATAGAATGATAGATGTGATAGAATTTTTTTTTAAAAGAATTCTTAAATGTTTCTATACATACACACATACATATACACACACCTATTAGAGTATTTGTGTATACACATGTAACAAAAATGCATAAATCAAAGTCAATAAAGTTTTGAAGCCTGAGAAAAAGAATCAAATTCCTTGTTTCTATGACAGGGAATTGATTCATTTTTCTACCAAAAAAAAAGAAAAAATAAAGTCCATGACTTAAAATTTAGTGATATTCCAGGACAAAGACAGAAGAAGCCCAACATCTCTTTTGGGATCAATTAGTGGGTTTTTCTTTTTTTTTTTTTTTTTTTCTCTGTGCCTTTCCTAGGTTGTATTATGCCTTATTCATCATAGCAAGGTAAGTGGAATGAGAAGTAATAATGTGAATGACAGCAACGCAACCATACTTCTTCTCAATAGAAGAAAAAATATAGAGGATCTATTCTTTGACCTAGAGTGTTGAGTTAGGTAGCTGGAGAGGTAGATAAAAAGTTAGTACTTTAGAAAGCAAGTATGAGACAAAAGAAAAAGTGAGTTATTGCTTTCGGATAGCTCAGTAACAACTAAAACTGGAAAAACAAAAACAAACAATCAAAAACCCCCTCTAGTAATTAAATCCTCTCTGTGTCCCTTAGCAACATTATATTTTGGAAACATAATTTCTTGTGCTAGTTAGTCTTGAACAGCGTCAGCAGATTTATTTCTCCCAGAAAAAATTGTAGGCATTTCACAGGTAAATTTTGGGCGAGTTCTACTTAAAGCCTTTCTTGCTTAACAGAAAGGGAAAAAAAAGAAAAAGAAAAGATTATATCAGTTTTACTTGCCCAGTTTAAAAGACTTTATCTTATAGAGTTATATATTATCAACATATTTGTGTTAGAAATTATGTCAAGCTGCAGACTACAAGACTGTTTGGGATGCATTAATCATCATCAAAATAAAGCCCTCTGTCATCCAGCTTCAAAGGAAAAGCTCTTTTACATGGTGAAACCATTAAAATTAGACCCTAAAAAGCAGTACAACCTGTAGAGATTTTCCAATTATTGTTAAGCTGCTGAGTATCTCAGTGTGCTAAGAGCAACATTGATCAAACACAGATTTCATCAGTATCAGAAAAGCTTCACAGTTGCCTTTAAATGAAATGGGAAGGTAACCCTTCAAGAACTAGGCCACAATATACCATTGCCAAAGAGGCATAAGGCAAATTAAAAGTCCTAGACTTCAATAAGAGTTGGAATTCCTCATTAGCTGTTAACAGTGGGAAAAACTAAGTGGTTAAATTCTCCACTGATTTAAATTCTCTGTAAACTTATTGACCTCTGTGACATTGCACTTGGTGAAAAAGCAGGATGCATTTTTAAGCTGTTTTTAACTCCCATTAGGGTAACCCAGCAGGAAACCAGCTCCAGTTTTCACTAATGTCCCTACCCTACCTCTAAGCTGATTAGTAATTCACCTCTATAATTTGCATGCACTTTAAGAAAAAAAACTGTTTGCTTAATGATACACACAAGCACACACACAAAAGAATAGCTAAAAAATAAATGACCCGAATCAGACTTAAAGACTTGGGAAGACTCAAAACATGTTGAGTATTGGAGGCTACAAATGTGATCACAGCATGATACCAGCTTTGTGCATTGAGCGTATAGCACATACAATGCATCATTAGAAATTCAAGTCAATGCACGCAGAGTAATTTCTTCATTTGCATTGCACCTTATGCAGCTGTAGAAAACTGATTAAACTGTATAGACAGAGCTATTTTTTTTTCCTTTTTATTAATTTTTACTCTTTTTTGCAGAGTTAAAAAAATGTTTTGGGAAAGGATCAGTCAATGTTTCAACTAATATGCTCCAAATACAGTGTTACAATGAACATTTTTAGGCTTGACATCAACTATCTGCTGTACTTCAAAGTGTTTCAATTATTTTTCATTGTCTCCGTATTTGATCTTGTCATTGATGAAGCTCAGGAACCACAGTACAAGAGGGATGTGGAGCTGCTGGAGAGAGTCCAGCACAGGGCCACAAGGATGATCAGGGGCCTGGAACATCTGCCCTACGAGGAGAGGCTGAGGGAGCTGGGCCTGTTCAACCTGGAGAAGAGAAGGCTGAGAGGGGATCTAATCAGTGTATATAAGTACCTCAAGGGAGGCAGCGAGGAGGATGGGGCTGGCCTCTTTTCACTGGTGGCCACCAACAGAACTAGAGGTAATGGCCACAAACTGAAGCATCAAAAGTTCCACAGGAACTTAAGGAAAACTTTGTCAACAGTGAGGGTGACAGAGCACTGGAACAGGCTGCCCAGAGAGGGTGTGGAGTCTCCTCTGGAGATCCTCAAAATCCGCTTGGACACAGTCCTGTGCCACGTGCTCCAGGTGACCCTGCGTGTGCAGGGGGGTTGGACTAGATGACCTCTAGAGGTATCTTCCAACCTTAAGCATTCTATGATTCTATGATCTTCATTAGTACTTCAGTCTGATGATTCTCATGATAAAATCGCATGTTCTTAATGTTTGGTCTCCTCAATTAGGACATTTTTAAAGAGCAGTCTGTGTAAAAAAGCCAAGAATAAGCAGATCATGTCCTGATGGCACTGAAAGCAGGGGCAAAGTCTGAACGAGGAGTGTGAAACCCATCCACTAAGCTGAGCACTGATGAGTTTTCTGAATTCTAGAATTGCATCTTACACAAATTTGAGGTTGGATTTGGAGGCTTATTGTAAATTAGAGATCACTTTAAAACTAGATATTAGAATCAGAAGCTCTGATTTTTTTGTAACTTGAGAGAAAATAATTTATATTCATGTTTCTTTCCTCTTTTATCCCCCAACTTACTATATTTTATGCATCATACCAAGTGATGCACCAAGTAGCAATAATTATTATTTGTTATAAATGTACTTAATTTTACCTATAATTTAATGTATGTATAGATGATCTTCTGCAGTCCTTTTCAAGTTGAATTATTCTATTATAATATACAAAATTTCCGTTTCCTTATTGATTCATTCATTCCCTTACATTATTTCCTTACATTATATTATTTTTATCACTTGTCCACAACCCTCTATCTTAACATGAATGGTTGCTTCAATAATAGTCTCACATGTAGACAGCCCCTCAACTTCATATTTGCACTATTTTCCTAGTTTATTTTCAAAAATCCACCATCATTAGCAAGATACAATATCAGTCAAAGCATTAAGGCAGTCATGGATATTAGAGAATACTAACTAAAGGTGTATGAGATTTCTGGAATACTGTGCAATGCAAACACTAAAATAGAAAATTTCTCAGTGCTTTCATGACTCATTCTGAATTTATTTATACCCATTTAATGTTCTGTGAGAAATCTGTTAATTATTCATGATCTTTTGATACTGAGATTATAAGTGAAAGGAAATTTTGTACAGTTCTGCTCAAGATCTGCCAATCTAGTTTCATATAATCAATGTCTGATCATATACAACTTCTAAAAGTTATTAATATCAAAAAAAAAATCTTTATAGTCACTCAGCTGTGCCCTGCAGTGGAACATCATTCACACATTTTCCATGAACAAAAAAAATGTATTTGGGCTTAAATGATTCTCGACTCACTTCTTCTTCACATGATCCCAAACTTAGCTTTTTTATACTTCATTTTTGCAAAGGCACTGTCTAGGTATATATGCGTAAGGCTTTTGCAGAAGCAGCTGTATGCCAGTTGTCTATGGAAGATGTGTCGTCAGTGACATATGTCCCAAGCATGAAGCATGAATGTGTTGAACTGATCAATATGGTAGTGATAAATATGTACAGACTCACACCCACACGACTCTCCTCCATGCTTAGTCTTCCTGGGTAATATAATCCATAAACATATGCACTATCCTTGAGTGCTTTGGGCACCTGGCAAGCCTTTTGAGCAGGTGTATTTAAAAGTGCTGGAGTTTGGGACCTCAACAAAAGTACATGTTCAAACATGTGGGATATGGTCACACAGAACACAAGTTGGCAAGGTATAATCAAACGCACTCAGATAAATATAAAGCTTTATTGTTTTTGCTAGTTTATTTTAAAGTCAGAGTAATGGTATATGAACATGTTTGTGCAAAGGTGAGAGCAATATCCCCTTATAGCTGAAGAGTGTAATCAGTTGGTGATCTATTTTGCTGATCACACTCCACAGGTACATAGAATTTTAGACAGTAGAGGGCAGCAACCTGACTTGCACTTGTTCCCGCTCCTTAGCTAGTTCGGCGATCTTTCCCGAGTGCATGCACACGTGCTGAAACTGGCTGTGTCACTGGGTTTTCTGTGCTTGTCTGCTCTTAAAATCCTCTTCTGTGCTGGTACAATCCATTTGGGCAATTATGTAAATGGTTGCAAGTAAGCTGCATGGCTAACAGCATAATTTGAGTCCTGACGTTTCTAATCAATTTGTTAAGAACAAAAAATGAGGAGATAATAGTGCCCAGAGAAACAGCACATTAAAAAGAGTACACAGGACTAATATTTGACTGAAATCTTTATCTCATTTTGAAGTTTGTATTTGTTTAGCATTCAGTATAAAGGTAAGACTCATTGAGGCTGTGCTTGCTTTCAAGAAAGCTTCTGTATACCTCATAAATATTACCAGAATTCTACCATTTGTAAAGGTGTGACCAGAACAAACCATACAATGAATAGACACTATATTGTGATTTACATCTCCATTAGCTTCCATTATACACTCATCTCAATGTGATCAGAAGAAAAAGCTTTAGAGAACAACCAACATCACATGAAAAAGCATGCTTATATTTTAGAACAGGTCAAGTAAATTTTGAGAAAAAGTTCCATTAAAATGAAATGATAATACAGCATTAAGCAGAATTTACAGCTTTAAAGAAGCTGTAGTTTGTATTTTGAACTGGCGTTCAAATCGCATCTAGCTACTGAAGAGTATTGCCATATGCATGTGAACTAATGCATTTGCAGATTCTGAAGAACCCTTTTTTCCATCAATAACTATATATCATAGGCAGTTTCAGTTTACTCATTGCCTGAACTACTATCACATTACATAGATGACAATAACGCAGATTTACACTCAGTTATTTCATATTCTTTGTTTATTGTTCTTTATGTATGCCAGTGTGGAGTGTTCAAATGTTTCTGCATATGAAAGTGACTCTGAAACATGTGCATATGACCCTGAAACTTTAGTGAGTATATCTATTCAAGGAAAATACTGAGGGTTCTACTTAAGATATTTGTTTGTCTTTGATATAGATTAGATATTAGTCATTAGTTATCATTAGCTGTTAGATTTTGTTTTGTAATAGTCTTCAGCTTCACTTGTTCTTTTTGTTCTTCTGAAAAGTGGTAACAGTTTGATGAATTTGTTTAAAAGGTTAAATCTCATCAGCTACTGCCTATAATGAGCACAATAGCTTCACTTCAGTATTTACGCTTCCTGTAGTTAAGACACATTTGTTCTATTTAAACTGGCAAACTATCACCAACCTGAAAATATCTCTAAATTTCATCCTCATAAAAAGGTGAAAGTAAAATTAAGTTAAACATTTACCTTTTATTTATTTGTTTATTAAAATAGAAATTCAAACTGAGAAATACTCCACAAACTTAAACAATATGTATTAAACTTCTTTATTCAAAGGAATTGTAGTCATTCAGTGGGCAGGTATGAGATGAGCAATAATGGCAATGGCTTCTTGGGAACTTGAGCAGGACTGAAAATGAGGGAAAATCTATGTGGTGAGGAAAATGTGGAAAATCTATGGTGGTGGCCAGTGACAGGACAAGGAGTAATGCGTATAAATTCAAACACAACAAGTTTAATCTCCATATGAGGAAGAACTTCTTTACTATGAGGGTGGCAGAGCCCTGGAACAGGCTGCCCAGAGAGGCTGTGGAGTCTTCTTCTCTGGAGATCTTCCAAACCCGCCTGGATGCCACCCTGTGCCACGTGCTCTGGGTGCCTGAGTAGGGGGATTGTGCTAGACAATCTCTAGACACCCATTCCAACCTCAACCATTCTGTGATTCGGTGATAATCTTCCTGTGCAGAAAAGTCTTTTCACAGAAAATGTTTTTCCAACCTTCTCACTCAAGCAGAGAAATCTGGAACACATTGCACAAAACTGCATCCAGGTGCCTTTCGAATATCTCCAAGGAAGGAGACCTTAAATATGATCTTAAATAACACCATAAAGATATAACTGTAAAAATAAAAATAACATAATAAACACCATCCTTTGTTCTTTGAGCACTCCATCTTTGAAGGACATAGTTTAAACAAGATTAGAAAGAAGCCTTCTGTTTAGAATAAATCCAATGTATTTTCATATTATGACATTTGGAAAAGTATCCGAGAAAAAGAGAAGGAAAGAACTTGCCCTTTCTAATAGAAGGGGCAGCAGCTCTGTTGGGCACTGACCAGGCAGAGCCCTGACAATTTTCATGGGGATTGGTGAGCAAGGAGGCAAGGGTAAGGATATGAAACCGGCAGGACACACACACACACACACACACACACACACACAAAAAAAAAAAAAGAAAGTAAATAAAATATGTGAAAGAAAACCAGTAATATTTTTCTATTCATCAAAAATTAATGGATTTTCCCTTCAATAGGTCTGTCTGGAGCAAGGATTAAAATCTTTAATATATCTCTTTTTTCTTTCTTTCTTTTTCTTCTTTTTTTCTTTCAGAATGAAAGTATGGAAATCAAAATGTTTTTGATCTATTTTCATACAGTGCACATTTTTGGAGTATCCTTCTTTCTTTTTTTAAAAAAAATCTTAAACAATGAAAAAGTGAAATTTTAAAAAAGAAAATTGGTACTATTCATTCAAAATAATAATGAACTAAATAATTACAATGCCTTTAGTTGCACTGAATAAAACAGGAACTGACCATTTGTCTTAAAAATCCTGGATTCTCAAGAATTTCTTTGACTAGATAATTGGCATTTTTCTATAATCATTTTCAGAAAAAGATCACTCTTTCATCAGATACAGCAGTCTATAAACACCCTATAGTTGTCCGTGTACTAATGCATGCAGATTTTGAGGGCAAAACATTGCAAGGTATACTCCGTTGATGAGTGCTTATCCATGTGAATGATTATATCCTCTCCAGAGGACTTTCATATGAAGATTTGTGAAAACAGTGATTGCACATCTATACTGGTTACTGCAATTTACTGTAAGGTTGTATTCATTTTGTGACTATATCTCGAAGTTTTGAGCTTCTTTCAAGCAGAATAGTTGAAATGCTATCCAAACCCACTAAATGGTAAAACTTTCCAACTAGCTAAGGCATGCTTTGATAGAAAGCAGATAACGGCAAAATTGTAATTCTGAATCGATTTGGCCCACTGGAAAAAAAAAATCTTAAACATAATACACTTTTCAGTCAGGCTCTGTCAGATGACTTTTCCAGATACCTCTATCTTCTGGTTACTTTCTTGGGACAAAATTGGCATACCAAAACAGGAGAGGCATATGTCCTTTTTAAAATTTACTTTTGGTTTGTAACATAGTGATACCATTTTGTTAAACTTTTAAATTCTACAGTGATGGCATTCTGCCAGCATGAGTAGCAAATATCTAGAAATCAGAACAGGAATGTTCCCTTTGAAAACAATTTTAGATGCCATTGGATAATGTGCTTGGGCATTTATATATATATATATATATGTGTGTGTGTGTGTGTGTACATGAGTGTGTGTATTTTTTTTCCCTCCAGGAGCTGCAGTAATTTGGAAAACAGTAACACAAAAATGCCAAAAGTTTATGAGAGTGAGTACCCAGGGTACCATTTACCATTTTTAAGCTTTTTTGTGAGCGACACTTAAAGACTAATAATCACTTATGTGACTCTGAGAATAGTGAAGTTAAAGTGTTCAGCATAATATGTATGAAATAAAGCTAGAGAGACAGTAGGAAGATTAAATTGAGGGTAGGGATTAACGTGAATTAGTGAGAACTGTTCATGGACATTCTCAATATGAATTAAAATATCTTTTATTCATTTTGTCTCAATTAACTTTAAAAACAAATTGAAGAGACTGAAATGTAACTTGTCAAAAATACCTGTCTTGGAGAAGCTTCAGATACTGGGTATGGATGCATGTGAAAACAATGTGTTCCTCAAAATATGTTGCTAAAGCTTTTCTTCCTTTTTTTTTTTTTTAAGGGTAAAAAAACACTTATTAATTCAAAGTATCAGCTTCCTGGAAATAAGGCCACCTTTAGCCTACCCCATGTTGTTTTAAATATTCACTGAAGAGCTGTTCAAGCATTCTCTGACAGCCTTTCACTGTAAGGGTATGTAACCCTTCATTTTCCGTACTTTTTTTTTTTTTTTCCCTGTTCAGCGCCATTGAGGGCTCTGCTTAGCACTATACGCTACAGCACTGCTGTGCTTTCTTTTATATTTGTGTCTAAGCTGAGCAGTACTGTATGATTAGAATTTCCCATCAAGACTCTTAGATCTTGTAAGGCACATTTTGCCATATATAAGAATCTGTGTTCTTATGGTTTGGGATGACCAGAGTAGCTCGCTTGTTTCTTTCAAAAACTGTAACCATTTCTGGTTTGGAGAGTTTTTGTTTGTTTGTTTGTTTGTTTTTGTTTTGTTTTGTTTTGTTTTGCCTCTTGACAATGCTTATTGTATAAGTTTTACTCTCAAAGTGATTCTCTCTATTAAAAAAAAAAAAAAAAAACACCACCACCACCACCAACAACAAAGACTTCTGAGTTGACACAGTTTAGGTATTCCAAGATTGGTGACTTTGACCTATGACCAGGAGTTACACAGTGCAACACAAGGGCTCCTTTCTATTTAAACAGTGCTACCTAAAAGCACACATAGCAGTTGCTTTTCTTTTTGCCTTTTTTTCTCACTTTTTCTTTTACAGTACTATGTCTAGAAAAATTTCTAAATCCCCAAAATTCAGTGTCTGAGGAGATGAGAAGAGAGAAACGATCTATTTCCAAGTAGCACAAGTACCTGTTTTATCCACTGTTCTCCTTTTTAATCAAATTCCATTCAATTCAATAAAAGACTGGTTTAACTGCTTTTAGTCCAGTTTAATTAAAGACTGTTTTTCAATTTAATTATTCACTGAGGCTATTCAGAGGAAACATCTACAAAGAAAAATAAACCGAGTGGGAAAGAAAGGAATAAAAACATTCTGAAGGTTTCTATCAAGAGCCCTTCTAAAGAAGGTTGAATTAGCATTACTGTTTCTTAAATCCCATGGTAATACATGAGTGTTCAGATACTGGAAGGAGGCAAAATTAACCAAAGCAAGAGGCACAACAGTGTGTAAGAGGTGCCCTTTGTCATGAATCCTGATGGCAGGAACGCTGAGCTCCCAAATCCACTTTTCAAGGGTCAGAGAGGAAGTAGGTGTATATTTAAGTTCAAAAGTGGTCATGAAACGATTATTACAGAGTACTTATTCATAAGAAGGAAGGAGAATTTTTTTAGAAAAAGAGGCACAACGCAAATATGGAAGTGACGTTCTGTTTGAATAAACTATCAGTGCTTGTCTTAGGGATGTGCTTGTTACTCAGTTGCTTGGACACAGTTAAAGAAGATACTTTTGGTGGTGACCTGGGTTTTGTGCCCTACGCTTGAGAGGCAAGATCAGATAGATTACCCGCAACAGTCTTTCAATGCTATCAGAAGGACCAGTTTCTAGAGCACTACTACCTACAACTTTATTTCATCATGAATTGTTGTTTGATTTGTGTCTGCCTTCCCTCCTTCTTTGTAGTGATCAGATGAGATTTAACTTTGCCAGAGTGCTCTGACTCCAAATAACAGCACTAATCCCATCAATATCATGCTGCAGTGTGACATATAAGCTGTTAAAATAAGTGTCTAGGGAGTTTAAAGCATTTCCAAGATGCAATTTGGCACGCAGATATTCAGCCCTATGTGGACACAGGGGAACATCTGCAGGAGAATGTCTGCTTGCAGTCTCATGAACAAATATAAGCATGTCATGTCAGGTCTGACATGTGATTCCATATAAACACCCTGTATTTCCAATGAGATTTCTTTCATATCTGCAGGACAATGATGACTGAAGGATTCTTCTTTTGAAATTTTTGACCACTTGAAGCCAGTGGGAATTCTCATATACACATTAAAATAAACTTCACATTTCTTTTTATTTTTTCTCTTCCCCTCTCCAAGGCTCCATATACAACAACCAGCAAAGACACTTCCTCATCCTCCTTGAAACCCACTTTTGAGTTATCCTTAGCCACAGACTAGGTGATGTACTGTGAAGGCATTTTACCTTAAAATAATTTGTTCATAGCCCTGTAAGTCTAGGGTACTAGGGAATTAACACTGTTGTCAATAGAGTGAACACTGACACTGTGTGTCATCCTTTGTAAACATGTCTTTATCCATCTCTGCCCATCCAAGGGCAACCTTTCTGCCAGACTGCTTGGGGGCATTCATTTGGTGTTTGTACTGCCGCTACCTTCATGGGGCTTCAGTTCATGATTACCTAGATAAGACATAACTTTCTTGTCAAATGCATGCAATAGGCAGTAACTAGTCATAAAAACAGTGAAACTATACTCCCTCCCCACCATGTAACCCCTCTGCTAATATACCAATGCACAATCACTCACTGTACTGACATCCAACACCTGCTTAGTAAATGTTGCATTTGAATAAATCACACTATTCATGGCCTTGACTAATTGCTTTGAATGCGGCTGGACCTATAGTCAACAGACTGTTCGTGAATCCAATGTGGCCAGAGCTGGGCCTTTAGCTACCATAGTATTTGGCACCCCTAATAAGAGCTGAGTCCACTCACCCCCAGTCCATTTAACCTCTGAGGATTAGTTGGAATGCAAGGGGATTCATCCCTTAGTAAATTTGCTCTTTCATCAAACTGCCATAGTGATCCTCCCCTCTAATCAGCTATTATGAGGCCACATCTGGAATACTATGTCCAGCTGTAGGCTCTGAAGCTTAAGAGCGACATGGACCTACTGGAGCAAGTCCAGCATACAGCTACTAAGACAATTTTTGGTTAAACACTGTTGGAATATACATGGAATTTCTGGTGGCTCAAAAGACAACTAGGTGCCTCCCTTCAAGAGGGCATCTAACATCACGTATCACACTTGGCTATAGGACCAGCATAATTAATAAACTCAACTTCTCTGCCAGAACATCCCCACCAAACCTTTCTGCTCAAAGAGAGGAAACTTGGGGTAGACTTTTAACAAAATGAAAACAAAAGAAATCACCCTTCTCTAGAAAATTGCAAAGAGGAAAATACACTAACTTGAGAACTTACCTTCAGATGATAGAGCAGTAGCAAAAAAGGTTTCACGAACTGAAGTTATGTATCTGGGTCAAATCTTCCCCTACATGGACATGTGAACAGTCTGTTTTTTTTCTTTCATGTTGCCATCTTCTCCAAACTGAATCTTTTAAACTATCCATTACCTGTATTGACTCAGGCTCATCTTGCATGCAGACTTTTACAGACAGGCTAAGAGCAAACAGGAAAAAAGATTATGGAAAAACATAAGTGTTATGGGAGGCAGAAAGCTGACTTCCCTGCTCCGTGGCATGGTGCATTTGCAGGATTTCAGTGCAGAGAGGTTGAACTGAGGTTTTGGCCTCAGTACTTTATTTTCAGAAGGCCACAGGTTGTGGCATATTTTGAGCATCTAGAGATATTCTCAACTGATTTGGATGTGATCCTGTACAATGTGGATGCTCTAGGGCACCCTCCTTGGACGGAGAAGTTGCACTAGATGATGTCCAGAGGTTCCCTCCATCCTCAGCCATTCTGTGATTCTCCCTTGGATCAAACAATGTCAGTGTTCATCCAGTTCAATGGTTTCTGCAGGTGGCAAGCAGAACCAAGGTACACTTGGAAAGGAAGCCTTGCTGGTTTGGGGATCCCACTCCCAAATTCTGTCAGGTTCCAGCTTCTTCCTGAAAGCACTAGGAGAGCCTTAGTTCAGGACCACGTGACAAAAGGGTCTAGGAGCATTGTCTCTTTTGGCTTTATTAGGAAAAGATTGGTACTGGGGAGGGATTTAAAGAGAAAAAGCCAAGGAGCAACCCAATGTGTGAAAGCAAGAAACTATCTAGGAAATTACACCAATACACACCAAAAACAAGAGCCACAGATCTTATTTTTATTATTATTTTAATCACAGATTTTTTTTGGAAGGCTTCTACATACGAAATTCAATTGTGCCTGCACTTTTTTTGCCGTGCAATTTAAGATGGTAAAGACAAGTGTACTCTTTGTTGCCCCAGTTACTCTGTATATTAACTTTTATATACTGAAAGGCTTTATGAAGCTCATCCTGAAAAAAAGGGGAAAAAAAGAAAGAGAAACAGTATTATTGGTAAGAAACAGCAACAACAGCAACCAGCATAGTTCCCTCTGCCATCACTGGTGCTGCTAAGGAAACCACATGCCCTGCCCTTGCTCTCCTTTCACTGCCAGGCACTGCTCTGTCCCCAAAACCCATGT
Source organism: Tinamus guttatus (assembly GCF_000705375.1). The sequence continues at coordinate 192,109 of NW_010587579.1, read as the reverse complement.
CTCCCTTGACCCTTGGTCAGCCACCCCGGCCCCCAGGGAGGTCCTGTGAACACTTGCTGTGCCACACGATTGCTGACACGCCAGCCCTCCTCCCTGCTGTTACCCACACACATCCACTGTACCTTCAGGGGAAAGAACTGCATCGGGTCTTTTTCAATATCAAATTGGAAGGCTCCCAACAGCACTTCTGCCCCTTCGTCATCCAGGCCCTCAGAGACAAAGCACAAGG
>NW_010587579.1:174152-189324 GCF_000705375.1 Tinamus guttatus | reverse complement strand
ATACTCACATGGTGGAGACGCAGATGTTAAAACGTCTCCTTATGCAGGTGGTGGTGGTGGCAAGGTAACTGGTGAGCCAAAAGATGAACCCTGCTCAAGAAAGCAGTGGCAAGTGAGCTCTACCTGCTGCGGTCTCTCTTATGGGATCCCCAGGGGTTTCAGCCCTGTATGGGAGGGACACACCGAGCCCCACATGCTGCCTCCATGGGAAGGGTCAGTGCCAAGGCCGTGCCTTGGAGCAGGACACATCGGGGAGCCGAGGAGCCGTCCCCTCCAGGCACTGCTGCCACAGCTCGGCCAGGGTGGTTTCAGCAGCGAGTCCCACGGTTACCATGGTGCCAGAACAACATGGAGGTTGTAGGTCATTGCATCGCAGTCCCCTGACTGCCCCAAACCCTGCCTGCGACCGCGATTCTGCATTTTGTTGATTCTGCAGGGCAGAAAGGTCCCACTGAGGACATAGACATGGACCCTCTGCACGTGTAACATAAAGCTGGGGGATACCAAGGGACAGGCTGGCCCTGAGGGACTCCGCAGCAGCACTTACCGGCCTTGCCCCCAGCGCGGGCATTGGTGCTCACAGATGTTTCGGGAGCCACGCTGAGGACAGCACCAGCCACCTCGGCCCCCAGCACCACCTGGTCATGGGGTGCAGCAGAGGCTGCCTGCGCCTCCTTGCGACAGCATCGCCGCTGCGGAGTCCGTCTCCTCGCCATTGCTGGGAGGAGACGGCTCACGCTCCTCACTCACACTCACACACACACTCACAGACCTTTAACACAGACACACACACGCAGACACAAACACACACAGAGATCTTTTAACACAGACACACACAGACACAAACACACAGACCTTCAACACAGACACGCACACACACACAGACTTTTAACACAAACACACACTGACTTTACACACAATCAGATACACACACTTTTAACAAACACACACACACACCCTCTACACACACACACAGACTTTAAACACAGACACACACACAGGCTTTCGACACGATCAGCTAAAAACGCACGAAGTGCCCCCGAAGGGGCAAGCCCGCCAAGCCCAACGAGTCACAAGAACCCGTTGAGCTCTGAGCGGCGGGCTGAGGGCTGCCCCGGTACCGTGGGCCTATAAGGGGTGGCCGATGGTGACCTCAGAGCAGTCCATGGCGAGGTTACACTGCAAGGGAACCCCAGGACATTCCGTGACATGGGGAAGCCTGCTGGGGTTCCTCAGCCACCACCTTCCAAGCGGGGCAATCCTGCTGTCCCTCCCTAGCAGTATCACTGATCTTTTCAGTATCAATCTTTGCCAAATTAGCTGTGAGCTCTTGGGTTTTGTCATTTCTCCTTTCCTCCATTAACCTGGACATCTCCTGGTGGAGAAATGAAGCTTTTTAGGTCTCTTTCCATGCCACCCTTCTCCTCTCTGACACCAAGAATGAACCTTCCCTTCTACGCTCCTCTCCTTATACAAACCCCATTCAAGCAAAGATCCCACTGGCGTCCAGAGCTGCTGCACAACACTGGGTCTAACATGAGCCCTGGTGCTGTTTTCTGATCCGGAGAATGACTAGGAGTTTGATCCAAGTTGAAGATAGTGTGACAAGATTACCCACTTCCTGTCAAGCCGGACTCCCCTCCTGAACTTCAGCCATGTGGCACATTTTCACATTTTCACCTAATAGCTCCCAAAGCACTGCTCCTTGAGTCTCAATAACAGGTTCAAGGGTGGAAGACAGTCAATCTGTGAATGACACCTAATGCCCAGCACCACAGGGTCTCCCATAGCCCAGCATTTACCTGCTTCTCTTGCTTGAGAGCAGCCTCCAGGCTGTGTATGTTTTATTCTCTTTCCTTTGAGGCAGCCAAGAGGGCTGTAGCTGAGGCTTTTGGGGCAGTTTTCAGCTGAGCCATTGAAAAAAAAAAGCCACCATCCAGAGAAGAAAACAGCATGTGGCCATACGAAGGATGTTGAGAAATCAATGTGCGGTCCCTAGAAATCAGGAAAAGGCCTGGTCATACGTGCCTGTGCTGCCTACCTCCCCTTGTCAGCAGTGTCCATACTGAAATAAAATGCCAGATCTGCAGAGTGACTGACAGCCCAGGCTGGGTCACTGGACATTGAGGTGTTGGCAGTGCTCCTGCCTGTAAAAGAGGTCTTCTGTGCCTTATAGGTGACACTGGGGAGTAACTTGGTTGTGGTGGTTGTGGTTGTGCTGAACATGGAATAATATCTCAGATTGTCCTGTAGCAATTCAGCGGAAATCCTTCGCAAATTCTTAGTGGTTGCCCACTGCTCCAGAGCAGACAGGAAAGCTAGCCTGGCCATGCAGCTCAAGTGTGGCCCCTGGGCTTGCCCTGCTCGTAGGTATATGGTATCCCTAGATCTTTCAAACCAGTGTTTGCACAGTAGGCATTTCTCTCCAGGTCTGCTATCTGGTAACTTCGGGTTCTTCTGGTAACTGGTAAGTTCTCCTGGATATCACTGTCCTCAGAGACAACCCTACACCTGCTGCTTTTTCTCACAGCAGATTCATGTATCAATCGTTGTAATGTGGGAAAAATTTCACATAAAGGCACGCTATCATTGCTGTTCAAATGATTCTGAAGTTATTGTGTGGAAACTGCATGGACCTATTATGGTTGGACTCATCTGTCTTTACCTGAAGAAATCAGGTGATTTTCAATTAACTCTCCATAGAAGCTCATCTGCGTCTTTGGATTAGATGTGGTATATTCGGTGATCATTTACTTCAGCATAGATGCAGCCAAGTTGCAGGATTTGAAGTGTCAAAATCACAGTCCTCCTTGAAGACCTGTAAAAAATCATTGGGAAGACATCTCCCATTAGCTTTGCTGTCTTGGAAAAGTGGGACTATCATGTGAACTGGTTACCTCAGAAGTGCCTTGCAGTGCTTGACCTGACAGTGTAAGAAACCCTTAGGAGGAGTGACTGAGGGAGCTGGGAGTCTGGAGAAGAGGATGCTCAGGGGAAACCTTATCGCTCTCTACAACTACCTGAAAGGAGGCTGCAGTGAGGCGGGGGTTGATCTCTGCTCCAGGATAACTACCAACAGGACAAGAGGAAACGCCCTCAAGTTCTCCCAGGTATTAGGATATTAGGAAGAGCTTCTACATGGAAAGAGTAGTCAAGCATTGGAACAGGCTGACCAAGGAAGTAGTGGAGTCACCATCCCAGGCAGTGCTCATAAAATATGTAGATGAGATGCCTGTGGACATGGTCTAGCAGGCGTGGTGTTGAGGGGCTTATGGTTGGACTTGATGTCGGAGGCCTTTTCCAGTCATAGTGATTCAATGATTCAGGGGTTTCTGCAGGTCACTAGCAGAGCCATGGTGCAGTCTGAAAGGAAGGGCTCTGTTATTTGTGGAGCTCAGAGAGTGTGATCATAGGCCCTGGTTCGCATTAGGGAGTTCAATCCTCTTGCTGAGAGCTTCTGGAAAGATGACACACCTTCGCTTTCACTTCTTTTTCCAAGAAATCTCCAGATTGATCATGCGGATAATAATATAATATTAATTTTTTTTCTCTATGTAAAAATATAATAATAGCACTTCATTTTCAGACTACCTATTTCTTGATTCTTAAAAATGAACTTTTCTTGGCATCACATTTTTTTGAATAATTTTCAAACATCATGTTCAGATATGGATCATTTTAATACAGTTAACACCACATGTGTTATAAGAATTAACTGTAAATCTAAATTTCTATCTAAATTTAATGATGAATCAGTCTCTAATATGGCAACATCAGAAAAGAGCCCAGTAACTTTAGACAAATTTAGCTATATTTGAAACCTGTAAACTGCATAATTTATCTATTCATGAAAGCATTACCTAACCTTACAAGTCATTACACATTGCTTTAAAGATATTTTAGCTATATTGCACCGTCCATTTGTAAATAATGCAACATCATTTTTAATCATCTTAATTATAAAAATCATATTGAAATGTCACTTACGTCTATAATAACATAATTTCAAAGAGTATCTTCATACTGTTTGAACTAGGTGCATGTGTCTTCTGTCTCTCTCTTCTCCCGCTCTTCATAAACACATGCGTGTACATAGGCATATATATGATATAAAAAGATCAAATTTTAGCATATCATTTTCTATCAGGAAAGAAAGCAATAACAAAGTCCTATTAACACAAAGAAGGTAATCTGACATAAAATATCTGCTTCAATTTTTCAGTACAACCTGTAACCATTCTTAGAGAAGCAGTTGTTTCCCTTAAAGGTTATTCAGGGCTTCTTTTCCTTCCTAAATTAGAGTCCTTTAAATATTTGTACTTGATATCACTCCCCATTAGAATAAAATCTCATCACCACTGGCTGTTTATTTTAGCTTCAACTACTTAAAGTACTCATATGACCTTCTATCAGATTCAGAGTCCATTTTTACATGCTTTTCACTTATCTATAAAGACTAGTGTCTGATTGACTACAATGCTTAAGCAATCCATCTATTCATCCTTTCCAGTACCAAAATCTTGCCTATTGTGTTCTTCCTAGACTCAATTGCAACTGGGGATGCCAGCAGTAACACAATTTGAACCTTAATAATTATGTCCTCTAGGTAACTATATTTTCTAAAAATTGACTTCTGAGATAAAATGCTGATAAAATTCTCATCTTTGCATGCATATGTATATATAGTGTATATATAGTGTATATAACCCATAACTATGGGAATTACATATGAAAGGTCCTTTCATATATATCCTTGGAGATACCCAATACTCAATAGGGCGCATCCCTGACTGACATGACCTAATTTCCAGTTTGGCCCTACTATGAGGAGGACAGCTGTACCAAATGATCACCAGAGTCTTTTCCACTCTAACTTGCTTGATAAATATATGATTTACTTCAGAGTATGTTGAACATTGCATGTAAATATGACATCCTAAAAATTTACTAATAACTCCAATTTAATATCTAGGCAGCAAAGAGTACTATCTGAAAATGTGAAATGTAATCAGAATTGCTAAGAATTAGACAGAACAATCACGAGTAGTGACAGAAGATAGTTGTTCTGAACCATAACTCAGTGGCTGAGCTCAAGAGACTACAGTAAGTGTTACCAAGCAGAAAACAGGAGCCTGGCAGAATTTCATGCTAGATCTGGGAAAGCCAAAGGTACATTTTTAAAATCAAGCTCATATTCAGCAAAGAGAGAGGCAAAAAATATACATTTATAACTAACACCAAGCTTGTCTGCTAGATACATACAGTGCGGCTGCATTTAAGTGCAATTCCCTTTTATTTGCCTTTCTACATCTGTCAAACTGATTCCACTTAGAATCCATCCATAGCTGATTCCTCTCAGATTCATGTTTACTTAACCTTTATTCTCTATTAGCAAGAAATTCTAGGTCAGTATTCATCACTCCTAGCACTGTAGTATTCCATAACCCTAGAAACCTCGTTCCTTCAACAAAAACACTATTTTCGCTATGCTCAACACCTAACATTTCTCTCAAGGAAACACGGGGTTTTGGAGCCAAGTTTATCACATAGTGTGAGGGAGAAAATAAAACCCAAACAGCACTGACCAGATCCTTCTAAACCCACAGAGCATGCTGGTTTTGTATGAAGTTCACAACCCTTGACAAAGCCACAAGGATAGGAATTATTATCGCCTCAGATGTAATTCAGTACATAATTCTTGCATATTCTTGGAGAAAATTCATGGCACAGATAGCTGTTTTGAGAGAGGCTTGTCTGAAAGCTACGGACTACATGAGAATCTGCTCTAATAGTTCAGGCTGAAAAGCCACAAATGTCAAAAGGGGGAGCCCCTCACAGGGTAAAAACTCACAAATATCTGGTGCCCTGTGGAAAGCTGAGCGTGAGGTAGAATTCATCAAAAGCTGGCCACCAGCCTGACATCTCAGCTGACTGGAATGAGTGTCCTGCTCCCCAAAGTCCATGATCCTGGCTATAATGCAAGACTCAATGCCTTGACTGGTGTGAGGATCTTCTCTGCAGAGCTCAAGTCTCTGTGCAAATGTCTATGAGGCAGAGTGTCATTAAACCTGAGAGAAGAAAACCCTATCTACCTGCTATTCCCTTTTTCATTCAGTAAATACCTTTTAGATATTATGGGCTGTGGCTCTCCCTTTGTGATTACTTCACCCCTGTGTTTCTCTGTAACAATTATTATGATTACTGATGTACTCTCCACTAGACTTAAATGCTAATCAAAGTACCTTTTTTTTTTTTCCTCCCCTTTCTGAGGAAATTCACAGCTTTTAATAGAAAGAAATCTCTTTCCTATCTCTCTGTCCATATTTCTCTCCAAGGCAGTTCCTCTCCTTGGCTACGGATTAAGGATGATTTTTAGAGCTGCCTTTTTCCAACCAGCCAAGTCAGCTAGGTAGTGCTCTGCAGTATTTAGTAAACTGATATTAGGCACTGTAGAAGTAATAAGAGCTAGCTGTATACTCATTCCTACTTCAGGAATAATCCACCTTTCCACCTTCCCACAGATGCTTTTCGGTACCTTCCCCCCTCCCAGTTCTTAAGAGTGTGGAATTTTCTTTTATTTTTCCTACACTAGTCATAAGACAGATAGATTGACACAAACATTCATGGTTGAAGTCACCAAGAGATGATGTACATGATTTGAAATAATGGCAAACTTAACTAGCAGGACAATATTGCAAGTATACATATGTAATATGCCTGCCATGACTGTCCCTGGTTGGCAAAATCCCTGCTGCCCACATCACTGAAGAGTAAATCTAAATTTAGCCCACTAATTAGTCTGCTTCAAAATAAGAGATCGTGTTTCCACAGAACATGGAAACTGAACCAGGTGAAGAAAAAAAATCCCCAGAATTCTTAGTGTGAATATAGACATGCAACAGATTGCTTTATGCGCAAATGACTGATAATTAATAGACTTGTGTGAGTCACTTTTCAGGACCTCTAGGACCCCTTCATATGTTCATAATATGTGAAGACAATCTTTTAACTTTTTTTTTTTCCCCTATTACTGTGCTTCTCAATTTTAGTCTTCAGATAAAACTTCACACCAGCCTTTACAGGTACAGACCTACATGAAGGAAGAGAAAGAGGACTCCTGAGACAGACATCTCTGTTTTGAAATGTATTCCCTTCATTAAGAATCTTTCTCACATTCTTTTTCACTGATGTTCCTGTGAAAAGCAGCATATAAAAACCTCACTGTACACCCTGGCAAAACTGACAAATCTAACCATGCTTGTCTAAGCCTGTTCAACAGAATGTGTCACCTAACAGGTTTAACGCATTACAAGCAACTTAAAGGATGTTGTACTGACAGGAAAATGTTGTTACTTAAGCATATTTCTGTGAATCAGCCAAGCATCAAGGACATCTAAGAACGTCCTTTGAGGAAAAAAAAAAGAGAAATTGTCCTAATTTTGAACATTGTGTGTAGCAGAAATTGTAACTAATGCAGTAGAACTCCTGACTCCTGATGAGTCATTCATTCTGTTCATGAAGAGTCATCTTCTAAGATTGGAGTCTTACCATTGCCATGGTCCATAGCAATCACTTAGTTCTTCCTTTCTTTTTTCTTTTCTTTGTGCAGTATGATTACATGCTTTTCAGTTATTCTTATTAATAATAGTTGTAGTTGTACTTTAAAAGGTGTTGATGAGGCCCTCTACAGACTGCTGGAAATACTCTCAGGATCATAACCCCTGATTCTCCCAGGGGACTTCAACCACCCCGATATCTGCTGGAATGACAACACAGCTAGACACAAACAGCCGAGGTTCCTGCAGAGCACTGATTATAACTTTTTGAAATAAGTCGTGGAGAAACCAATGAGGGGAAGTGTGCTGCCTCTTGCTCAGTTTCCTCCTTGCAGGATCTTGAACTCCAACACCTCATGGTCATTGCATCTGAAACTGTCCTCAACCTTCACATTTCCAATCAGACCATCTCTGTTTTTAAGTTCAAGGTTCAGCACAGATCCTCTCCTGGTTGGTTGATGCATCTTGATACACCTGCATCAAAATATTATCTGCAATGTTCCACAGGAATCTCCTGGACTGCTTGTTCCTAGCTGTGTAGTCTTCCCAGCATATATCAGGATGCTTGAAGTCCCCTATTAGGACTAGGACCTGTGATCTTGAAGCTCTTTGTAGCTGCCTGTAGAAGGATTCTCCAATTTTCTCTTCCTGATCAGGTGACCTGTAGTAAACACTCTCCACAGTGTTGCCCCTGTTGGTTTGCCCTTTAATCTTCACCCACAGGTTCTCAACTTGCACTTCCTCCTCCCCTAGGCAGAGCTCCATACATTCTAGTTGTGCTCTGATGTAAAGAGCAACTCCACCATCTCACCTTCCTGGCCTGTCCCTCCTAAAACACACAACATGTCCATAGTCACATTCCAGTCGTGAGAGCTGGAATGTCTCAGTAATTGAATGAGATTGTGGCTCTGCTACCACACATGTATCTCCAGTTCTCCTTGTTTGTTCCTCAAGCAGCATGCATTTGCCTGGAAGCATTTGAGTTGGGCTCTCATTGTGTCTTTCTAGCTGAGGTGGCTGTAACTCATCTATGTGGGCATTCAGTAGCTCTCCTATTAAGCTGTGTCCTCTCTCCAAGCACTGGCCATCCTTTGCTGGCCCCGGTGTTACGACGGCATGAATGGCATGGTATGTTGTCCCATACCTTATCACCAGCATCCCTGATGATATCCCCCTCCACCATCAAATATAGTTTAAAGCCCTAACAATGAACTCTACTAGCTCATGACAAAGGACCCTCTTCCCGCTTTGGGAAAGATCAGCATCATCAGCATCATCAGTTGGCTGGGATGCCAGCATGACTACTGCCAGGTAAGGCTTCCTATTACCAAAGAACCTAAGTTTTGTCGATGATACCAGCCAGGGAGCAATGTGTTAATAGACTGTATCTTTCTGTTCCCTTCCATGTTGGTCTCAGCACTGGAGAGAATAGACGAGAAGATGACATGTACCCAAGTTCCTTACCATTTGTCTCAGTTCCTTGAGGGCCCTTTTGACTGCCCTGGGGGTATATGTTACCACTTCCTCTCCTCCTACATGTAGAACCAGGAAAGGATCATAGTCTGAGGGTTGAACCAGTAAAATACATGTGAAGGAGTATTCATTCCACCTTAGAGGTGGCCGAGAAGAGAGCGCTTTCTAACGAAAATCCAAAGGGTGTCTAAAAGAGGCACCAAGTGTGCTCTGGAGACCAAAGATGCCCCTTAGAGCTGACCAAACATGGGAACATTGCAAGGTCTGGTGGGCATACTCAGGCAATTTGGGGATAGGAGCTGGGACTCCTGAGGTCATAAAGATACAGCTTGGGGAATGCTTGTGCCACTCTAGCAGAAGAGACATAAACTAGGAAAACAGCTACAGGCATTTCAATGTGTGTTGTATGTAACTGAGTCTCTTCCAGCAGTTTGTCTTGTTGCTGGACGGCTCAAGTTTTTTGACCATTTGTTCTTCATTGCACCCGGATTCCACAAGGATTACTCCGAAAAGAAAAAGACCAAGCCACGCCAGGAAATGTGTTCAGCCTTAGGGTGGCAGTTGCTGTCTTAGAAAAGAGTGCATGCAAGCTGTGTGCAGGATGCTTGAGGGGTCATCTCTAGGCAAAGGAACCTTGGGATAATGTTGTCTTCACTGCTCTTCTTCAGTATTGTAGGAGCGACTCTTGGTGGAGAAAAAAATGGCACATGAGCTCCTGAGAGGGCAAGCTCTTCTTCCTCTCAGTGCAGAGGGGGAAGGCAATGGTAAATCCATGGGCAAGCAACTCTTTCAGGACCCATTGACTGAAGCCAGGGGTGAAGGTAATGCAAATGGTATGTGGATCAAGCTCTTGCTCCTCTCTGTCAGATCACTTGCTCTCACTTGCAAAGCTTTAGCCTCTGGAGGCAAGGAGTGAAATGTGAGATTTGGGCTGCTGCTCTTGTGGGGGCTTGGAAAGACTCTTTGGGCAGACCCAAAGGCACACAAAAGCTCTTTGGTCTTAGCCTTAGGCAAAAAGATCCGTTTTCCCTGAGGACCTCAGGACACACTACTGTCCTTCTTGCCTAGGAATCTAAAAGTGGCACTCAAAGAGCGCTCAGGACACAGAGGTTCATGCTGTAGTCATTTGAGTGTTGCCTGATAGGATCAGCATTTTGTTGTTGCCTGCTTTGTGCGCCTGTCAAGTATTTGCAGTGCCAGCCCCTAGCATGGGACAGTGCTGGGCCTTCAAGGAGAGCCCTCCACATTAGAAGTCCTCCAAAAGGCAAGCTACAGGGCCTACAAGCCATCATGCTTGCCGTGGGTGCAAGGCCCATGCAGGTTAGAACGGTGGTCTTGGAGTCTCTTGCTTGGCCCCACACTTAATGTCTTTCGCTAGGTAAACCTTGACAAACTGAAGCTTGATTTCTTTTCCCCATGGTTCATCTTCAGCTAGCAGAGAGAAGGGCACCAAGGCTGCACTTACTGTCATGGTCTGCCAGGAGGGCTCTGTGATGACACATACTACCCCCAACAAGGGTCCTCTGGTAGGCATGCTCTGCACAGAAGCTCCTGAAGTGTGAGTCAGAGCTGGGGGCATGCAGGGCATCACGACTCAGGTACTGCAGTGCCGTGGTGCCAGGGGCTCACAGCAGAGCGCTGCCGCACACCGCCTCTCTTGACTTGGGAGCAGCACTCGGTCACTGAGGAAATGTTGTCTTCCTGGGATGCAGAGCCTCTGAGATCTCCAGAAATGGCTAGTTTCCAGAGTCTCCCTCTCCTTTCTGATTCAAGGCCCTGGCAGTATCTGCAGCACAGGGATTCCCACGTGTTTTTGGTGGCTGCTTCTGCTGCAGGACTCGCACACTCAGCACACATCAGTCAGCTGCACTTGGTATTCCCTGCACTTGCTCTGTGATAGCCTCCTGCCACATTGGAGATAAGGAAGGCCCGTTCTCAGCTCCGACGTGTAATTGCAGAGCCAGCAACTGGCAGCCTGGGAGAGCTTGGCCTTGCTGTGAGCAGGGTATCAAAGCTAGGATGTCACCAGAGAGCAGAGAAGGCAGGAAATGGGGAAAGTGGGAGGGACCAGCGGGCACATCCTGGGACAGCTGTGCTGTGGAGATCTGTGTGGAGGCCCCAGGCAAGGTGTTTAAGGAAGACAGGACATGAGCAGCTCACATTGCAAACCCAAAGCAGCTGTCAAGCCACTTGGCCTTTCCAAAGGTAGACCACCACGCAGCTCCTGCAGAGCCATTACTGGGCTCCCCCAGCTGTATTGCTGGGAGATGTCTTGCCCTGAAGGGCTGGGCACATCAGACTCATTTTCATTGCATCTGCTCTGAAGAAAGCAGACCTTGCATCATTCCACTCATCGCTCTACGATCCACAAGCAGTAGCATCTCAGGGTGCCCCCCCGATCTAGAAGATTTCACTTCACGCATTTTCAGAAATGGCCTAGGTGTATGAGAGCTCGCAAACCTCCATCCCAGGCAATGTGCCCTTTGCAACAGCTTTTACTGCTGCAAAGCAGCAGGCCCTTTCCACTGGGATTCAGCTGGCTTCCACTTTGGGGAAAAGGAAAGTTCCTCGGAGTAAATGGGTACATTCACTCAGCACTTCTTCCTTGTTTCTGCTACAGAGACATGCAGTTGAAGAGCTGACTAATCAGATAAAGCCTGTGATTGTGCCCAAATTAGCAAGGATCATATACAGCAATGTGAAGGGTCCTGCAGAAAGCTGCACCTCTCAGCTGGGACTCCAAATCCTCCAAACAAAAAAAGATTTTTCTTTTGATTAAAAGGAACTTCTTGTCTTGCAGTTTGTGCCCATTGCCTCCTGTCTTCTTGCACCACCGACAAGAGTCCAGCTTTAGTTTCTTTAGTGCCCCTACCCACGGGAGAAGTGTTTACACAGTGACACAATCCGCTCCCCCTGCCCTGAGCCTTCTCTTCTCCAGGCTGAGTAATTCCAGCACATTCTCAGGAGAGGTCTCTGGGCTTAGTCTTGTGCTCCTGGCAGCTTCCCGTGTCATTTGGGGGAGTGTGGGGCTGCAAGTGCTGGAAGGGCAGAGCTATCCCAGAGGGTCTTCATGAGCTAAGAAAGCCATCCATGGATCACTGTAGTGAAAGACACTATGCTGCGTCTCAGCAAGGCTCTTTCCTTCTGAAAGAGGCAAATGCAACTCGCCCTTTTGTCATGGCTTCAAAATGTTCCCCAAATACTGGTAGTGGGAGGGTATCACAAGAACCAACTTGTGACTCCAGAGAAGGACAGAGAGCTACAAATGCCTCACCTTAAGTGAAACACTTCTCAAGGCAGACTCCAATTCTCCCAGGCAGCACGCCAAGTCACCTGGGCATCCAAAAGAGCCCCACATATCCCAAGTTGACCAGCACATGCACACACTGCTTATATGTACCAGACGGTTGATCTGGTTACATGTAGCAGATGGGTGTCACAGGCCCTAGCCTCGTGCATAGCCTCGCTGTTTTGGGACATAACTGATTTAGCAGTGTGCAAAGTCATCATGTCTGCAGTAGATGGGTGAAAATAATATATTAGGGAACTTGACATTTGAAATTGGGAGGTTGCTCTGGCCAAGTGAGCTTCCTCTTTTCAAACGGGAAAACCCCAAGTGCAATTACTGCCGTGTAGGCTTATTTTTATCACAGTCTATTTTTATCACAGTGGTCATCAGGGAGAAGGAGCCACCTCAGCGTTGGGGACACCTGACCAAGACCCCTGTTGAGTGGGGACCCAGGTGGCTGACTCCTGTCACCAATGCTCATGCTCTCTCCTCCGCAGTGATTGAGGTATGTTAGCATGCTTGGGTTGGCCAGTAGGGTGCTTTGTAGCTTAGTTTACTTGTTTCTTTGTTTTTCTCTAACTAACCCCTGGAAGTCCTTGGTTTTCTGTGCAATATAAATAAATCGTGTGATACCATACCCGAGATCAACTGTGTGTTCCCTTGCCACCCAGAATCTACAAACCCCTACTACATTGCAAGAGTTTCTTCTTTTAGCGTGTGCACAGAAACCAAGCACTGCAACACCTCATGGGAAGAGCCTTCATCCCTAAATGTCCCCAGCAGCTGCATAGGAATTGAAGGGGAAGACAGTCCTAGAATCATAGAATCATTATGGTTAGAAAAGCCCTTCAAGATCATCTAATCCAACTGTAACCTACCACCACCGTATATACTAAACTATGTGCCTAGATGCCTCCTCTATACCTTTCTTGAATACTGCCAGGGATGGTGACTTCATCCCTTCCTTGGGCAACCTGTTCCAATGCTACATCTCTCTTTCTGTATAGAATATTTTTCCTAGGATCTAACCTGGAGCTCTGCTGGTGCAACTTGAGGCCACTTCCTCTTGTCTTCCTTGTCTTATTGGTAGTTATTTGGGAGAAAAGTCTGGATGATAAAGCTTGCAGCCAGGTGAAGGAAGGCTGGGAGAGGACTGAATCCATTAACTGCCTTTAGTGCAATGAAAAGGATGCTACGGAGGGTGATGCGCAGCTTGTGAGCATAGGGTGGAGAGAAGGCCTATATGCCTAAATGGGGCTAAGCTGGAGGGACAAGGTACTGGCAGACACTGGAAACACAAAGCTGCTTGGTGCTGTATGGGGTTTCCTTTCTTCACGCTTCCATCTCCACCACTTTCTTTTTTCCCTCTCTTGCATGACAATGTAATCCCTGGAAAGCAGGGAAGCTGCCCTAGGGTGAAGGCAGGGGATGCGAACAGCTGTGGGGGATGAATGGTGCTCCAGGGTACAGGCTGTGGGCTCCCAAAGGGTCAGTGGCATCCCAAGTGTACTCCTGTTTACAACGGAGGGATTCCAAGGAGTCTGGGGTTCCTATGGGTGCCCCAGGGTGCCACACGGGGGTCTCAAGGGGCCTGGGGGAGCAGCGGTGCCCCACGGTACAAGAATGGGCCTCAATGGATGTGTGTGGCAGGTGGGTGTGTCAACAGTGCCCAGGGTGCAGGCCAAGGGGTTACAAGGAATCTGTGGTGGGAAGGGGGGCAGGGTTCGAAAGGTGCTCTATGATACAACAGAGGAATCCCAAGAGGTTTGGTGAGGTCCCGTAAGTGCATGAGGGTGCACGCAGGGGATTCTAATGGGTCTGTGTGCGTTCCATAGGTGTCCCAGAATGCAACAGGGAACTCCCAATGAGCCTGTGGGTGGGGTCCAATGATGCTTCAGGTTACAACAGAGGAGGTTTATCAGGGCAAGGGAGTCTCAGGGTACATGCTGAGGCATCCCAATGAGTCTGAAGGGCAACAAGGGTGCTGCAGGGCACAGGCCTGGTGGTCGCAAGGGGTCTGTGGAAGGGGGAGCAAAGTGCCCTGTGCTGCAGCAGAGGGTCCCAAAGATTCCGACGGTGTCCCATGTATGCCTCAGGGTGCAGACAGTGCGGTTGCAAGAGATCTAGGGTATTTCTAAGGTGCCTCAGGGTTCAACAGGTGTCCCAAGAGGTCTGTCACGGTCCAAGGATGCCCCAGGGTGTAACAAGGGGATCCCAATGGCTCCAATGTGGTTTCAAGGCTGCTGCAGGATGCAGGCAGGGTGGTCCCAAGGAGTCTAGGGATCCCACAATTGCCCTCGTGTGCCAGCAAGGGGATCCCAACGGATCTGGAGGAGATCCCATAAGTGCTCTATGGTGCAACTGGAGGGGTTCCAATGGGACTGGAGAGCTCCAAGGGCCAACTGGGGGAAGGAGGGAAACTGAAAGGAGTGGCTGGGGCTCCAGGGGTATTCTGGTGACACTCAGCCCCACACAGGGCTCCAAACTGGTGCTGTGTTCCAAGGAGATCAAGGCAGCCCTTGGGCCCAGCGCCCACCTCGAGGTGGAGCTGGAGTTGGAGACAGCTGCAGCCCAGAGAGCTCTCACACAGGTGCATGCGTCCACAGCGCCTCTCGCCCTACTTCTCCAATACCCACCAGTCCCTGGGGCGCTGCCACCAGGATCCCTTATCCTCAGGCTCCAAACCTGAGGGCCCCTGTGTTGCCGGCCGCTGTCTCCGGTCTCAGCTCGTGGCTGTATCCGGGCTCCGGTCAATGTGGAGTGTATTCCGCCTGTTGCCAGCCACTGCCTCCGGTCTTGGCTCGTTGGCCGTCTCCGGGCCCCGCAACAAAACGTGTACAACGGGGGGTCGGGC
>NW_010587579.1:143203-174073 GCF_000705375.1 Tinamus guttatus | reverse complement strand
GACTTTCCGTCACATCGCGAAATCTTCCGACCACCGGACCCTTCCTCTTAGCCTAAGTCTGGTCAAGCCAGCCCGCTGTCTTGACTCTTTCCTTAAGTCGTGAGGCCAGCCTAAGCCTGATCTGGCTTCTCAAACCGGTCTCATCCACACCCCTGATTCTTGTGTCACCAACATTAGGACCCCTCACTCCTGGATCCCCAACTAGAGGACCCCTCAGGATTGTGCCCCAACCACCAGCCCCTTGGGCCCTCAACCAGAAGACCCTTTGTTCCTGGGTCACTCCTTACTACTGGGTCTCAAACCAGAAGACCCCTCATTCGCAGTTCTGAACCACCAGGGTCCCTCACTTCTAGGTCTTCAACCCAAGGACCCCTCACTCAGGGGTGCTTACCACCAGAACCCCTCAACGTTGGGCTCCCAGCCCCAGGCCCCTTCATTCATAATATTCCAGACCGTGGTTCCATCATTCTAGATACTCCATTCACGGGACCTCCCACTCAAGGCAAATGTCCCAGGGGCAGTTCACCAACAGGAACAAGTCCCCAGGACTCCTCACTCACCTGCTAACACCCTCAGGACGCTTCACTCCCAGGCTCCCCGAGTACCATTCATCCATGGAAACAGGCCACTTCACCCATGCATCACCATACCCAGGACCCACGATCCAGGGGCCTCACCCCCAGGACGCATCCTCAGTGGGCCCATCCCCCATGGAGCCAAGACCCCCAGCCCCAAAACTCATGAACCGCAACCTGCAGGGCCCATCTCCCATGGGCTCAAAACTCCAGCACCCATCACTTGTGGGACTCCACCTCCTGAATACTTCATCCATGGACCCTGGTCCCCTGGAAGGCCACCACCTAAAGGACCCTGGGGGCCCCCATCATCTGTGGGGCCCCACCTTCAGGACCTTTCTTCCATGGGTCTTGGTAACGTGGACTCTTCAACCATGGGCCCCCACCTCCAGGATGCTTCAACCTTAGGTCCCCATCTCCTGGACCATTAATCGGTAGGATCTCATCCCCTGGACCCTTCACCCATGGGCTCCAACCTTCTGAACACTTCACCTGAAGGCCCTAGTTTCCTGGACTCTTCATCCATAGGATTCCATCTCCTAGACTTTTCATCTGTAGGGCTCCATCCCCTGGACCCTTCAACTGTGGGTCCCCACCAGAAGCATACTTCATCCAAAGACTGTGGTTCCCTGGATGCTTCTTTCATGGATCCCCACTTCCCAGACCCTTTAGTGTGGGCCTCAGCACCCTGGACCCTTCATCTGAAGGGTCCCATCCCCTGGACCCTTCACCCATGGGCCTCCCTCTCCAGGATATTTCACCCAAAGACCCTGGTCCCCTGGACCCTTCGTTCATGGACCCCCCCACCTCCTGGACCCTTTATCCACGGACCTCCACCTCCAGAATCCTTCACCTGTTCATCCCACTTCCCTGGACCTTTCATCCATAGGGTCCCATTCCTTGAACACTTCAGCCATGTGCCCTGCTCCCTTGGACCCTTCACACCCACCTCCCCCACCTCCAGGACATTTCACTCCAAGGCCCCAGACCCTTTACCCGTGGTCTCCCACCACCTGAACACTTCACCTGTGGGCCCTGGCTCTCTGGGCCCTTCATCCGTAGGGCTCCATCCCCTGGATCCTTCAATCGTGGGTCCCCACCTCCAGAATATTTCACCCAAAAAACATGATACCTTGGACCTGTTATCCATGGGACCCTACCTCCTGAAGGCTTGTCCCAAAGGCCGCAGGGCCCTTCGTCCATAGAGCCCCATCACCCGGATTCTTCAAGCGTGGGCCATCAACCCCTGGATGCTTCACCTGCGGGCCCTGCTCCCCTGGACGTTTCATCCATAGGGCCCCATTCCCAGTCCGTTCACCCTTGGAGCCCTGCCTCTTCAACACTTCACCTCTTGACTCCAGTTTCCTGTACCTTTCATTCGTGGGCTCCCACCTCCAGGATACTCTACTGAAAGGCCTTAGTATCCTGGACCTTTTATGTGTGGGCCTCCACCTCCTGAATGCTTCCCCCATGGGCTTCGGTCCCCTGAATCCTTCATTGTGAGCCCAATCATGCATAGGCTCAGTCCCCCTAGGAAATTTTGCCCATGAACAGCCTTTCCAGGACCTTTTGTTTCCTGGCCTAGGGCTCCAGGTCTCTTCACCCTTGGTTCCCCACCTCTAGAACTGTTCAGTACCACAAGCACTGAACTCTTCTGGATTACAAGACCCTGGCCATGGGGCTCATCAACATGGTCTAGACGGTACTGAGCCCATGAGTGCTGTAGGGAATCCTGGGACGCCTCGTGGGATGTTTGGTGGGAGGAGGGGCTGGAGGGTGGTAGGTCTGGTTGCTGGGGAGCTGCAGAACAGTATGCTCCAGGCCAAGGGATGACGGGTATTGGGTTACCCATGGGTGCCACCTGAAGCACCATTCTGCAGGTGATGCAGCAGCAGAGTGAGGCTGAACAATGTGGTGAAGAACGAGATACCAAGCAGTGCTGGGGCAGTGCAGTCCAGGATGCTGGAAGCTGAAGCACCCATGGGTGCCTCGCATCCCACAGCACCTCAGCGAGGGAGGAGCTGTTGCTGGGGTTACACAACACTGTGAAGGACATGGCAGTGCCCGCTGCAGAGACTCAGATAAATTCACTCTCAAGCCAATCCATTGACCATGAGGGCAAGAGCAAGATGTCAAGTGAGGCTCCTGAAGCACCAAAGATGCCAGAGCCCCTGCTGACACCCGTGGAGTCAGGGAGGAAGAGTGAGCAATGGGGATGCCTAAGGGCGCAGGGCAGCATTCCCCAGCAGGGGCAGCACCTGCTGAAAAGGAATGGGGAAGCATTACAAGGGCAGGCACCCCAGCCAGGTGCTCACGCATGGGTGCCCCACAGACCACTCTCCCAACATCAACAACTACTTGGAGGAGGAAAGATTCCCCTTGGAGCAGGAGGGCAACAACGGTGCTCCACACAGCCAGGTACGTGCTTGACAGGTGTCCCGCTGCCTGCATGGCACCCATGGATGCCCCCTATTGTGTCATGCTGTCCCCATGGAGTTGCAGAAAGTGAGGAAGAGGAGGAGGAAGCTCCCAGGCTCTAATTCCACTTGGGTGAGTGGGTGCCTGAACAGGGTGGGGGAGATTGGGTGCCTGAGCAGTCCTGCTGTACACAAGGGTGTTGCTGGTGTCCCAGGAGGAGTTGGAAGTCTTTGAGGTATCCTGCTGCACCCATGGGTGTTGTGGAAGCCCCAAGAGTTTCAAGGGGCAATAGCCAGGATGCACCCCCTGTGCCAGACTGCCAGGTCCTAGAGTTGACCCCGGGGGGCCTCCAGGGGTGCTGGGTCCCTGGAGTGACCCAGCCTCTGCCCTGACCACCCCACTCCCCACAGCAGCCCAAATTCATGGCCTTGCTCAGACACTTAAAGTGTTGGATGAGGCAGGGTGTTTGCCCAGGCACCCATGGGTGACCCTGGGCCACTGAGCTTCCTGTGAACAATGGGGCTTTGCAGATGGTGGGTTATAAGGGAAAAGGCAAAAAGACAAAAGGTACCTGTTGGCAAAAACAAGAACCAAATGAGCCCAGCCCAACCTGGATGCGGCTTGCTGACTAGACACAAGAATAAGTCAAAGCTGACCTTTTGTGTGATTGGATATCTCAAGTCATGCAAGCCTGGGATGAGGCTGGATTGGCTATCGAGGCACATGTAAGACACATGTACCATGTTGTTTGCTTGAGGTTGTAACCCAATAAAATTGCTATTGGCCATGCGCGTTCCACCCGTTCCTTGATACCTAACTCGCAGTGGGGTGGCACAAGGCACCTCAGGGATCTACACTGCAAGGGCCTTCTCAGTGTGCTGGTGTGGCACAGGGTGACTGCAGGAGCACAAGGGCAGCCATCAGTGCAGGTGGGCAAGTGGGACAGCAAGTGGGCTTTGGGATGGAGCACCTGTGGTGCTCCATCAGGTAGGAGGTGGCCGAGGACCTGGACAAGCTCTATGACAATGTAGAGATCTTCAACCCCACTGACAAAATCACCAATCTCGATGACGCTGATAGTGTCCTCAGCACTCTAGGCCTAAGGTGCAGTGAGTGTTGTCAGCCAGCAGTCCCAGGGCACTGTGACAATCTGGTGCCATTTGTGTGTACCCAGGGTGACTCGATATCATCTGAATGCTGGTTCTGTGTCCCCAGGGTGTCCACACACCAAGCTTTATGTACTTACGGTGTGCCATGTATGAGAGAATTGCTCAAGAAAGGGGAAATTGGAGGAAAAACTAGGGCCTAGCAGAAGTCATGGCATTGCAGAGGCTTGCTTGAGGTGAGAGACAGTTATCACTTCAGGATGGTTGGTATGTGTGAACTTTACATCTGCCTGATTCCCTTGGCAACACAATCCGCCCTCCTAGCACACGCTAATAAGAGTAAACGAAGCGTGGAGCGGAATGGAGACACCATGACCAAACCTTGTTGGCTTCCCTAAGGAGGTGGTAATCTGATGGTGCCGTGCAGATGATGAGCAAATGGAGGGTGGAGCGGTGTGAAAACATCATGGCTAAGCTCTGCTGTACTCTCTGCAGAGGTAGCAACCTGGTCATACCATGCAGCTGAGAAGCCACATAGTACGATAAGATGTGTGGTGCTGGACCAGCAATGGTGGCAGATCAGTCCCTTCCGATGCTCTTTGCCCAAACTTCTCATTCTAATCTCATTATAATACCCATACACAACCCCATTCTAGAAGTTACCTGCTTCCAAGGAATGATGACTCGTTACTGAGCATGCTCTGTAGATTTTCGATTAACTCAGACTTTTTAAACCAATGAATAGCGAAAGTAAATATGACTAGAGCCACTCAAGCTCCACCTAAATGTAAAAGAAAATATATAAAAGGTGAACTAAGGAGGGAAGTAGGTAGGAAGGAGGAATTAGAGAGTGGGAAGGAAGAAGGAAGAGAAGACAGGGAAGACTCCATTGTAACTTCTGGATCAGTCAATAGGCTGTACCCATTTCTTCCCTTCTGGTCAGGGGGTCTCCTGGAGAGACTGTCTGAGGTTGAGAGCCATCTCCCATCTTCTGGACGAGTGATGTGCATTGGTACTCTAGGCACTAGCTAAGAACTCCACACTGTAGCACAGAATTTCCTCTACAGACATCCGAAACCTGATTTGTAAATGTTGCATTTGAATAAATAGTGCTATTTGTGAACTCGACTACTTGTTTTGAAGGTGATCAGTTCTCCAGTCAAGAGGCTTATTCGTGAACCTGATACTGCCAGAGTTGGGCCTATAGATGACCATACTATTTGTGAACTCCATTCGCTGATTTGAAGGCAATCAAACCTACAGTTGAAGGCCTGCGGACTCTGCCTTTCACTGAGCATTTGCCATGATTGGGGTCTCCCAGGGGTAGGGCATGGGGAGTACTCACTGCCACAGCCTGCCTGTACAAAATTATGGGTGGACTCCGTGACCTCAACAATCTATTCCAACCACAACAATTCTATGATTCTGTGATTCTATGAAATCTCACCCTAACTGCCATGCCACGCCCTGGTCACTGTGTTCCCTGTTGCTCACGCTCCCTGGGGTGTGCTCTCTTACATGTGGCGGATGGGCCATCTTCCCTGCTGGCCTCGCCCATGCTGCCTCGGGGCTGTCTGGGGCTACAGCTGCCTTGCTATCCCTGAACTTTTCGCTTCGAAGCTTTTGCCACGGATTTGGTCTTCTGGGAAAGGTGGCCTGGTGAAAACCTCTGCTCTGGAGGCAGAGCAACTGCCTTTAAGGACAATATTTAAGTCCAATTTATTTTTATTTGTCTACAACTTTCTACGTCTGTCAAACGCAAACCTGATTCCACTTAGATTCATATATAAACACTCTCTGGTTGGTTAAGTTTTATCCTGTATTATGTATATGTGTACATAGCTCCAGAGGGCCCTTCCAGCCTAAGCCATTCTGTGATTCTGCTTCGAAATACTTGCTTGACCTGACAAAGTCAGTGTCCATTCCCTTCAATGGATTCTGCAAGTGGCAAGCAGAGCCACGGGTGCAGCTGGATAGGAAGGCCTTGCTGATTTGGGGATCCTGTCCCCAAACTCTTGTCAGGTTCCAGCTTCTTTCTGAAATCCCCTGGGGGAGTCAGCAGCAAGAAATGACAGAGGGAAAGGCCCTAGAAGCATGATCTGTTTTGGCTTTATTAGGAGAAGATCGGTACAGGGTAGAGAAAGAGAAAAAGCCAAGGAGCAACTCAGTATGTAGAAGCAAGAAACTTGGAAATTACATCAATCTACACCAAAAACAAGAGCCACAGATTTTATTATCTTTTTAATAACATAATTTTTTTGAAGTCTTCTAGATACCAAATTCAGTCGTGGCTGTGCTTTTTTGCCATGAAACTTAAAATTATATAGGCAAGTGTATTCTTTGTTGCCCAAGTTGCTCAGTATGTTAACTTTTAATACTGAAAGGCTCATTCCCCCATTTCTCCCTTGACCCTTGGTCAGGGCCTCCTGTTCCCCAGGGAGGCCCTGTGAACACTTGGTGTGCCACACAATTGCTGACATGCCAGCCCTCCTCCCTGGTATTACCCACACACATCCACTGTTCCTTCAGGGGAAAAAAATGCTTGGGCTCCTTCTCAATGTCAAACTGGAAGGTTCCCAGTAGAATTTCTTCCCCTTCCTCATCCAGGTCCTCAGAGACAAAGCACAAGGCAAGAAAGCCAGGTGTGTCCTGAGGAAGTGGAAACACATTGCTCCAAAGTTTGTTAACTGCCCATCCTCTCCCATGCTTTGTGCAGGCACAGCTAATGGCACAGCTAACTCTCCGCTCCAGGTTTTTGCCCAAATCTGGAGAGGCATGAAACCATCACAGTGTTTGAAATAGCCCCTTTGGACACTGCCCTGTGTGCTCGGCAGAGAGCTACCAGCAGATGTGCAGGGGCAGGCAAAAATCTGCCATGGCCTTGTCCCACAGCCACAGGCCAACGACATGTGCCCCACAGAGACTCACAGAGATGCTGATACCCTTGGGTGAACTGCTGATATCATTCTCTGGAGACACCATCTTTGAGATGTGCTGCAGGGTCACTGCTGTGGGCCATATCCATGCAGGCAGGTGAATGACTACCCTCTCATTAGATCCAGGGAAGGCCCAGCATTTTCCTGGTGCTAAGTCAGGCTGAAAGGAGAATGCAAGAGCAGTGAGGAACAGTGAGGTAGTGACAGGAACAGCACCACAACTCCTGTTACCAGAAGAATAAATTCCCTCTTTGTCTACATGTTATAATTCTACTCAGGAAAAAGCAGCACATGGGAGGCTGTGGAGCCAAGTGGGAGGCCTTCTTGGCACCAGTAAAGGGGAGAATGACCTGGGCTTTGTATGATGGAACTAAAGCCACATGGAGGATTTTGGCTACTATACCTGCAAAATGATATCAGGACTATTAGCAGCACAAAGAAATGTGAAGACTCTGCAGATCCATTTGCCAACGTAGTTTTGAGATGTTTTCAAGTGTTCAATTGTGGCACCTGAAAGGCAGACAAAGTCATTAACTGAGAGCCCTGGTTCTTGCAGGACATTTCTAACAATCCATCCCAGATGTGCCTCTCACTGCCCCACTAAGCACCTCACTGTCAGAGGGGCCCAGGTGCCTAGGGAAAAGAAGTCTTGCTGGGCCTGGCCACTGCTTCTGTCTCACAGCAGCAGGAAAAGACAGGTCTGTAGGTACCGAGAGACAATAAAACCCGGGGGAAGGATGGCAGACCAGAACTGTGGTCCTGCCTTATCCTTTTGTTTAAGAGAAGGCCTCATGGAGAGGAAGAGCATCGAAAGTCTGCAGGGCAGTGGCAGAGACACCAGCACAAAACCCTAAGGTGGGACTGGGCATGAGAAAGGCCCTCTGCCACAGCCTTGCTCGTGGCACCCCACGTGTCCTTTCATCTCCCTCCTCCTTCGTGAGCAGGGGTTGTTACACAGCCTCCCTTTGTACACAAGCACAATACAAGGAGACCAGACTCCCTGTGTGTCGAGGGTCACTCTCGTGCCAAGTGCCAGGGCCCTCCCCACAAGCCAGAGCAAACAACACCTCCACACAAAGTGAGGTCAACTCCCCCCTGCTGTTGTCTGTAGCAGGGCTTTATACCTGTGCAGGTGGGCATGCGCTGAGGAGCAGCACTCATTGGCTACAGGCTCCCAGCTGATTGGTTCTCCTCCAGGTGCTTGGTTGCTAGGCGTCGGTCCAGTTCCCCACGAACACCTTCTTCTCTTCTAGGTGAATCCCATTACTAAGGCCCCAACACCTGTGTTCTAACCTGAGGTTTTCAGAGCCCAGTCAGGTAGCTTGACACTGCCTTGCAGGGTCACATCAAACAATAGTTCTCTTATAGGAATCACCTCCTGGCAAAGACAGAAACAAAAACATGAAACCACCATCTTGACAGGACTCCTGCCCGTCCAAAACTCCTTTCACAAAATACAGCATCACCTGCTTCATGATACTGATTTCTGAACGTAAATTAGCTACTTCTTCCTTTAGCAGGTTCATCTTCTGCTCTTGCTCCATCAAAGTAGTCATCAAGTCCCTGCAGACAGCAAGCAGCAGCTGTTAAAAAGCTGCTCAGCCCCCGCAGGGAGCATCCCAGCTCAGAGGAGAGAAATGGTCTCACTCTTTGCTCTGCAACCCTGGGCTCATTCCGCTCAGCATCTCCTGAAAGGGAAGAGCTTTCCATGAGCAAAGCTGCTACAACTGCCAGGTCTTCCTGCAGACGCTGCTTGAGGAAGGCCCAGCAGAAGTTGCTGCTTCACTTTGGCTAAGGGAAGCTTGGCAAAGCTTCTGTCTGCAGGAAACGAGAGGGTTTGAGGGTGTATCCTGTCACGACCAGCACCTCTCCTTTGCAGGAGTTACCTGTCCTGCAGCAGCTGTCACTGTCACTGCTTTTTCTCCAAAACCCCAGGCCAGGAAAGAAAATGTATAGTAGACACCAACTGTAATTCACAAGAAGAAGAAACTGGGTTAGTAGGCTAATGGGACTCCCTTGTACAAACACCTGTGGAGCTCCCTGAAGCGCGGGAATGGGAAGCTGGAGAGTGCCTCAGTAGGGCCTCTCCCTCAGCCCAGATCCTGCCATCCAGCAGCTCTGTGCCGCTGATGGCAGCTCATTTCTCAAACTACTCACCAAGAGCAACATCAGGAAGCCTTCTTTCTTCAGAGGGATGTTCTCCCTAGAAAAGAGGGAGTGCTGCTATTACCTTCAAGCCTTGGGCACCCGCTTCGTAATGAAGTTGTTCCCAAACAGCAAAGCTCAAAAAAGACCATTCTGGAAGTCATCTGCTGACAGGTGACAGACTGGACTCTGAAAGGCAGAAAGGACTCTGAAAGGAAGTCTCCCATGCACCTCCCAATGCATGGTGCACCACACAGGTGATCTCCCAATATGTCCAAGTGAAAGGAGAAAATTGCCTTGTGGTCATTGTGGCCTTTGTCTTTTGCTTTAAAAGCAGGCTGGTTTTAACTTGAGATCACACACACATTCATAGTTTGTGTAGTCATGTGTAGAGGTACTCACATGGCAGAGGCGTAGATATTAAAGCATCTCTTCATGAAGGTAGTGGTGGTGGCGGCCAGGTAGCTGGTGACCCAAGTGAGCTCTACCCACTGTGGTCCCTCCCGTGGGATCCCCAGGGCTTTCAGCTCTGCATGTGAAGGACACACCGAGCCCCATGTTCTGCCTCCATGGGAAGGGTCAGTGCCAAGGCTGTGCCTTGGAGCAGGACACATTGGGGAGCCGAGTATCTGTCCCCTCCAGGCACTGCTGCCACAGCTTGGCCAGGCTGGTTTCAGCAGTGAGTCCCATGGTTACCACAGTGCCAGAACAACGTAGGTTGTAGGTTGTTGTGTCGCAGTCCCCTGACTGCCCCAAACCCTCTCTGTGACCATGATTTTGGTGTTCCTGCAGTGCCCCATTGAGCCAGGCCAGGAGGACACAGACATGGACCTTCTGCATGTGTAACATAGAGCTGGGGGATTTTGAGGAATGGACTTACCCTGAGGAAGAGTGGCACTTAGCAGTCTGGTCTCCAGTGCAGTGTTTTAAAACGGTTGCTGTCCAGAGAAGAAAAATCAGGTGGCCAAAATACCCAGTCACCAGATACAGGAAATGACCTATTCATAAATCCGTGTTCTGCCTGCTTCGCTTTGCCAGCAGTGTCCACACGGAAGTAAAATGCCAGACCTGCAGGCTGACTGGCAGCACAAACACAGCTAGCCTTTTTCTTACTGCAGCTCACGCATGAGCCTAACATAGTCCTTCAAGACCATGGAAGTGGAGGTGACCCGCCATGCCCCACAGGCAATGTATTTTTCTGTGCACTGTTTCCAGGGATCAAGAAAGTGGCTTCACAAAGAAGTGAACCTTGACAGTCAACTTCTTCCCACCAAAGCTTTCTAGAACCTTTCTAGATCCTCTAATACACTTATTACAATGTAGTAATCATTACTTCCATTATTAAAATGTTAGCATAACTCTGGCTTTATGTCTCCATTTTTTTGTTGTTTGTTTCCCCGTGAAGGTAACTAGATTAGAACTCTGGCTGAATTTTCTTGTGTGCTTCAAGAACAATAGTATGGGTTGTTTTGTTAGCAGAAGTAACTAACTTCATGCAATTTCTGTACACAGATAAAATAGCCCTGCAAAGGCCATGTGCAAGATGTGGTACTTATTATGGATGTATGCAAACTAGGCTTAAACTTCAAGCTCTCTCGACTGGAACAGCTCTGTCTTCAGTATATTGAAGCATCTGTAGATCTGCAGAAGGAGCTCATTGTGTGTGAAAAGCGAACAAGCTTCATGTGGCTCAGCAGCAGCGACAGTGAAGCACCATCTCTAACTCGACAGGAGCAGCAAGCTCAGACCCTTGTGGTGCAACCTGTGTTGCAGTCCCACCCACAGCCCAGCAGGACAGCACTTGTCAGACAGGCACCAAGTGACCTATTCCAATTCAGTTCTGGTCACCTCCATCAAAACACCTCAGTTTGGACCTGCCAAAATGTCAGCAGCACTGCAGTCTCCACCACATATCCCAGTGCAGGTGGTGGGTACATGGCAGCAGGGCTTAGGACAAGCTCAAGTACTGGGTTTGACTCAGATTGCTGCAGCAGTACCTTCCTCCCAGGGTATGCCTCACAATGCCTCACCTACACCTCACGTGCCATCTTTTTCCAATGATGGGACATTACAGGTATCCCACACTCTCCCATGGGACAGGCAATTGTGGAGAGTACCCGCGGAACTTTAAAAGCCATTTTACAAAAAAAAGGTAGAGTGAGGGATACTGTCCCCAAGAATGTATCAACAAAACACTCTACGTTTTGAACTTTTTAGATCAAGAAGACGAAGGCAAGTTGCCCATGCTACGACAGTTCAACCTCCCACAGAGTAGCCCAGAAAAGGCCTGGGTAGAAGTCGAGGATCTCGGGTCTGGGTGGTGGGGAAAACCAGTACAGCTAATAACCTGGGGATGAGGGTATGCTTGTGTTTCCACAGATCAAGGGCCGCAATGAGTGCTGGCATGGTGGGTCCGACCTGCACTGTCCTCACCATCTGCGGACTCCTCATCGAAGGAGGCCTAGTGGTGCTGATCATTCCTAGGCAGCCCAAGAACAATGTTTGGGATGGCATCAACCATCTGAGTGAGCCAGAAGGACCCAGAAATTGCAGAGCTCTTCTTCAAAGAAGATCCAGAAAAGCTCTTCACAGGTCTCCAAGAGATTAGCCATGGAAGCTTCGAAGCAGTTTATTTTGCACATGATGTGTGCGCCAATTAAGTGTTGCCATCAAGAAAATACCCTGTAGTGGAAAGCAATCCAATGAGAAATGGTAGGATATTATTAAGGAAGTCAGTTCTTCCAAAGATTAAAGCACCCTAACAGTATAGAATACAAAGGCTGCTATTCGTGGGAGCATCTGGCATGACTTGTTATAAAATACTGTATCAGACTTATTAAAAGTTCATAAAAAGCCATTGCAAGAAGTGAAAATAGCAGCAAGTACCCATGGTGCTCTCCAGGGATCATCACAGTGTGATCCACAGAGATATGAAGGCAGGAAACCTGCTGCTGACAGAGCCTGGCTAGGTGAAGCTTGCTGACTTTGACCAGAATTCTGGAGCCCTGGTGAAATAATCACTCTGTGAGCTAAAGAGCAACTGTACGACTGCTTCTAGAAGTTGATGTAATCCTTTAGGCCATTGGCTGTACTTCTCACACTTGTGGACAAATAAGGTACTATGTCTGGATAATTTACTGTAAGTATGTATGCTGATGCTTTAATAAATGTCTTCTGGCTCACTACCGTGAGACCCTGCTCCTCAATACACCCACATTCTGGCCTCAGAAATTTATACTTCCCATTTAGCTAATGTTCTGCTTTTTCCCATGACTTCAGGTAGGACTATATTTCATGTCTGGGAAAAGTTTGGTGTGAAAAGGGACAGGAAAATTTGCCAGGAGTTCACTGCTTTTGCAAAACTGGCCCAGGAGACCCTGCAAGCCTTTCATAGAATCTTTGCGTCTTGGTGGAGGAAGAATCTTTCAGGTTTGTCGTGAGGTGCCTAGTTTTTGAGCAATTCAAAGTGGAATAGAGTGGAGGAGCCTTTGTCAGGTGCCTTTACCACCATCTTGAGTACATGTAGATCATTGGACAATGAGGCATTGGTAGTGTTACTGACTATAAATGAAGTCCTCTGTCCCTTGTAGGTAACACTGGAGAGTGCATTGGTGGTTGGGCTCAGCATGGAAAAACTTCTCAGTTGGTCCTGCGGCAGCGGCAAGTCAGCTCAATTTGTCCTTCTTAGTGGTTGCCCACTGCTCCAGAGCAGGCAGGAAAGCTAGCCTGGCCATATAGCTCAAGTGTGGCCTTTGGTTTTGTCCTGCTCATAGGTGTATGGTATCTCTAGATGTTTCAAACCAGTGTTTGTGCAGTAGGCATTTTTCTCCAGCTCTGCTATCTGGCAACTTCTGGTGACTTCAGGTTCTTCTGGTAACTGGTAACTTCTCCTGGATATCACTGTCCCCAAAGACAACCCTGCACCTGTTATTTTTTCTCAGTCCAGATCCTTGTACCAATCTTTGTAATGTGGGAAACATATAAAGGCATACTATTATTGGTGTTCAAATGGTTCTGAAGTTTTTGTGTGCAAACTGTATGGACCTATTACAGTTGGACTCATTTGTCTTTACCTGAAGAACTCGGGGGTGATTTTCAATTAACTCTTCATAGAAGCTGCATCTTTGGATTAGATGTAGTGTGTCCAGTGCTTTTTTTTTCAGCTTAGATACAATCAAGTTTCAAAATCACAATCTTCTTTGAAGAGCCGTAGAAAAGCATTGGGAGATAAGGGTAGACACCTACCATCAGCTTTGCTGTCCTTGGAAAAGAGGGATAGTCATGTGAACTGGGTACCTCAGAAGTGCCTTGGAATGCCTGACCTGACCGTGTCAGCAGCCACTTCCTTGTCAGTAGTTTCTGTGGGTCCCTAGCAGAGCCATGATCCAGTCAGAAAAGAAGGGCTCTGTTGTTTGTGGAGCTCAAGAGAGTGTGATCATAGGCCCTGGTTTACATGGGAGACTTCAATTCCCTTGCTGAGAGCTGCTGGAAAGAGCACAGCCTCTCTTTTTTTAAGTAAGTGATCTCTTTGATCATGAAAAAATAACAAAAATAGTAGTATATATCTATATCTACATATATCTCTGTTTATATATATATATCTGTGTGAAGACACAATAATAGCACTTCATTTTCAGACTACTTACTTCTAGATTCTTAAAAGTGAAGTCTTCTTGGCATTTTGGATCATTACCCACATTTTTCTTAAATAATTTGCAAATAGATCACTGTCTTCTCAGCTAATGGGTCTTCTTGTAGTGATAAACCAGAAGCAAATGACGCATAGATGGACTTAAGATTCATGTCAATGTCAAGTCAGACCACTAGGATGCTGGACTGTAATCTAAAGATTGAATAAAAAGGAATTATTTTAGAAACACTTATTCTGAAGCCTCATACATTTTATCCAGCTAGTAAATACTCCCACGTTTGGTTTACCAGTTATAGGAGACTGTTACAGTAACTGACCAGTTGCCAGGCCATGCCAAAACAGGTAAAGGCTGACATGATGCTATTAAAATTCATAGCATGGGCAAGTTATTAAGTGATTGGCTTTTTCTCCCTCATGCACAAGATTGTAATGGGACTCAAACTACATCCTATTGCTACATCTTATCTCATGCTTACCACACTTTAAGCACTTTTATTTAAGAAATGGATTTCACTGTCAATTATATGTTGCAATTAGAAAATTAATAAGGTACCACTCTAGCTAAAAAGTGGCAATTCAGTATTCAACTGTATAAAGGAAAGATGAATACAGGAAGTTCAATGATATTTACAGACAAATCAAGTGTTTAACAACATGAAAGCAGTACTGGTTTTTTATGCTTCCTTTACCTACGTTGACCCTGAAAAAATCAGAATATTTTTTTTCTCCTGTTATAATGATGATAATGATGATGATAATAATAAACATGTGGCAAATTTCTCCCATTCCAGTGTATGGTGATATCTCAATGAAGGATGATTACAAGACAGATACCAAATAGGGTCCAGGTGGTTAGGCATTGTCTTGGATTTTTGTTTTGTCTGGGAATGAAATAATTGATGGAGGAATTATTTAATCATTCAATCTGGTCATATGCAGCAGATACCATGTTAGGATATCTTATCATGACATGCATAAGCTTTCAAAATATATAATATGTCTAGCTAAGTTTCAGAGATCCCAGCAGCTCAGGCGCCATGAACCAACGAGGTCCAGAGGGACTAGTCCGTATGAGTCACTGTTCCTACCCCTCGGCAAGAAAGGCACTTACAAAGATCGTCTCAGACTACACCAAGAAGCTGTGCTCTGAACAAGTCAGACAGAAGTGCAGGAACCTTGTGATCCCAGTGGGATACCTGTGAAATTTAAAGCCATTAAAATAAAGCCTATTTAGACTATCATTCATATTCTGTGTCCGTAAAGACTGTGAAATATAGGGCTACCAAGACTATTTGCCAGTCACTATTACAAGTGACTCAATCCAACAGAAATTGAAAGAGGAAAGCAAATCACTTCAATAAAACTAGCAGGCTTCATGCAGTATTTATGATTTGGAGCTTTGTGTGGAGGGACCATAGTGGAATGGGCAATTCAAAAATGAAAGTCTCTTAGAACCAGTGTTCTGCAGCCTCCAGAAACCATGTAAAATGCCAAAGATCATTTATAAAACAATTTGTATGTCATTCTAGAAAGCTGAATATAAGAAACAGTGAAGCAAAAGGAGAAAGAGCCTTGTAGAAAACATACGTTTGTACTTTTATTGGATCAAAAATGTTACAGAGACTTTTCTGAAAAATAATATTTTTTGTGTGTGTGTTTGAATAATATCTTCCATATCTCATTATATTGAGTCATAAAATACTAAAGCTAGTTATTTTAGAAAGCACTGTTAAATTATATGTAGAGAGATGTTACTCTCATTTTAAAATTGTTGTTTCTGTTTTGTAAGATCCTGCTGTTTACATGTCCTCTTCCCATTTTTATGTCATAAAGTTAGCAATTATTTATCAATGAGTCATATATATATATTTTTTGTTAGCATAACATATCTCTAATTGAGTCAAACAAGAGGATGCAAAATGAAAATAATTACTGCCGTAGGGACTGATTAGTCAATTCTAGAGGCTTTTCTTCAGTCCTAAGAGTATGTGCGACAGCTAAAAAATGTTTTTCTCTCTACTATGACCATCTCTGTTTCAGGGAAATCCAGAAAGGAACAGTCAATGTCTACAAAGAAGACATGTATGCAAGGGAAAGTAGCTGTGATGAACCAGGAAAGCTCCCTAATGCAGGGGACACATCTGGTCTCCAGGGATTCCCGAAGAATTCAGCAGCAGCACACAGCCCTAAGTCAGGTGGTTTACTTGCAGAGCTTCACAGTGAATCAGTTAGTTCAGTTTTTGTTGTTGTTGTTATTTGTTTGTTTCCACATTCAAATATCAGTTCAGGAAAGTCTTACCACATTCTTAACCTTCAGTTCTAATGAGCACTGTGTTTTAAGGAGACTCCCACTTGTTCATATTCTAACCAGCTTTATATGCAGGAAACTGTTCATGGAATAAATATCAGTGTAATACTGCATAGTCTCATATCCAGATGTGTTTTTAGGTGACTCCGCATTGAGTGGCCACATATCAGATATTTGAGAGGTGCAAGAATACACGTGCTGTCTATAAATGAAGGAATATAATTGTTGGCAGAGACAGCCAGATTCAGAGAATTAAATTTCTATAATAACAAGGCTGCAAAACCTCCAGTCATCACAATGTTTATATAAATCGGATTAAAGCACTCTACAGCAGTAAGGAATATTCTGTGCCACTTCTGATCACAGTGAGCAATCTATCTTCAAAGTAAGACAGGGAATCAAAAACTCCCTACAGGAGATGAGACAGGTGAGATAACCAGATGAAAAACAATCACAACATCTTTCCATTTTTCATCAAAACAATTTTCAGTCCTAGAAATTCATAATGGGAAGCAACATGGGACTGGATAATTAATTGAAGATTCTCCTCCTCCTATAAAGAGATTGAATGTCCTAAAAGAGCATTTATCTTCTGCTGTGTAAGCACCATCCTGACAGGTTAGTTGCAATATGTGCAGCATTCATAATAAAAGCATTCATAATAAATACTGCATTCATAATTTCTTTGGACTGGATAATCTCTAGAGGTCCCTTCCAACCTCAACCATTCTCTAATGCTTTGTATTTGAATTAAGATTTGCCTGCTTGACCTGTATACTCCTTTGTCTCTCAAATGGAAAGGGAGAAGCTAACCTTCTTCTCTCTTATCTCTCCTTTATATTTAAAGTTATTTGTAAGCACACTTAGGCCGTAAAGATAGTTAAAGGACATTTCAGAAAACATTTGAACCTCAAAATGTTGAAAATATTTACCTACAACATGCTTTACAAAGATATGAAAGCATTCTGGAACACTCTCAACCATAAGGAAGCATAAATTTCCTCCCTGCCAAAAGGCATGGTTTTTAAGAGGTGTTATTTCCTTTTCTGATAAGAAATTAAAAAGAAAAATCCATCATTAAGCCTGATATTAATTCATTCATTTTGTGAAGAAAGCAACTACTTGGTTAATGAAGGATACCTCCACACCAATCTGCTTCAAGTGCCATTTTAATGTAGGTTTCACCTCAAAATCTTTGGAAACATCCCGGATGCAGATCTCCAGCTGCCATGATATTGGTAGGTATTGCACTAGAACTTATTCGACCTTTTCTTTCTCCCGTTAAGACTGAAGTCTTAGCAATACGGAGTGTGATCTACTTTGATTCAAAGTCAAATCCTCACCACTGCTAAGAAACATGTAGTTCTTATTCTCCGATGCTTGAATGTTTGATTTTGGTGAGACCAAGCACCTCATATTACCCAGTTTGTTCATCTTTTCACATAGTGTGCTAACTCCTATTCCTTTTTTTTTCTTTTCTTTTCTTCCCCTCCCCCCTTTTTTTTCCCCTTTATTTTTTTCCCCTGAGACATACAGAATAAACCTTCTCTAAACAGACAGGAGGCTCCTTCCCTCATTAGTAGATTTACATATAGGATATCACAAAGGTGTCATGGGTCTGTCCATTGGAAATTCCTAAAGCACAAGATCTCTCCTCTGGAGATCTTCCAAACCTGCCTGGATGCCACCCTGTGCCACATGCTCTAAGTTTCCCTGTTTGAGCAGAGGGGGTTGACTAAGACGATCTCTCTAGAGGTCTCTTCAAACCTCAGCCGCTTTGTGATGGTGTGTGTTAAACTACACAGCCATCATTCCACATTCAGCTATATTTTATGGTAATCCCAGAAGCAGTGATAGTGCTTACATATTTGCTAACATTGGAAGAGAAACACTCAATACATTCAGATTTTAATGTATTTCCGGACTCTTTTCTGTGTATTCAAAACTCTTTTCTAGCTTGGCTGTAGTTCATGAGCAATAGTTAATTGATTCTCTGGCCAATAAATTGGCTTTAATTGAAGGAGAAAATTAAGTTCAAGCACGAATAATCATGGGTGCCACCTGACTTAACACAGTTATGTAACAGAGGCCCAAGGCATAGTAAATATGAAAATAGCCCAAAGCATAGTAATGGTAAGATATGAGAATGAGAAATGTAATCTGGTAGAAAATTACAGAATACAAAGAAGAGTAGTGTTTGATAAAGAAAGGTAATTGTTGCTGGTAATATTGGCCTGGGAGGATTACTAGATTAGTGAAGATGTGTGAGTTTGAAAAGGAGCTGAAGTTTATGAACTTCTAGTGAAAAGAGATGGAAAGGGAGACAGATGGCCATCAGTACAGGTGTATGCGTTGGGAATTCAGAAATGCTCACAGAAACTATGAAAAACTGAAAGAGTACAAATAATAAGGCTTCATTACTCTTAATTCTTATGCTGTGACCTCAGCTGAGAAGAGAGATGCTAATCCCTCAAAAGTAGGCTGTGCTCGTGAGCTGCTTTCAGAGACAAGAAATAGCTTGCCTAACACGTGTCAGCTGAAGCTCTCACAAATCCGGCATCAAGTGAGTGGGTGCTAAGTTGTACTGCCTGGTCAAAAGTTAGTACATGTTCACCAAGGTATGTTTTGGAGATCCATAAAGCTTTTCCTGATTACAGGCTACATTTCAAAATGTTTTTGTCTATCCAGAGTGGGTTTTATTAATCTCTTCTCCTCGTGAGTACAGATAGTTATGAATAATTTCTGCCTGTCTTCCCTGAAAAAAAAAAAAAAAAAAAGCAACAAGCATTTAATAATAATAGCTTAGGTGGTATTACCTTGCTCCACAGATTTCCACTTAACTCACTAGAGTCATGCTATAGTTCACTGTAGTAGTCTGCAAGATATTTTGTGGAAGTAACAACCCAGAATTATTTTATTTTATTCTATTTTTTGGGGGAGGTGGTGGGGAAGGGAGGCCCGGTGGTTCATGTAGTAAAAGGTAGGGATTCCCCTCTGCTGGTTCACAAGTTTCTTGTGCTGTGGAAAGCAGGTAGCACACACCTGCATATCCACAGCATCTCACCCATGGGTGCAGCTGTAGGCGCGGGGGGTATCCCTCACCTCAAGCCTCCTTTACAGCAGCTCTCACCAGTGCTGGAGCTGTTCTTGGACTCGGACAACAAGAGGCCTTCACTTGGCCAGCTCTGCCTCTAGAAGGGGTATAAAAGGGATGCACACCTGCTTCCAGCAAAAGAATTGAATGCAAAGGTGAGAACATAAAACTGGGAAATATTTTTTCTTCGAATGTTTATTTTTATTTTCCGTAGTAAAAAATTATGCCATTATTTGCGATCTCAATGAAAAGTCATATTTTTGTTTATATTCTCCAATTGTACTTTTCAAGTACAATTGAGGGGTATTTAGCATGAAAACATAATTTCATTTTGGAAATAAGCAAACTTCAGAAAACAAAGGTAGGCTTTAAATCTTGACTTATACCACTGGAATAAGAGATAAGTTATTAGCCTCCGATTGGGTGTTTGAATAGTAACTGTATTGTTTCCAAGATCCAAGTAACCACAGTGACCAATCACAGATACATATGGAAGAATATGACCTTACTTGGTGATCACTGTAAACGCATTGCCACTACCTAAAAATTTAGTGTAAATTTTATGACTTTGGAAAGGAAAAATACTGACAAAATACAACCCCAAAACTCTTCCAAGTACCTTACTTTGACTCTTTTTCCAAAAGCAGTAATGAAAAACAGACTCTAAAAATGCTACAATACTCCATATTTTGCAAAAGTGTATAAAAGCAAATGAAAATATGCAAATTAATTTTTTATCTCTAGAGATGAAATTAAGCTTTTCAATTAGCAAAAGTTGCCAACTAAGTTGCCAACTCATTAACATAAACTTCCTAAAATATGATCTTGACTGTGTTGAAATATCTCTCTAATTTAGCTCTGCATATGTTGAGAAGAATGAGTTGCTGAATTAATAACAACGAAGATCTGGCTGATTGCTTGCAGTTGATTTCCAGCCCCATAGATGCTTTTGTGTTTTAATACATTGCAGTACACTTCTGGTTGTGGCCTTTGCAAGGTCCTGTGATTGTATTTTTATAGCTATTTTAGAACAATGCATTGCATGTTGAGTTTTCAATAAGAATTTTATTATGAAACCTTTGTTGCTACAAGTGCAACATCCCCATCTGATGGCAATCAGAATTGCTAAACAGCCTTCTCAAAGCAGCCAAAAGCAAAGATACTTACCTTGAAGACCTAGCATCAACTGAACTCTTGTGAGATCTTCCTTTTGTGTTTTCATAAAATACGTTTAGAGGCTAAATGAAACCTGCAAGCCCGAAGAAAATAAGGATTTCATTTCTTGAAAATTAAAAGCAAAGGAACATGATTTGAGAACCTTAGAATGCTATGGGGAAACGCCAAGGAATTCACTTTCTGCCATGAGCAGAAGCCATATACAGTTTGTATGTTATTTCATGAAAAGGCATATTGTTTGTATAACGCAGACAGGAGAGGACCAGCACTAGCATATGCCAAAATCATCTTCTGTTTTAATAATATGTTTTAATATGTTTTAATAATATGTTTTAATAATAATATGTTAACAGGAACCTCTTCCAGCTTTATATGCTTTCTGTACAAAGGACGCTATGTAGCTAAAGTAAATTGAGGTCAGTCATCAGTCCTACACGTAGCTGCTTTGTCCCCTGGAATTGGAAAAATGTCAGTAACAACTTTTCCATTCATACAATGTTTCCAAATTACTTGTTTTGAGTCACTGGGCTGTAGTCAACCCTGTCCCTGAAATTTGGGACCATGTATTTAGGACACTGTGCAATTATATCTGTTTCTTATCATAGAGGTGAAGAACAGTAGCAAGTTATACTGGTATGAAAACCAGGAAGTCCCAAGGGTACATAGACATCAACTTTCAATCTCTTAGTAATCACATAAGAAATCAGTACAATGTGGAGCATGTGCACTCAATTTTGATTCCTCACTTTGTTGGTGGTTAGGCTATTCACGTTACAGAATCATAGAATGCTTAAGGTTGGAAGGGACCTCTAGAGATCATCTAGTCCAACCCCCCTGCAAACACAGGGTCACCTAGAGCATATGGCACAGGACTGCATCCAAGCGGGTTTGGAAGCTCTCCAGAGGAGGAGACTCCACAACCTCTCTGGGAAGCCTGTTCCAGTGCTCTGTCACCCTCACTGTTAAGAAATTTTTCCTTAAGTTCCTATGGAATTTTTGGTGTTTCAGTTTGTGGCTGTTTCCTCTAGTTCTGTCGGTGGCCACCGGTGAAAAGAGGCCAGCACCATCCTCCTCACTGCCTCTCTTGAGGTACTTATAGACACTGATCAGATCCCCTCTCAGCCTTCTCTTCTCCAGGCTGAACAGGCCCAGCTCCCTCAGCCTCTCCTCACAGGGCAGATGTTCCAGGCCCCTGATCATCCTTGTAGCCCTGCGCTGGACTCTCTCTCTTCTTAATGCATCCCAGGATCCCATTGGCCTTCTTGGTCACGAGGGCACACGTGGCCAAAATATTCATGTCTTAGCTTTATGAGCCTAATGTATCAGCTGTTTACAGAGTAAATCTGCATCTTCCTCCTATCAAGAAATCTAATCCTGAGTACATAGCCTTATGGGTGATGCATCTTAGTGCAAAACGTTGTGCATGTCTGGTTTTTTTTGTTCCTACAAGCCAAATTTACGTGCTTCTTCCTCAAAAACAGGGTGAGCATTAACTTTGAGATTTTTATGGTCTCCGGATTGTGTGGCTAATGGCCATCTCTGCTTTTATGTGAACAGTTTACTTTGACCAATTAATAATAGTGGTAACAGCCAAGTGGTGTTATTCATTCTCCAAAAGTGTACATGTTTTATTTTACTTTATTCTGGCTAATGGTACAAAATCGGACAAGTTTAAAAAAAAGAAAAGAAGAAAAAAAAAATAAAAAGGGAAGGAAGGAAGAATAGTAAAGTGGTGAGGCCTGCTTCTTAAGAAGAAGTAAAGTCTTGGCAATAACTCATGTTCTCACACTCAAAGTGCTCTCTGCTTCTGAGTGCTCATATATCTACCACATGCTTTTCCTCTTCCCTCAGGAGTTGTAATATACTAATAATCTTTTTTACACAACTCAGTCCTATTGCTAAACATAATAAACTTCTGCTTACTCTCTCTCCCCAAACTCTGAAATTTTAGCTATATTTTCCTCACTGCAACAAACAAAATCACTAATCCATAAGACATTTATGCTTTGTTTTTTATTTAATAGATGTATTTCATTATGGCAGGCAATGATGTTTTGACTATTGTGCTGTAACAGTCTTCTCAGTGATGTTACCTGACTTTCTGACATGAAGTTTTCCCAGGTAATAAAGCAGATGGTACCTAGCAAACCGAGTCTTTAGCTGATGAATGCTGCTGCGGATAAATACTGCAGTACAGACAACAACATGGCTCTTTTATCTTGATTTCAAGTTGAAACACTCTGAAATTGCTAGGCCATTGAAGATCATCAAATTAATGTACAGAATTAAGTGTGGTTGTAGAAGGAGTTAGACAAAAAACAGACTTTCAGTCGATTAAAAAAAAAAAAAGCAAGGGGAGCCTGGGTAGAGAGGAATTTAGGCATGTGCTTCTTTATGTAGTACATTTCCAACATTTATGGTTGTATGGAAGAAATTATGTCCATGATCTATTTGCAGATTTCAGAGTCAGAAGGCAAATTTAAGCGTTTGCGTTTAGTGTAAGCCTCATGATTTTTTTTTTTTTTTTTTCCCCAATCAGCCTGAGCTGGCAAAAAGTGCTGATGGAAGCCAGAACCTGCAAGTTCTGCTTCTATTAGTGAGTGCTTAGCACACACACACACAAAAAGTGAAGCATAAACTGGAAGCTGACCAGCACTGTCTAAAATGTGCATGAAGCACTTTGATAGGAACATAAATGGGTCCAAATCAACTTCAGGTGCTAAAAAGAAGGGTGCTAACACTTGAAATTTTTTTGACTCTCAGCTTTAAAGATATAATTTTTCTGCTGAAGTTGCCAGTTGCTTGGATAACTAATAGAGGTAGCATGTACAGAGCTTCCAGAAGGTTGCTGGTGTAGAGACAAAGCCCATGCACAGCCTTATTTGCCCCAGGAGGTACTGGCTGAGGTCAAAATGGAAATTCTGGTGATGTTCCATAGATTATTCAAGAATTTGCAGACATATATAGGCTTTCTGTAATAGTTTCTATGGGCAATAAGATTTAATCTACTAAGGTTCTTTGGAAGCTATGATGTCAGCTGAAACAAAAGCTTCTAAGCTGCTGATCAGAGATTTCTAAATTATTTTGTACCCTTCGATAATGACTTTTCCAGCATTGCTGCCAAATTCTGAAAAGACAACTACCAAATATTTAAATCAAAGAATTTTACATAGGAACTAAAAAACATGAAATTGAGTCCTGCACATCTAAAATGTTAAAGAGAGAAAATAAAAATACAACAAACAGAAAGAAAAAGGTCTTCAAAGAATGTAACTTTGTACTCAGAGCCACTGTCTCTTTCTGCAACCCAGTCTTGTCAAGCATACATTAGGTATAAATTGAAATAATCTTTTTTGACATTTTCAATCAAGCCAGCAGATTTTCTGACAAGGTACAGAAGTCTAAAGATATTTTTTATTACATCGTTAGCATGCATTTATAAATGGGAAACATATGGATATGAGCCTTTGCAATCTTTCATTGTTGAAACCGACAGTTTACTGAATATGCAAATCTTGACTAGCTATATTAAGAGACATATCAAACAGTAAAAGTAAAATAAAGAACTGAACTAACCTTCCCTTGAGTTCAGAATTTAGGTGTACCTGAAGCTACCTTCTTCCCTCCCCAAAAGGACTCAAAAGATTAGGTCTTCTGCACAAACTGCGGACTTTAAATTTGTCCTTCAAAACACAAATAAGGACTTACAGCACCCAGCACAGCAAATATATCGATACACTACAAAATAACGTGCCAACAAATTTAAAATTCATCATAGGACGAGAGAATGAAAGAATCAGAGCCCAGGTGTTTTCACATTGGAAAATATCCTATTTCCATCCCAGTTGGATGACATTTTTTTCCTTCATTGTATTTTATTAAAAAAAAAAGTCTAATACTCACCATGCTATTTTCCATACACAGAGTCATTTTTTTTTTTAAGATATATGCACATAGACTCTGAAAACCATTTTTTTTAATAAATAGAAAGAAGGAAAATTAATTATGACCTTGAAGGGTCTAATATGAACAACAGCTTGGGAGATAACAGTAATTTTTCTATCATTTGGGGTGAGACTGCAGTAATTAGCTGGGTCCAGCAGGCCTCTGTGAAGTACCTTTATTTATCTAGGTCAGCGGTGCATGTCTGACTTCCACATTTGTGGGAGCCATTTACTACTACATTCATTAAGGCATATTACCCAATTGAGAATGGTTGGAGATTTATTCTTCAGGAAGAAGACATAATTGGAGCTGCTCGTTCAGACAAAATAGTCACTGTCTTCATTAGTGGTTGGTGATTTGACATGCTTCAGTTCTAGCATAACTCAATTGATACTTAGTTATGGTCACTGAGATGGCTAAGGGGTTGGAGGAGATGAGATAGGAGGAGAGGCTGAGGGAGCTGGGACTGTTCAGCTTGGGGACCAGAAGCTGCAGGATGGATCTTATCAACGACCATAAAGAAGTGATGGGCGTGGAGAGCGGTTAAAGAAAACAGAGCCAAACTCTTCTCAGTGGTAGCAGTGACAGGATTAGAGGCA
The DNA here is from genome assembly GCF_000705375.1 of Tinamus guttatus. The sequence continues at coordinate 149,120 of NW_010587579.1, read as the reverse complement.
GTAGACAAACTGGAGTAAAAAGAACAATTAAATGGGCAAAAGAAGAAAAAAAAAAGTAATACGAAAGCTACTCAAATTGGAAAACGTTTGCACAACCATCCTTTCACATAAATGTGGGCTTGCTTTCTCTTTCTTTTTCACCTGTTCTGTATTGAGTTATACAGTCCATGCATGTAGCCATAATACAAAAGAAAGAGAGAATAGGGACTATCATCACTGCAAAGGCAGGCTTGGAATACCTGAGGGGGGAATGTAAAGAAGATGAGGCCGAACTCTTCTTGGTGATGGACAGTGACAAAACAAGGTGTAATGGATACAAATTAAAACACAGAAAGTTCAATTTCTGTATGAGGTACAGAGCAGTAGGACAGGCAGCCCAGAAAGGTTGTGGAGTCCCCTCTTTTGGAGATCTTCCAAACTCTGTGCCATGTGCCTGCTTGAGCATGGGGGTTGGACTCGATGATCTCTAGAGGTTCCTTCCAATACCAGCGATTCTGTGATCTGCCAAGGGGTAGGACCAGAAACAACCTCTTCTCTGGGATTTTTCAGTTTTCCTGATTTTGTCTTCTTTAAGAAATGGATAATTTTAGACAGAAAATCATTCCAGGTACCTGAGAAAATATGACAGGTTTCAAAAGGCCTTTCTGATGTTTATTCCCCAGTTCCAGTATGATCTAGTCAATTCCTGGCATACTTCAGGTGATATATATATATATATACATATACTCTGTTTGTTTCATGTAAGGAAAAGCAAAAGTTTTCTCATTTGGGATGGTGGTGCAATTCCCCGGTACATTTGTCTCAGAAAATTCTGTAATAGAACCAAAACTGGTGAGAATGAATTGATCTCATAGAAACATGTGTTCCGTCTCTGATTGTTTTATAAATTTAATCCATATGACGTGCTTAAAACAGAGGAGTCCATAATCCTGGTTGTTGTTATGAGTGCCAAACAGGGAATTTTGTACATCTGGTCTTATTCTCAGTTCGGAGTTATAGAAGAGAACAAATAGTTTTCATTTCTCTGAAGGCTTTTTATCAACCTAATTGCAAAAGCAATCTGTTTAGCTTTTCCAGCTGTAGTAGTTGAAGCAGAGCGGTTTAATATTGTGGCAGTGGGTGTTCTCCAACTCTCCTAAGGGCAAGCTAAGACCCACTTACTCGCTAAGAAAGTGTATATGCTAATCTGAGGATGCCATGTCCATTTGTATAGGTGGATCAATACGTTTAGTTGCAGCAGCAGGCAATGCTTAATAATTCATGAGTCTGTACGTATTATAGGCAAACACACGAGCATAGCATGGTGTCAATCCAGCACTACTAATTGGTATCAATAGCCAAGCTAAACAGATAATTAAAAAACCCCAACTCATGTATGTCTAAGTTTAAGACAATGATACAATATTAGGGTGCTACACAGTGATGCTTACAAGTTTGGAACTACGGATGGCAGGGCTTAAAACTATGTAGGCATTGTGTTCTTCATGATGGCAGATTTAGAAATTAACCGAGATCTTAACAGGAATTTCAAGTTCTCTGGCTTCCCTGAATTCAATGATCCCAGATTTCTTATGTAACATCCATAAAAGCAAAGAAAATCTTCTTTTCTGTAACTATGATAATTTTTTTAGACCATTGGACTGGCTTTATATGGAAATGCTATGGCTGTACTCATTCTCTCTAAGCACGTATGCTGTAGAAACTGTCCTCTAACATGCAGAAATTTTAAAATTCACACAGGACCATTGTCATATCAAATGGATCCCTAGCATAGAACTGGCCAGTTGCTGCACGTATCTTCACGGAAAAACAAAAGCTTTTTTACCTGACATCTGTCTGGAAAAAACTGTTAGACACTTTGAAGAATCCACTGGGAAAAATATCCTAGGACCACAACTATGTTTGGCCTGTCCTATGATTTTGATGTTACTGACACCAGCTCCATTTCTGCCAGCAGCAGCTTGATGCTCAACTGCCACGGATCACCTGAGACATCTGCTAAGCAAGCTTGACCTCAGCTTTGTTGTGAGGGGAAGTCCTCATTTCCCCTCACAGTCTTTAGGGTTTTTTTTTTCCCTAAGAAGTAAGGTCCAACTTTTGTCTCTGTCTTTGTCTTTGGTAATATGTAACAGAGACTGTAGTGCTCAGAGTCCAATAGTGTGAGTGGAATTGGGAAATCTCTTTTAAAAGTGTGTATAATGTCTGTTAAGACTTAGCAATAACCACAATAACCTTGCATATATTACACAAGTGGCTCTTTAACTTCCTTAAAAAAGGGGGAAAAAAAATAAACAAAAATGAGCAAGAACGCACTTCATTTTGTGTCAGTTTGTTGGTTTCAGGTTCTACGTATGATTCTTATGGTTCTTCTCATCGTTTTTTACAGCTGCGGTAAATGTTTAAGCCTGTAAGTTTGAGAATTTCATTTATTTTATTTTTTTACCTCCCAGAGAGTTAGCTTGTGTTCAGCTTCTAAAGTGAAAAATGAAAAAGACACCTCTTATGACAAGTGTCACCATAGAATGCTTTTCTAATATCAAGGTACTGCACTTCTAACATGCTTTAAGTAATTCATATTGGGCTCCTCTTTTAAAATAATATACTTTATATTCTAAAGATTTGCTCTTCCATGCTTGGCTTTGTTGCTTAGTTTTTCCTTCTCATTTTTCACTCATATGCCCAATGAACCTGAGCAGTCATAGGACAAACTCATCTAAATTTTGCTTAATCTTTGTAAATGGAGATATAATCATACAAAAGACAGTCAGTTTGCTGATCACAGAGGTTTTCCACACCAATGGGAGAGGGTAACATGGAAACAAACAGCTGGATTTCTCTCAACCTTTAGAGCCTTCACAAAAAAAAAAGATATCGGATGGATTTTTATCTGTCTAAACTCTGAATCAGACTTACCCAGTGACAGAAAGGGCATGGAGAAATTTTCAAGTGTGATTTAAACAGAGCTATATAGCTATAAAAGGGGAAAAAACATCTGCTGGTTGGTTAGAACTGAAAAATCTCATTTTACTGAATAGCAATTCCTTTCTTGCCTCACCAGCATGAATAACTGGGAAAGCATTGTCTTAGAAAGAGAAAGCTGTTATTTTTTACATACAAATCTTAGTGACATGATATTTGCTTTGATACTACAGAATTGTGAATCATAGAAGCTCAGAGCATTTGAAGTTGGAAATGACCTCTAAAGACCATCCACTTCAACCCCCTTGCTCAAGCAGACTCACCAAGAGCACATAGTCCAGGATCATGCGTATTTGGGATTTGAATATCTCCAAGGACAGAGACTGCAGATTTGGCTTTACTGAAAGAATGGAACAGATAGGAAACAGCATAGTGTCTTTAGCATTCACTACATCACTAATGTGCTTTCATTTCTAAGAACTTGCTTCACTGTAGCCCACGGCTGGACTGCCTGGTGGCCATGTCCTGCCTGGCAGCAACCAGCTCTGCTGGCAGCGCCCGAGTAGCAGATGCAAGCTGTGTTATGTCTTGCTAGCGGGAGTGTCATCCAGGAAAATTTAGGATTATCACTTGGGAATGAGAAATTTCCAGGGTGAGATCAGCTCCCACGCAAGAGAAGGGAACGATGATAAAGAGAGCTGGATGCACCTATGAAAAGGATTGTATTACACAGAGACTTGAAAGCACCAGAGACTGGTAAATGCCTCCCAAGTATGTGAATAGTAAAGATAAATATAGAAGAGATTTTGGTATAGATTTGGGCTTACCTGGGTCAACAACAACATAAAAAGGAACATAAACATAAGGAACATAAAAAGCAGCCACCACCATATAACAAGCTCTTAGAAAAGTAAGAGGACAGTCATTAGCACTCATAAACCAAAGAGGCATTATCATTAAGCAGGAAGGGCTGCAATTTGATAATTATCTGGAGTTTAAAAGCTGGAAAATTATACATCTTTTCCTGGCTTTTTGTTGTTCTCTAAGCATTTTTATTCCTCATATCTCCCCACACAAAAACCTTAGTTCCTATGTTTCTTTGCAACAGCTAATAGACTATTGGAGCCTCCAAAGCAGGTTCTTTCCTGAGTTGGGCTCTTCCTCAAAGTTGACTTGCACAGGAAACTGTTCTCTAGAGTTTCATACACTGCTTGGAAAGTTAAATTATAATTAACTTTGATAATTAGAATTACGGTATTGCAAGAACTCTGCTCCCAGTATGACATTTACCATGGAGTTATTCATCATTTCTCTGGACGTGCATGGCAATACTTGTGTGAGCTAATTAATTTTTTTTCATAGCTTCTCAGTGTAATGTAATCTTTTCTTTTTTCTTTTTCTTTTTCTTTTTCTTTTTCTTTTTCCTTTTTTTTTTTTTTTGAAAAGCCAACCCTGTGGCCAAAGATTCATAGAATGGATGTGAGGTTTTAACAATGATTTGAAAAGTTGAAATTTTTATTTGCATACTAATGTATTAAAAAGATGGACTCAGTCCTCATGGAGCAACAGTGGAAAGAAAATGGCACTTAAGCTATTAACATTATTATTAACACTCATATTCTACTGAGGTTCTTCAGACTAATCTGACAGAAGATTTTGACGGGAAGGATTTTCACAGCCTCATTCCAGCACTTCATTGCTTTCTGCATAAGCACCATTGGTGTTAACTCCTATCTGTTCCAACAGCAGCCCTATATTGCAGTTGGAAACAAAGGCTTTTTGTAAAAGTCCCTTGAGCAGAAGACTAACTGATTGTGCTCTGAAGCCAATTGGATTTTCATCCTGGACTGCAGGAAGTGTAAAACAAAGCCAGTGCTGAAGGATTTAGAAAGTTTATATGAGAAACACCTAAATGTGGTTGAATGACATTTATGATTTTCAACTTTTAAAAGAATAGGCAGAAGTTACTATAAATATGTCCATTCAGGATGCAGGCAGGAGCTCTAGGATGTAGGTCACTCTTTTGATAGATGTAATGGAAAAAGGAAGACAGAGAAATCTGTTTTTTTTTTTTTTTTCAAACTTTAAACTGGACAAGGATTAAAAACAACAACAACAAAAAAAGGCTTCAGAAAACAGGTCTTTCATTTGCAAAATATTTTTAATGAAAGCTCTAGGCTTAGTGAAGATTTTTAAGATTGAAGACTGCCAGCTTTAAATGTGTTGCAATCCAGATAGAAAACTTTCCAGTGTGGAACCATCATAACTTCTTTTCATTCTATTTGAGTTTTTTTATTTTTCTCTGGCTGTGTATTTAACAAAAGTTTTCCTGGAATGAACTCCACGGTCAATATGAAATACAAAAAAAAATCATGTTGTCTACTTAGCTAAGCTCTTCTGCTTGCAGTTGTCCAGACTAAATAAATAAAAGCACTTCTTTGTATATTAAAGAAGAACCTGCAAGCAAGTAAGAGTCCTTTTCAGAATCTGAACAGAAAAAAATACCTAGGAGAGCTCCAATGTCTGTTTGGATTGCCAAGTGTTAGTGACATTCAGATCTTTAGTGGGAAATAGGAGAATAATATTAATTTAAAGATGTTGGTAGAAAATTGGTAGAGAAAGGTAGAGAATTTGTCTGCAAAATTAAACCGGTTTTAAATCTGCAGCATAGTCTTCGTGATATGCTTTCTTTCTTCTTATCCCTCAGCAAGTTTGCTGATGATACCAAACTGGGAGGAGTAGCCGATACCCCAGAGGGCTGTGCTGCCATCCAGAGGGACCTGGACAGACTGGACAACTGGGCGGTGAAAAACCTCATGCAATTCAACAAGGCCAAGAGCAAGGTCCTGCACCTGGGGAGGAATAACCCCAGACACCAGTACAGGCTGGGGACCGACCTTGTGGAGAGCAGCTCTGCAGAGAAAGACCTGGGTGTCATGGTGGACGACAAGCTGACCATGAGGCAGCAGTGTGCCCTCGTGGCCAAAAAGGCCAATGG
>NW_010587579.1:115126-142675 GCF_000705375.1 Tinamus guttatus | reverse complement strand
TTCCTGCTGCCACTGCTGCCACAAGGGTTTTGCAGGGAAAAGGGCAGCGTTTCATGCTGCTAAGTGAGCTGGCCGCTGCTGCTGCCAGATTCTGCCCTGCAAACTCAATTCAGTCTTCCAGAAGCCAAGGGCAGAGTCCTGGCTTAGCAGGACTTAGGCATAAGAAACACAGCAAGAGTTCCATGGCTACTTTTGGAGCACCTTTTTTTTTTTTTTTTTTTTAATTCGCGTGTTTGAAAAGGGAACCATTTGCACAACCTGTGTTTCGTTTATACCCTTAAAAATGGAAGCTGCATATTTTTAGCTAGAAATTACTTTTCTAAGCTACCTAGAGTACTTTAAAAATATCCTCAAAAGAGAAGTAAAACATTTCAGGATACTCAGTGTTCTTTCATTCAGTGTTCAAATTCTTAAACTGAGTACACGCACAGACAAATGCATATATGTATAGGTTTATTATCTCCTTTAAGAACAATTCTGAGATCTTTATAATAGGAAGAATTTGGGCTGCCCATATGTGTGTATGATTCTACCAGTTGCCAGAGGATCCAAAAGTGTCTGTGCTGTCGTTATGAAAGCCTGTATTGACATGCTGCTTAAGAAAGAGGTATGCTTGCCAGCTGGTAATATCTGCATTTGATCCTTGAGTGGCTTTCACTGTAAATTAACACTGCCAATGGAAGTTACATAACCCTAATTTCCATTGTCCCACATGAGCTCATCTGTCAAAATATTTATCAGATCTGTGAGTGTCTTTATCTTATTATTATTATTACTATTATTTTTAATTATAGATTATCTCTGCAAGGTACCTCCTGCATTTCGCTTTGAGTTCTTATCAGTCAAAGAATGTACATTTATTTAACCACGTCACCTTAAAATTTTTACTCAGACAGAGTGTAACGTTGCATTTAAATTCAGTTAATTTTAGGCTTTCCCCACCATCTTCCCCCTTAGTGGCCTGTCATAAATGATTCTTTCTTTTCATACAACCTCTGAAATAAACAGACATGTTGTGTTTTGTCATTGTATTGTTTGAATTTTTAATACGATGGAACAGGCATCATTCTTCACGCTAAACAGACCACTCACTGTAAACAGCTCTGAGAGAAAAGACAAAGAGGCTTTAAAATGCAATCCACTTTCAAGTGGAACCTGAACAGGAGGAATACAGAGATGGGAGGAGAAAGGCATTAGGATTTACAACTCTGGAATTCTTAATGTGAGCAAGTCATCAGTACAGCTCACCCTGGACCAAGGACTACATAGTGCCAGGCAGTGAGCAATGAAAAAGAGCAGTGTTTTCATGGCATCATGAGATAGAGTCTGGTTTAAGCTAAGTGCTTCTAGCTCAAGGATTACACATGGTCACTAGATCACCGGATGCCCTGCAGTCAGAGCCCGAATTTCATCTTGGCTCATGTCCAAAGCGAATGAGCAGCGTAGCAGGCCCAGAAACGTGTGCGAATGGGACTGGAGGAACTGAGGGAGGAAATGGCCTAGTTTCTTTGAGCTGCTCTGAGTGACATACCACATGCTGCAGTGCTTGGCTTCAGTCTCACTCTGTATCAGCAGCACTCCATAAACTGCACATAGATATCCTCATGTTTACGTGGCATATTTCATTCAGGAGATGGTAGCGCTGCAAATCTGAACGTACGTTTTTACATGTTATTGTAGGTTATTTTCCTCAAATGAGTATGTTTTTGTAACTGAAAGTCTTGTCCCTGAAATTTCGTCCAGTCTCAGGAAATACTGTTTCATACTGTTTCAAATCACTTTTGAGAAGCCTTGTCTACATATGCTAAGGAATTACTCAGTAAGTCCAAGAAAAATAACAACTAGAGTAAGAGGCAAATGGTATTTTCAATGTTTCAAATGACTCCTTTTTTTTTTTTTAATTGCTAATCTCTTCGCTGTTAGCCTAGGTTTCCAAGTGCTTTGAGCAATTCTCATAAATGTTTGTTTTCATAGTATATAATAGTAATCAATCAAACAAACAAATAAAAAAGCTCCTCCACAAAAACAAAGCAAAACAAAACAGAACAAAAGAAGTCTATGTCATCTATGCTTGGTTTTTGAACAGTTGCTATGGGTTGTAATAGCAGTCGGAATACAGGGAATTAGAGCTTCCATAATTATTCATCATTTAATATTCTGTTGAATACTTGTCCTCCCTCTTCAAGCTGTTGTTATCTCTGGACGATGAAAGCATTGACATGCATATCTTCTCAGAAGTTTAAATTAAAAGGGAAGTACTATAATTCTGTTTAATAGCTATTCAAACCTGGCATTCACTTTATATAATCCAAATAGCAATGTTGTGGGCACAAGCTGTCTTGTGCTGGTATGGGAAAAAGTTGTGACAGCTCACAGACGAAAGGAAAGGAAAGGAAAGGGAAGGGAAGGGAAGGGAAGGGAAGGGAAGGGAAGGGAAGGGAAGGGAAGGGAAGGGAAGGGAAGGAAAGGAAAGGAAAGGAAAGGAAAGGAAAGGAAAGGAAAGGAAAGGAAAGGAAAGGAAAGGAAAGGAAAGGAAAGGAAAGGAAAGGAAAGGAAAGGAAAGGAAAGGAGGAAGGAAGGAAAGAAGGAAGGAAGGAAGGAAGGAAACCAAAGCTAAGAAATTACAAGGAAAAATGTTTCTTATGTAGAGGTAGTATCGTTTGTTAATGTTTATTATGATTTACAGTAAACTTATGCAGACCATAATTCCACACTTTCTTCTTGCTTTTCTTAAAAAAATAAAAAAGTCAATGATGTCAGCTGTACATCACTGGTCCTGGGCATCCAGATGTGAAGCAGGAAAACAAGCTGCTATAATTCACTTTGTAGGTATGTTCCCAAGATGAGCATGGATGTTCCATTTCCTCAGTTTCTCAGTTAACAGGAATTAAATATTTGAACCTTCCAAATAGCTTGCCCATCTCATCCCAAGATGGGGAATGAAATATTTCAAAATAAAAATGCTCAAACCTTTAAATAGAGAGACTGAAATGTCAATGTGCATTCCACCAGACATTTGCAACAGTATTTTATATCTGAATGTTAAAAACTACGCTCTATAGTAGATTCAGATAACTAAGTTTCTCCAAGTTCAAGTCATATATGCAGACTTGATCCTACTGTCTTATTATAATGAAATGACTTTTCAAAGACAGTCAAGGCCCAAACTCATACTGTTTTTTGAATCCTGGTTTTGGTCCAGGTTGAGAGACCACTTGGAATGAACTGTAGAAATCCAGAGCAGAAATTGTGCGCTTGGGATATTCCAAAGCCTTGGCTGCCTTTTCCTCATCCTCTTCTTAATTCTGAGCTTCCTGATATGTGGAGCAACTCAGTTCTGCCCAAAATCTTGGAATAAACTTGATAAACACCAAAAAACATTGAAACAAAACTATGCTGCAGGCCAGTACTTTCCTAATACACAGTAAGTCGACTTTGCAATGCCCAGCAAGACATTTTTCAGGTCCAGCAAGAGAGGCTGAGACCCTGGACAGTGTTTCAATCACACAATTTTACTTCCCATAAAAAAACTAACATATTTCACATTTTATAACAATCATGGTATCTCCTCAGTAGGACCTGGCACATAAATGCCTTATGCATGCATAATTCAGGCTTGTCAGAAGCATGTCAGATAGGAGTCAAGTGGCCTTGATGAAGTGAAGCCAGGAGGGCTGAAGTCATTGTGTTACCTCCAGACACACAACTGCAGTTCAGGAGGGCAACTTGGGCACTGCTGCGCTCCAAGCACAGATTCAACCCAATACGTTGAGAAATGTTAAAGAATCCTCCCTCCTCGAGCTTGCTGCCCGTTTTCATCATGGTTGCACTGAAATCTTGCTGACTGCCTGAAGGCTGAAATTTGTCCCCTGTAATCCTGCCACCATCCTTAGCCTGCTCCAAATAAGACATGTCAGTGCAGGGAGCTGTGACTGCTCCAGGCCGATTTGCTTGATCGGTGCTTGTGGCAGAGCTGTGTCCGTGCCCGGAAATAAAGAGACTGCCTGAAGACCGAGTGTTTCTCCGTATGCCGTCTGTCTGCTTGCCCCTCCTGCACACAGAAAGAGGCTGGAAGCTTCAATATCCCTTGTGTTTCTTTGTAGCTGGACTGACACTGCTAGACCACAGCCTGGACAGGAGCTTCCTGACAGCCTCTCTGAGCCTGGGGCAGGATGTGTGAAGCAGACCGTCACAGGAAGAATAAATGTGCTGGAACAGAAGGTATTGGATTAAAACACAGGCAATTAAGACCAGGAAGTTCTGAGAAATATACTCACAGACACTAACGACCTAAATTCCTAGCTGTCAAAAATTAAAACATTATTATTAATAACACCAAATGAAAATAGTAGTAGGACTGATTTCCCTACTGACAGGAATTTATCTGCACTGTTTTCCACAAGCAATAGTCAAAATACCCCTCCAGGAAACAGACTCATTACTAACGAGAGTTTAATTTCCATTGAAGTTAATTTCCTACCTGCATAGCTAATCTCAGTTACATACAAATTTATAAAGAACAAATATTACCCAGATATTTTGGTCTGAGAGGAGAAAAATCTCTTTGAATGTCTGGTCACCTTTGAATCATCACTGCAGAAGACCGAACTCTTCTGAGTTCACTAGCTGCATTCACATCGTGTAACAAGATAGTGCCCTATTCTTGCAGCATGGAAAACTAGATCTACCAAAGCACCTACTGCTTATTTCTGTAGTAGCTACACACCATTGCCCTCTGCAATATCAGGCTGGGTTTTGCAGGTGAAATGCAAGAAAGATCAAACTTACCAGGGCATCTATGTCAAAGTGATGACCACAGGCAAGCCTTTCTTTTCCCAGAGCTTTCTTTTCCCCGAATTACATGTTCCCAGAAAGTGTTATTATTAAACCATCTTGTAGACGAGAATCGATTCAGAGTAGTTTTAAATACCTAAATGATAACCAAATTTGTGTATTCTCTATTAAAAAAAAAGATCAAAGGATGAGACAAAGAGGTCATGATTAATTAAAGGTCATGGTCCTTTCCAGGGATACCTTCTCCTCCTTTCTGCATTTTAACACGCAATGAGAAAAGGGTTTTGACAAAAGCTCCTAAATGGAAATGCCAAGTCATCCTTTAAAATAACAGCACAACTAGTGAACCTTAGGTATCAGTTCATTATTTAAAAGGCGTCTTAGGACAAAAAGGCCACCACATGTACCCTAATCTTCAACTACCTGTTCTGACAGCAGTTTGCCAAACTGTTCCCAATTTTTCAGACAGGGAACATTTCAGTATGCTGATTCTTGACAGATGTATATGGACACAGGATGGTATTAACAAATACTGAAGATGCAGCCAACCCTGCAGAGCGTGCAGGCTTTGAGTTATTTTGGAAGAGTTTTTTTGATGTATGGCTGTATTATCACGAGCAGGATGGCTGCCACAGCTATTGGGATGAACCGAGAAGGAAAGAGAGGCATCTAGCGGCTAATCTGTGCTGTTCTTTGCCTCTCATGAAAATGCGCTAGAGTTTCAGTATTGCACACGGGTTCCAGCAATTCTTTTAAGTATTTGCTTGTTATTATGAATAAGAGCACATGAAAAATACAGATTATTTTTTTCTTTCTCAATTGTCAAGTTTTGGAGCTGTGGAAGCTAAGAACACACTGTCCTGAGAACCATTGATAAACAGAAAACACCACCAAGGCACAGCTATCAGTGCTGAGGGAGAGTCTGAAAGTGTCTTAATTATTTCTGCTTGTGTTTTAAGATTTCTTTTTGTATACTGGTACAAAAATTACAAAATAAAATCACAGTATGTGATACCACATTTGTATATGAAAGCAACTCACAAAGAACTTGCCTTTTAAACAGGGTGTTTTGAAGCCTTGCTGAAGTCAGCCTTATTACCGTGAACTGTCTAGCTCTTATTTTTCATTAGCATAAAACTGATTTATTCTTTATGTTGCAAAACATTTTTTTAAAAAATGAAGTTAACCATTAATAATGAGTTTGACGTTTTTAACCTTGCTCCTGCAAGTTTTGTGCTAATTCTAACTGAAAATCAACTGTCAATGGCTGCTAAGCAAAAGGGGAAAAGTACAAGCAACCAGTTAGTCAATATAAGGAACCCTTAGCAGGTACAAAGGTAACTGTTCCAACAGTGTCACAAAGCAAAACCTGCTCAAGGTTTTCCTGATGCAAAGGAAAATCTGATCTTGTTACCCCAGGGGTGAAAGCCTGAGATGAGGACAGGTTTTCAAGAACAAGAGAAGGAGAAGAAAGAGGTATTCAGAGGCAAGTGCCAGCTTTTGTCCTTGATGTCTTTAGCTGGGTGGAGGCATCCTCTCTCCAAATATCAGAAGAAGCAACAAATAAGGTGACTGCAGAGATTGTTTTCAGTGTATACGATGGTTAGGTTAAAACCTTTATGTATGTATTGCATTTCCCTCTCAGACCTGCTGGACTGAAACAAGTCTGTGCTATCATATCAACAGACATCAGTCAAAAGATGAATGGAAAGGTCAAAGAGGAGGATAAGTCTCAGGACAATAAGCAGAAAGAATTTGGTGTACAGTCATACAGAAGCTGGCCCTAATGTGATGAAGAAGCTCTGGACAGGCTCATTCTATCAGAGATGGATACGGAACCCTTGGCTACTGCTGAGCGACAAAGAAACTCAGACATTATCATGGCAGTACAGCTGCCTTAAGCTGTAAGATCATCAAAAACAAGCAACAGAGAATTTATGTCATTCTGCTTGTACTGATACATCAAAATGCAACTTTTTTTTAGAATGTCTTCATTTTATTTTTTTAGGTTAATTGTAATATCAAAAAAGGATGTTTTTGTTCAGGGACAAAACATCTCGCCTCAGAAGTGTGGAAATGACTTAGAAGGTGAATAATTCAGGTCATGTGAATACTTTGTGCAAGCAACTCAAGATGATAATACATAAAACAGAATTTGTTTAGGTATGTAATAGAAAAAAATATGATGGGCCAGTCAAAAATACAAACCTTGGAAAAGATAGCAGAGATGGCAAAAGTTTCACAGAGCCAGATGAAGTTATATAGATCCGTGTAGTGCAAATCAATGGATTCTACTGAAGTAAACTTTTTGTCAAAAAAAAAAATGAAATGGACAAACTTTTTTCCCCAAGAAGTTGAATTTTAAATTGAAAAGTTGAATTTAAGTAAGATAATTTAGGATCAGGGAGACATGCAATTCTAGTCCTATATCTGCCAGCAGTTGGCTGCAGGCATTCTTATTGCCATTGTTTTCTTTGGAAGTACCCCCGTGCATTTTATCAAGGTCTTCAGGCAAGAGACCAGTTGACTGAAGCATCCACATGGTGCTGAAAACATTTTCTTTCCAATTTCTTTTAAGGTCCCTTGGCAGTGAAGTCAACTATGTTTAAGTTCATCGTTAAGTTCCTATGATGCAGACAGTCAACTAAAATAAACAAGAAGATAAATAAATAAAACCACTGCTACTAATTTTATACATAAAATGTTGACACAGTAGTTCACCAATTCATGAGAAGAATGCAAGTGAACAAAAAATAATGTCTTTCAAAATGTTGTCCAGCTGAATGGAAGTCAATTTGAAATGGTATTTGAAGACATTCTTATTATGAAATTCTGATTTACAAGTTATTTGCACCTTCTTAATCCAAGCTATTTTGTAGAACTTACTTAGTACAAACCTTTCATTTAAACAATCAAAGCATGAAAATTCTATTCTGGGAGTCTGAAACAACCTGTATAATAGGGACTGGTGTAAAAGTTAAAAATGACGATGCTAGGGGAAAAATATCCACATACTGTGCCTTTGAGTTCCAGCCAGATTATAGTTTGATTTAATGAAACAAAGAGCGTATGCACACACAGAAACCTCAATAAGATAAGATTATGAATTAGATAACAGCCTCATTTTCTGAAAGGTGTAAATAAAACTCCGACGTACTATAAACAAGCAATAAAGAGAAATAAACAGCATGAAGAAGACCGTTTCATTTCTCAGGTTGGAGAATTTGGGTAATTTGAGAGATTCTGTAATTATAAAAGAGTTTTTTTTTAAAAAAAGGACATAATCTGATTAAATCCTCTAAGAAGTAATCTAAGAAAGTGGCAAGGATAGTCCACTGACAGGACAAGGGCAATGGGTGAAAAATTAAACACACGAAGTTCCATCTCCATATGAGGAAGAGCTTCTTGACTGTGAGGGCGTCAGAGCACTGGAACAGGCTGCCCAGAGAGGCTGTGGAGTCTCCTCTGGAGATCTTTAAAACCTGCCTGGAAGCCACCCTATGCCACATGCTCTGGGTGTCCCTGCTTCCCTGTTTGAGCAGCAGGGTTGCTAGATGATCTCTAGAGGTCCCTTCCAACCATTTTCTGATTCTGTGAAGGAAATAATACATTTTTCATATTTACTGTTTATTGTTCATTTTTACTGCACCCACTAATATGCATGAAAACACACACTTATCCAAACTTAGTTATCCCTGTGAAAAAATGACTGAAAGTAGGAATACCTAATTCTGCTCTGGGAGACAAGATGCATCACAGCACCCTCATGGATTTAGATACAGAATCATTCTCATTGCCTACTTGGAAAATTCAGAACATGTGTTATAATGCTTGTACATCTAGACAGCTCACACTGAGTACAAGGTCAGAACCTCAGAGAGTAGAGATAAGCTGATAAACAGATGTTTTCAACTGATCAAAACCCATACAAACATGCAAAAATATATATAATTTACTGCATAATGCAGTATCAAAGTTGATCTAGTATGTTCTACTAAAGCATGGGGTTCGTATCTGCCGTATTATCTTGGCACCATACTAATGACATGAATGTATATTTTGATCAGTTCAGATAAAGACAACGGATGTTTTCCTCTCCCTGCAATATCAGAAGCAGTATCACTTAGCAACTGCTGATAGTGTAACATAAAATAATTATTATCTAACAGCTAACAATAGTGGAATGGTCATTTTGTTTGAATATTTACAAATTTCATAGACTTCTGACACTTTGTGCATTTTCTCAAATTTTTAAAGATATATTCTTGTGAAAAATTCTGCTCTTCTCTAATTTAGGGTTGCTTTGGGTCACATAATAACTTCTCTGTCTTTACAAAGCTCTTCATAGACATGTACCAACAGAAACAATAAATGCACTGCTCAAATGAAATATAACCTTGCTTTAACAAGATATTATTAGATATCATCATAAACAAATAAAACTTCATTTTTACAAATTTTCTGAAAGATGAGTTTCAATTTTAATTGTAACACTGCATGCAAGAAGAGCAGAGGAATGAAGAGAGACAAATTAAAAGAGAAATCCAACATGATCAAATGCTTCATTAAAAGTTGCATCATGAATCATGACCTTCACTTTTCTAAAAAAAATGGCTGTCCACCTATGTTGACTGAATATATATACTTTATCATCTGAATACTCTGAATCTGAACTTTGAAGTGAATTGGATTTTTTCAGAATTTCTTGAAGTGTTTCCTTTCAATTCAGAAATAGGAGCAGACTTAGGAAGAGTGTTTTATATCCAGGAGAGACATAAAAGCAATAGAGTCCTTGTATGTAAGTCTATCTGCTGGCATTTCTGGTCAGTGCAAGAAGAAATCAGACCGACAGGCAAGATCCCTCTAGGACATGGTTTAGAAAGGCAGACCAAAACCCAGAAGACAGATAACAAGAAACTTTTCTTTTTAAAACAGAGGCTACTGTTTCTATATACATTTTGGCTTGACCCTTTAAGCTGTGGGCGAAGATAAGTTCTGGAAGTCACTGTATTCCTATGCGAAGGGATCACAGTTCAACCACAGTTATAGCTTCTGCTCTGTCAGAAATCATTGCTTTGTCAGATCAATACCTCAAATGGCTTATGAGTGCATGTTCTAACCCATTTAAGTCAAAATAAGTTGTGTTGGTAAAAACACTAACATTTAACTGCTCAAGCCAAACAGGCACTTCCAACCTAAAATTCACTCAGGGTGATGGGTGGGAGAAGTTTAGCCAGTATATCTGAGTCTGCTAAATTTCAGCAGAAATTAATATTTGGAGACAAGGCTTTTCACTGGAAGAAGACATATGTTGGTATCTGCAAAATAAAGTGGGAGATATGGTAGAAAGTTCTTTTTAAGATCATCTCTGAATTAACACTCCTGCTTATGTCACAAAACTCTTGAGCTTCCCTGTACCACTTCTCTCTCCTCATTTCTTGCTTCTTTCTCTCAGTCCTCAAAGGAAAAAAAAAATCTCTAGGGAACAAAAGTTCATAACTAAAGCAAGCTGTGGATAGAGAGTAATGCAGAATTTAGCACTTATCTGTTATTAAAAGGAATTTATCATTGAGATGGGAAACAATGCTGCAATATCTTAACATACCTGAAACTATACTTAGTATATCAAAGAGTCAAGTAAATAAGTTATTTCACTTTTATGGTGTTCCAGGAGTGGAAAATAGGATAACTCTCCTGATTCACTGGCAGCACGTAATGTGATACAATCAGGATATTGCAGGAGATATCAGTACTAAATGTCTCTAAGCTAAGTGAAAAAGCTTCAGCTAGCATAAATTCTCACAGTTACTCTAACTGGGAATTTATTTCCACTTTTATTGTCCAGCAAAGAGAGCCAAATCTGTGTATGTGTTGAGAGTCCAGGGGGAAAATTTCTCAAGAATTTATGTATGGCATATTTACTACTCTGAATTTTTTTCTAAATAATACCTGGTCATAGTCAAAAAAAATCATGGTCATGCAAGAGACAAAAAAGCTCTCAAAACACACCTACTTTCTTCTGAGGAATAGGCCAACCATTTTATAACAATCTTTACTTATAGAATTTATCCCTGATGATGGGAGAAGTGATGTAATTTCTGCATAAGATTAAACTCTGCATTGTTATAGGCAAGGACGGCCACAATCTGAGTTCTTATATACATATATATCTACATATGTATATATATGTATATTATTGTCAAAAGGAGAAAAAGGAATTCTCTTTGGAAATGTACATTTCAGTGCAATCAATTCACTTTGAGGTTTCGCATTGGTGGAATAGATCTGATGATGTTGCTTATGGTTGCATTTAATATACTTTATCGCCCATTTCATATACTGGCAATGACTTCTCTATATCCAATGTTTTAATCAAAATCTATGTCCTTTCTTAGAAGGGTAGGATGCTAAAAGCATTCCTGTTTTCTAGCATATATTTTATTACTAAGAGTGCATCATCTAATTGTTCTTTATCTCTTTCTTACTTTTATTTAAGGATTTATATGAGACAGGAAACAGTAAAATATCCTCAAACTGCATCTAACAAGGCATTGTATTTAATTTTCTGATAATATTCTGTTAAGACTTTACCAGAAGTCTTTTAGTCCCTCCGGGTAAGGATTCGGAGAATTTCTGCATCACTTTAAGAGTGGCTCACATTTTAATTTGTTTCTTGAAGGCTGCGTCCCCTCAACTAACACCAGGAATCATGAACAGTCATCTATACTAGTTCACTGACCGGCACAAACTCAGTTACAATTGATAGGGATTTATGAGCAGGAAGAAAGTTAAAATAAGATTGAAAGCATTCTTTCATTAATGTAAACAATTGATAGCACAAGTGCTTCAAGTTCTTACAACCTAAGACAAATCAACTACCTAATTACCACACCTGATCAACATTTTCCTCTTATATTTTATCTGGATTCAATATGCTTCAATATGCTTTTAAGTAATAGCACTACAGATAGGCTATTGGTACCACCTCACATAGCTTTTCTTTGCTATCAGCAGGAGATGGAGATTTTTTTAGTTACCTGGATACCTCCAGTTAGCATCCAGTGGCTAGCAAAAGTTCCCTAAAAGGGTGTCAGTGTTAGTAATATCCCAACACTCAAGTCATGTTTGTCCTTGCAAAACACATGGAGCTGAGCCAAATATAAGTTGGAGGGCAACTGCCAACTCTATAAGATGCTCTGAGGTCAGCACACTGAATAGACGGGCTAGACACAAAGCTTTTTCTTTTCTTTTCTCTTTTCTCTTTTCTCTTTTCTTTTCTTTTCTTTTCTTTTCTTTTCTTTTCTTTTCTTTTCTTTTCTTTTCTTTTCTTTTCTTTTCTTTTTTCTTTTTTCTTTTCTTTTCTTTTTCCCCTTAAGAGAAGACTTTTCAATACCTGAATTTGAGGGAAGAGACTTTTATGAGAAAGGGAAGAGACTTTGTCTTGAGTCTTTTCTTGGAGTAAAGGAACTACCACATGCAAGGCACAACTCATGGAAAGGGAAATAAAAAGAGTCTCTCCTCTTCTTCATACGGTGCAGCAGTTACAGCATATCCTGAAGAGATCCAGCTTCAGATTTTTCTTCAAGCTTTTTTTCAGAGCTGGCATTTGATTTCTAGTGTTTTACATCTTACTGAGGGCTGCAAACTTTTGCCTGCTAGTGATGACAACCCAAGGGAAGAACTGACCAAGTGTAACAGACAGGCTGTTAATTTGCAAAGATTGATTTATCTGTTATACTCATTTGACTGCAGGAAAACAAACAGACATGAATATCCTGAGAAGAGATATATCTCTCTCTAAGCACTTAAGCTTTTAGCAGCATAGCCCTGAAGAACCAACATATTCAGCAGTAGCAGCTTCCTACTCCTACTTCTAAGAGACCCATTCAAAGGCACTTATCTTTCCGTATGCATTTTAAATCATCTTTCCTGAGGACTGCTAATGTTCAGTCTTGTAACTACTCATTTTAAATATCCTTTGTGGTCTAATTGGATTTTCAGAGCTCAGCCACTTAAATAAAAATGATTGGAAGCTGGTCTTCACTACCAGCTGCCTATCCTCATTATCATCTATTCAATTAGACTTCTGGAAATGCCACTTCATATTTTTTGCACTTTTAGAGATAATTTCCTTTATTCTTTTTTATTTTATTTGTATTATTTTTTAGCCCAAATTTTCATGTTCGTTAGGCTGAAAAGAGAAATGGTGCAAAGTTCAAGAAAAGAAATGACACAGTTTAAGCTTCTTTCTTGTGTTTAGGCATCCTTAGTTTAGTATCTCATACTGCTCCTATTGTAGCATCGTTGCTTCAGAATTATTCAAGAAATCCAGTGTAAATAAAACAAATCATACTTTACTCCTTTCTGTGTTATTCTCACCTCATATGCTATTAATGTTAAAGAGTACTTGCTAATAATATGTCTTGTTTAGGGAGGTTAGGTGACTTTTTTCATAATTTGCAAGGGCACTAAATCATATCTATGGGATTCTAGCTGAGAATTGTGGACAACACCTGGGTTTGAAATGGAGTTTCAAAATAAAAAAGAAGGGAGAAATGTTTATATATGTTATATAGACAGATTTTCTCCATAGAGATTTTTCTCCCATTTCCATCTTTTATATGGATTCAATAAGAGACACATCTATTTTGCCACCTGGGGAATACTACAAACTGTAGGTAAGTCCTCCTGAAAAAGACAACAAAAAAATCTTTGAACAAAAAATGTTTAAAATATTACCTACACAAACTCTCTAACCTGATGCGATTGAGCAGAACAAAGAAGAGCCCTGCTTTCTACTCTCTACTGTCCACTGTTTTATTTGCATTCCTAAAGTCTTTCATGAGACAGGAATCTCATTGTTATAAGTCAAGACTATACACAAAACTGGAACTATTCCTGATTACAAGAACTTTATGGTAGAAAGTATGAATACTACCATATTTGTAGTCATTTTTTTATATAAAGGAAGTAAAATTTATAGAATGTTACAAGAAGGAAGATACGCAGTATTATAAAAATGCATTGGATAAATCATGGGATATTACTCCTTCCTTGTTCTCTACTTCTTGTGGAAACAATGCAAGTGATTTTGTTTAAGCTTCTTCTTGACAATCTCTACTCACGGCCTGTTGTTATTCCTTCACTGTCTGCATAAAGTTCCAAAAAAAGTTACCAAATTACTTGATGCAGTATTGAAATGCTTTGTTTTTCTTGCCCTAATCATCAAGTCAAGCAGATGGAGAAGGTTTATTCTGTGGTGTGCATTTCATTAAAGTAGCCCGGATTGTGATGGTTTCTTTACATGATCAGGAGTTGAACTCACAATAGAAAAGAAATTGACTACTCCAGGCCCTTTTGGAAAGAATCAGAATTGTAGAGATAAGGCTAAGTTATGCCAGTAGATTATACACACTCTAACAGGAGGTTCATTTGGAAGAGACATTATTTAGTTTAACTCTTCTGTCATTTAGGATGGAATTGAGGCACTTGAAGGAGTGGTAGTGAGTTGATGCTTCCATTGGCTGGAAGATTTTTGAGGTTTCTAATATGGCCTTAATTTAGCTGAAGAAACCTAAAGAACTTTTCAATACTATAGGCACTCATCATTTGCAACAAGTTCAGTGTTGCAAATCTCTTTGTGAAAAAACACAAACTCCTAAAACATTGCTTTAAGAAAATTGTAAAACCTGTCTGAGCACAGGATTGTGAGTTGCTTTCTTGGATACAACTCCATGCTTGGATTACCCTTGCTTAACTTTTTCTTCCTTTCCTCCTTCTGCCTAAAGGTGCTTCTGAAAGCACAGAAACTTCTTATTTCTCTTTAAGAAAAGTAGAAGCATTCATAATTCTGGAAGATGCGGCTTTAGGAATATATGATGAGGCTCGCAATGCAATCATAAGAAATGGCAGCACTGAATTTATAAGTGCTGGTTCTTCAAATGTAAAATGGTTAGGGAAAATTTAATTTCAGAGTCAAGGTGTTAGCGTTACTTTCTCAGTAGAGAAATAGAGAAATAAAGTGTTAAAAACAAATTCTGAGAAGCTTTCTTATACAATATCTTCCTTTTTAAGAGAATTTCCTCAATTAAATATTTGTGATTTATATAGTTAATTAAAAAATATTTTGTAAATAAAGAGTATTATAAATAGCCACCCTGAGAGAGAACTCTTAGGATGCTTCTTAGTGAAGACAAATACCAGCCAGTCTTAAATTGTTGCAATGCATTTTCAATACGCAGTTGTGAAATCCTAGTGAAAACGACATCCTTTACGTATTCCTAAACCGAAAGAAAGGAACTTACACACATGCACAAGAAGGACAAGGCTTTTGAACTGGGGGTCGTGCTGAAAGAAACTTTTAAAAGAAGAGACAGATGATACCATCTCTCATGTCTTCACACACACACACACACACAGATTAAGAGCACAGAAAATAAATCTTAACCGCAATCTCGCTAAGAACACTCTATTAAAAAGTAATCAGCAGTTCTAAACTTCAGTGAAGCATTTTCATTCTAATACCTCTTTTAATATTATTCAGAGCATTGATATCCTGTGTAACTATAGCCTGAACGGCTGCAAAGCAAAGAGTTTAATTGAAAAAGTTATGTGAAACTGAAAGATATTCTGGCACACAAAGTATTTACACTTCAAATGATCTGTCACAAATATGTGTTTAGTTTTAAATAAGCAGTTACTAAAGGTTAATTGCTAGTTGATAAAAATATGTGCTTTAATGAGCAGAAAGGAAAAAAAATGAATCTAGTTACTTTACTTTTTAGCCAGGAGTTACTCAAGTAATAAAGCCTCATGATCATTCTAACGTATTAAAAAATTATTGACTTAATGTTAGCACTTGTAAAAAACAAGTAAAGACTATAACTTGCTGAAAAATCTTTGAAACAATGCTAATTAAAACTAAATCATATGGTGATAGTACGTTAAGTGACACAGACAAAAAAGATCCACAAGAAAACTATTTGAAAGTTGAAAAAATAAGCACCTAAGCACATTTCAGTACTTTCAGGAAAATAAGTGAAATTGAATATACTGGAGTTTATCATTATTATTATTATTGATTTATAAAAATTTGTTCTGATTTTTGTGATGATTCTGTTTTTCATATTCTTCTTTTATCAATATCAAAAGAATATTCCTGAGGATAAGACAGTGGATACAGTGCTACACAGTCCACAATAGTAAACATATTCTAGGAAAAACCTGTAATGTTACTCAGTTCTTTTTAAATTTACTTTTAGTCCTCACTGTAGATTTTCCTGAGAGTACTACCTCTATGCATGTAGTGTCTCATTGCAGGTAGATCCAGTTGTCTTATTGCATATCAGGTCTTACTATAAATGATTTATACTCAAAGAAATTTGTGTCTATTTTTTTTTATCATGTCCAGTTATTTTATGGGAAGATAAGTCTTTGAAAACAACATCAAAAGTCACTTTCTTTTTCCTCAGAGATATAAAATAAAGATTTTCCCTGAGGTAAATTACTATGTTTGGATTTGTCTCCTGTTCCAGTCCTAAGGCTGGAAATGCTTCAATTTTATCAATGAAAGAAATATTTATGAAAAATAAATGGTCTCCGCTAGCTTTGTCACTGAGCCATATTAATGTCATAGCTTGTATTACAGTGCAGAATACTAGAACGGTTTCTCAAGATAGATCTTAATATTCTGGAGTAGCCATATTACAGCTATTGAAAATTTTCCTAAGATTCCTCCCTCCTGTTTTCCTGTTAAATTATTATTATTATTATTGTTATTATCATCATCATCATCACCACCATCATCATCATTATTTTATCACATCTTTGTCTACTTGACTGAGGTGACCTCTAATGACAATATTTCTACTCTTTTAGTTGGCTAGATATTTACTGGCCCCTGCATATTCACACCTACCTAAAGCCACAGGGTGGCTGAATCCATCTTTCAGTGGACACTCACACACAGGAGTTGCAGCACCGAAAGTAATCTCCTTCGTCCAGCAGATTGTCCAAAGTCCAGTGTGTTTGCACAACACATCATAGATTTTTTTTTCTCAGATCACTGCTTGAGTCCTGATATATGAGGTACACATTTTTTTTTAATATAAGAATGTATTAATTCAACATGAGAATCCACTTAGTCGAAGAATACAAAGACATCCCTCAACTTTATTAATATCTAAAATTTAGGATATTTCAAGAAATGGGGCATTTTTTCTTTTTTTTAGTAGAACCAGCATCCTTTTCATACAACTCAATCTTCCTACTTTCTCCTTCTGGATAATCTGGCTTTCCTTGTGGTGAAATACCAGGTCTGTTATAGGCAGACACCTATCACCAGAAATAGGCAAACATCCACTAACATGATAATTGTTCAGCCGAGTCTTTTAAAATATTTGGCTCCTTTTCCTCTTATTATTATTATTTCTCCTGTCATCTAGAGGAAGACATCGTGTTTTCTGATTAATGGTTTCAAGAGCACACTCTAAACAGGTGGTTACTACAGTCACTTGAGCATGTATCTGTGCAAAACAGTTCCTATAAATTGTCTTACATGACAAGTTCGCTAGAAAAGACTCACAATTCAAAATCATAGCACTGGTCTGATTTAAACTGGAAGAAGTTCGTCTTGAAATTATATTATCTTAAGCTCCTTCATTAAGACCAAACATAAATTCTTCAACAATATACTCAAAATCCAAGGTTCTTCAATGGTCCCTTCCTGCTCCGAACTCTGAGAATGTACAATAGGAAGAATAAGATGGGTGTACTTGCTGAAGAGATAGGACATCATAAGTAGCTTGCCAATCATATAAATAAATATTGAATAGAGATTGTGCAAAATGTGCGCATCCATTTAAAATATCATTGGCATAATAAAGTAAATGAGGCTACAAAATTTCTGCAGATGCCAAGCTTCCCAGATCATAGCAAGTCATACTGCACTGGATGATCAACAGTATGTTGCTAATGAAATATATACAACCCAGAAATATGAGTTACTGTTTAAGCTATGGGAGCATGGGACTGTGCCCAAGGTTCTGAAAAAATCAAAACCAAACAAAAATCCTGATAAAATATTCTTAAAGAAACCTTCAACTTCTCACCTGTACTCTGAGAAATACAGATCACTCATGAGCAGAAGAGTAACATGTTACTCTACTTGCCAAAGACCCTCCCCCTTGCTGGGAACATTGATGTATTATGAGCTGCCCTAAACGCTCCTAAAAGGAGAATCCCACTGTCTGACAGTGTTTCAGGCATTTGAGCAGAGGCTGTCCTTTCTTCAAGCATGATTGATGGTTTATACACCACCATGGCCATGTATTTCTCAAAGTTGCTGTGTCTCCAGATAGCATGGAAGAATGATTAGAAGTGTTGCTTTCAGAGGAGACTTTCTTTCAGGCCTATGCTCAGAAGGCCCAAAATGTACATGTCCTTGTGGAAACAGAGATTTAGGCAAGACACTGTTTGGAGTCCCTCCAAATGAGGGGGCTGCTTCTGTGAGCCTGATAACAGTTTCAAAGATCATCTAGCTGTGGATAAAAAGACACCTTTTGATTTAATTCTTCATTAAAGCATGCCATATCTAAAGAACATAGGCCAGTTGAGGGGTGTATACACATGGAAGAGGCATGGAAGAGGCTTAGAGAATGTACTTCTAATGTCTTGATAGGAAATTTTTTCAGCACTGTAAAAGCACTAGCGTTGCTCTTGAGAAGAGCTTGTAATATACAGTTTACCCAAATGCCACTCATCTTCCAGGCAGCTTTTTTCTGACTTTGCTCGAACAATAACTTTCTTTAAAAGAGATACATTTGTTTTCTCTATAGTCTTTATCCTTCAAGGGCAACATCAATAAGATTTTCAGACAAGTCTGCAAAGATTTGCTTTCTAATTCAATTAGACTTTTTGAAAAATGCCAGCCTACATGAATAAAGGTGATTGAATTTGTTTTAGTGAGGTTACTTACAGAACATGAATAGCTGAAATCATTTGGCTTGACTGTGACTATTGGTTTGGGAAAGGAAGATTGACTAAGAGCCAACATCCTGAAAACCCTTTAAAGCTTCTTAGACTGAGAATGTATACATTAAAGCACTTCAAATTTTGGTTTCATTTGAAAATCTTATGTTCTTAATAAACAAAGCTAATCAGGGCGAAATGCTAAGTCCTGCAACAGCGAGAGAGGCAACATTACATTGGTAAGATTTTCTCTATCAAGTATCCTGGGCACTGGATAGAGTTTAAACAAACAAAGATGATTCTCAAAGATGACGAGGAAAACAAACAAACAAACAAAACAAAACAAAACAAGAAACAGTAAACTTTCTTCGTTCCTCTTTTTCTTTTAGGAAAAAGCAGGCAAAAAGGAGGCCTCTTAGGGTTTAGGATAATACCATTTGCCACAAAAGTTCTTTTAGCTTTTACAAAATAAGTATTTTTTTTTTTGTAACATATATATTACAAACTGTGAAAGCCACCAGATGTTTTAGTTAAAAGCTGTTGCTGATTAAATGAAAACTCGGAGAATATAGAAGTTATATATGGCCATCCACAGTAAGTACTTTAAATCCAAAACATCTGCATGTCTATTCATCTGCATTCCATTCAGCATCCCATTCACTTCTCACCTGCTATCTGCTTTTTCTACAAAACTGCCTGTTTGCATGTTATCTTGCTCTCCTGTTTCCTCCGTTCTAAGCCATCATCCCAACACTGCTAATTCGACTGAGTTGCTGGTCCTTTTCCTACCACCCTGTGAAGTGAGACGGCTTAGATCTCTCTCTTCCAAAGTCAGCACGCGCAGTAATTCCTCCTACACACACATTTCAGCCTCAGCACAGCTGGAAAAAGAAAGTACTTTCTGCTCCACTACTAAAGGAGAGCTGGTACATCTTAGAGTGAAAACACTGTACTTCCAAACCCCCACTATCGCCTTCCAACTAAGACTTGTTCCTCAGAAAGCTGGAAAATCAAGCCTTTTCAAGGAACGGCACATAAATAATTCAAATATGCAAGGCTAGTGACAAGATCAGAGAAGTAAAGCTAAAGCTTTCTGTGGGTGCATATAAACAACTAGAATCAGGATTTGTTTTGTAGTTTTTGTCAGTTCCCTGCTGAGTCTGGGCTTAACCAGGCTCAATGATGAATAGAAATGAGACACAGCTCCTGCCTCAAGTCTATTGGAAAAACACACAGCGGAAAGCCCTACTTCAAATCTGACTTTATCTTCTGCAAATTGACTTCTGATTTCCATGCCAACAGGAACAGAGTCAACAACAAAAGAAATTCCCTATTTGTCCATAAGCACAAAACCACATTGACATAAACACTATTTTTCATTCTCAATAACTATTTGACATAAAATCAATGTTAAGATGTTTCAATAATGTCTAAAGGAATTAAAACTATCATTTTCCTGGAGGTTAATTCAAGGAAACCTAGATAAAATGTGAAGTATGCAGAACTTAACTCATTAAAATCCGTTATCTTACTGGGGAATGTCAAGTAATTCTGAGTATACTATGCCAAAGATTGTGAAGATTATTATTAGTTGTTTTTGTATAGTGAGGCAAAAGAATGTCCATTTTTCAGTTAAAATCAAATGCATAAACCCTACCCTTAATTAAACACAGTAAGATTGGTGGAGTTAAAACCTCTCCATTGTAAAGGATTACTCAACAGTTTTAAAGGCCCTGTAACTGGTTTAATGACTTCATAAATAGGACTTCCTGACAATGTCTTAATCATTATTAAAATTAGATTGAGCATGAGAATATCTTCTGGAAGTCTAAAAGAGCTTTAGCTTTTGCTTAGAGTGTTTTTTTGTTTGTTTTTTGTTTTTTATTTTTCCAGTTTAGAGGCTAGTTCTGCCAATTATTCAGTTAAAAATTTTTAACATGGAGAAGGTATATCGCAAGCTGTGAATTAACATACTTAGTCACTAAATACCAAATACCTCAAGCTCTGCATTCTGCACAGCATAGAATTTGTCATTAATATTCCCAAAAAACATCTTCCTCTTATACAAGCTCTACAGATGTTCTGAATTTTCTAGCATTCTGAAACACTGAATTGGCTAGGGTATACTGTCCAACTGTGGATTGCTAATTAAAATTATTACATTTATATTACAAATATTTTGTTCTTCAAAACAGCTTGAATACTTCTAATAAATTCAGTTTCACAGTATCATAAATCTGATCATTTTCTTAAAATTTTTTAAGAATGATCAAGAAATTAAAATCACCAAGGAAAGTAAAAGCATGAAGTCCATACTCCTAATATTTCCTAATGGCTCTTCGGCAATTGTGAGCTGGGGAAGGAGAAAGATGTGCTTAGCTTTGTTTTGAGAGTGGGTATAGCTCATACTATGCACAGCTGAACACAGCCCCTTCCCAGTTTTCTTGTGTAAAGACCAAGTGCCTCTTCTCTCTAATAATGTTTATAAAAATAAGGGCCAATTGTAGAGGGAAAGCCAATTTCTGATCTGATCCTGTGGTAAACACAAAATGCAGCTCCATAATCCCCGTTCTCTTTTAATGATTTTTTTTTTCTTCCTCTGCTACTCCAATGCCTTAAAAAGCATTCTTTCCTATATACAAACACAAGTACACGTATGTGTATACACATATATGTGTATATGCATACATACACATGCAGATATTCATGCACATACCTGCACATATGCATAGATACATATAAATATATGTATGTGTGCATGCATATATTTTTTTCATTCACAGAACTCAAAGAATAGAAAATGTCCCATAAGCTGCTCTTACGTCTGGGCTTATCAAGACAGTGTGCCACAGACAGCAGGGCTGTTGAGTCACGTCAAGATACTTGGAAAAGCATCTCTGCTCCAACTAAAGATTTTTCACATCCATATACTCGATGGAGACAAAACCTCCCAAAATGCAGAGGCAGTATTCCCCAGCAGAGGATTGGGAAGTTTTCTCAGTGAATCTTAGAGGAAGCATCATTGCAGATGTGGCTGTTCTATCATGTACGCCCGCTGATCACTTTGTGTAAGAGTGGTTCCTCCTCCTGGTCTATACAAGTTTTGCTCTCTGGGCTGAGTTAGGGCATTATGGTGACTTTACTCGCTTGCTTCTTAAGACAATATGAAAAAGGTGAACACATATATACTTCTGTCAGCAAGAAAGAATGGATACCACCTAACCAAAAGGTATTTCTTGTCCCTAGTGTACTAATTTATTTGGATACTGAGCATTTCTTCTATTTTATTTGCTCCCTGTGATAATTAATTTTTGAAAGAAGGGTGCAAAAAGCAGCTTTTACAGGAAAAATGATTTACGTTCATTTTATTTTACTACTGCTACTTCTACTACTGGAAGTCTTACACAAGCAATCCCTTTTCTGCCTGTCTCAATCTAACTCAACCCTCTGCAACCATATTTAACAAAACAGTTTTTGGAGGCGTGACTTGTGTTTCATACAATTTAGCCTGCAGGAGTTTCCTGATGGGGAGATTTAGGACACCAAGAGACTCATCATATAAAGTGCTTTGCAGTCTTAAAGATGCAGATGCCATGATACTGTCTGGAGAAAAAAAAAAAAACACATCCATAGCAGCAGTTAGCAATAACTTCATTTGCAAGGCACACACAGAGCAGACAATGTTTTATCATGGTCTGAACATGAGTTTTATTTGTATGTGAAAACTCCAGTGCTCTCATGCCATAAAGGAGGTAGATAGTAATAATTTCATGTACATATGTTTAGAGTGTAATTAGAATACTCTTTTTACTCTATTTATGCCATATTAAAATAAGTCATTTTAAGAGGAAAGGAGGAGAAAGACTGGTTCCTCCTGCTTTATTGATTCTCCTGGCCATACAAGGGCAGGTACTGTGTTCTGTTTTTTGGGGAGACACAAACTAAATCTACATTTAGACAGCAAATACAGACAAAAAGGAGCAAATGATGCCTGTGCATGGATCCAGCAGCCATGTCTCATCCTAATATTTCAGAAGATTTGGGTAAACTGCCTCAAAGTGCTTCCCAGGGCAAAGTCAGACTGTGAGTTATGGCACAGCCATCACCAACAGAATAAAGTTCTGATTCATTTAAGTCTTTGTCTTCAAGACCTTGAGACTTCGAGCAGTTTTCTATGTTTTTGTTTGTTTGTTTTTAATCTTATCTAAAAATATTTCAAAACTCAAGAAAAGAAAGAAGGACAGAAAAGGTTAGAGGAGGTTGATCTTAAAACAGTCTTGATTCACTCATGAGATTTTTTAATATGATGTTGTTAAAAGAGAGATATATGAAAAAAGAAAACAAGCCAAGTCTTTACTGTAATAATGGCAATTATTTAGCTACTCAGCTGAAATCTATAGACAGATTATTTGGAAATAGCACCAGAAGGAGTAATGTCTGACAGATGTAGCAGCTGGGAAACAAATGCTTAACAATAAATTGGGAAGAGATTGAATTGTATTTCTCTTTTGGAAAACAGAAGAGAAAACTGGTTGAGGATCCTCGAGGAGAGTGCAAGTTGATGAAGATTTTCACTGTGGTCAGCTTATCAGAGAAGCCTTAAGATCAGTGATCATCAAACATGGTGTATTATTTCTCTGTTATCTTTGGGTTCAGCTCTTCACCACTTAGTCCTTAAATAAAATTAAAAAGGTTTCTCTTTCATACTCATTATCTGGAAAAACAGAGAAGCCCCGCAACTGAGCAATAAAATAGCAGCATAGGCCAAAGGTTATACTGCAGAGTTTGAGGAATAGTTCTGGGAAAGCTTCAGATTTCTTTCCTTTTTTTTTTTTTTTTTTTTTTCTGAGTCCGTGCTTACCTTCATATTGCCTGACCTGCTGACCTATACCGAGTTCCATTACTATAACCTCTAATACTATATTTTACTGTAGTATGGAAGTTAGATCTTACAGGAAATTCATGCATTTCATTTTTTTCAAAAATTAAAAATGTAGAAAGGTTTTATAAGGGTATTTTTTTAACAAAGACATTTTGACTTTAATGCACTCTACAGCAAGTGTCAGCATGCTATAAATAGTAAGTAACGTGTGTGTGTGTGTGTGTTTTTATGAATATATATAAATTCCTAGAGGAAATTTCTTAGTAGTAACAAGAGAAAGGTGAGGATTTTGAGGGTCACAAAAAATGTGGGTTCAGGCTTCTAGAAAGAAATATAGTAAAATTAAACTAAACAGACCTGCCTGCTACTCTATGAGCTAATCCATTGTCAATGAATAGCCATGAATGTTAAACAGTACTCCAATCACAAAGCACAGCAAAAAAAAAGGCAAACAATAAAGCCAACGCACACACACACACACACAAATGAGGATAAATACATACTTTAGATACTTCTCTCCAAAATTTGCATAAAGCTTTTTAAAGTCTCCCTCAAACTTTTCTGAGGAGAGTGCTGGAGTAATTGGCATCTCCTTCCTTCCTGTAATAAGATGTCATTCACAGTAATGATTTGCCAAATCCCCAGGCTCCCACAAGCAGAACACTCTTATCCAAGCTGCAGATGGGCCGAACATGCCACCATCTGTTCTTATCAGCCTCTCTTGCTGAACTCCACCTCTCGGGCTCCTGCCCTAGCTAGATCAGGACAACTGAAAACTTCATTTCCTCAGATGTGTTTATTCTTTAGGAAGAGCAAATGCAGTTCTCGAGCTATCAATCAATCTGTAGCTATTCAAACATGACTTCCCACTTGCTTCTTTTTTATCTTTTTGGAAATTGGCACACCCAGGGCCAGACACTATTGAAGCAGATTAAAGTTACCAAAACCAGGCAGTTGGCAACCCCAGAATTTCATACATTAAAGATGGGTAAAATAAATGTGCACAAATATGACTGATACAGGCACTCAATATGTTTGATTCTGACTTTTTTGCATTGCCTCTTGATGACATGCTAACAGAGAGCTTCTGCTCTAGACACCACCTGGCATATGTGCGACTTGTTGTATTTGCCTATGTGTTGTGCATTCTGCTACACAGGTGTTTTTGCATACAACATATATAGAGAAATATTCAACAGTATTACTGAAACATAACATAATTTCTTGCAAAAGCACTTTTAAGTTAATATGCTCAATATATAATTGAAGTACTTCAATTATAGTTTTCACTAGAAAGAAGACGTGTTTTTAGGCTTTTCTCCATATTAATTTTTATTTTAAGTGCCATGGCAGTGAGAGGTATGATCTTTATTTTACAGACAGTTTTAGCAGTAAAGACCTCCTCCAAACCAATCTGGATTAGTGGTAGCATGTTTCCTAAACCAGAATCCACTGAAACTGCTTGACAGCTCTGTAATGCAGTGAAATGCAGAAAAAAAACACTGTCAAGAGACACTTGAATCAACAAAATCTTCTCTGTGTTACTTTTATAGATTAAATGTAAACAAGTGGAAATGTTTCTATTTCAGTTGATGGAGTTGCCGTGAAGTAAAGGTAGAAGTCTGTAGGTATGTGTAGACCACTGGGCTGGGACACCAAAGGTTCACTTTCTATTCTGAACTTCATCAGGGAATGGTAGATAATCTTGTACTTTTTATTCAGCCTATTACAGGTTCCTCTTTTTCTATATGTAGCTTTAACAATGTAAAGAAAGTCTTTCTCATTAACGTCTCTCTTACTACATTAATTTCAGGATGCTTGAGGCCGTTTAAAAAAAATCCAGGCAATTCTTGCTCTCTTTAGAAAAGAAAAAAATTATATGTATCTTCTACTGCATGAAAAAAACAATCTATTAGATGTGACCAGTACTGTGATAGAAAATTGATCAGTCTCCTCCCCTTTACATCAAAGTTTTCGAATCAAATGTATGAACTAGTTTTTAGCCCAGTCTATTAAGCCCAGTCTATTAGTTCATTCATGAATGCTTAAAAATTAATCAAGATCTCTAAATTTGTTTATACATTGCTCTTTGTGATTTTTTTTTTAATGATTAAATGCATAAAATGTGATCTTTAAAATAAATTGCTTTGCCCAAGGTCTATTAGATTACATATTTTCAGGAAAAAAATAAAAAAAGATTAAACCATGTTGCCTTACTTCATTTATGCAATGTTGAATTTATAATTAACTCTACTATTCTGAAGGGAGATCTGGATTCTGTAGTCATTACCTACAATATCAAAAGATAATCATATTGTCATGCTTATATTTTCAGAAAACTAAGATTAGGGAGAATAATTATCTCTCATAATTGCCCTCTTGGAAATCTGTTTTGAGCATTGTATTTGACAATGTGTAAATTAATGTGTAAGCCTGGTGGAACACAGATAAAAACCAGCAAGTATTAAAAAATAAAGGACTTCTTAGTTTTTATTTACATCATTTTTATATTTTGCCCAACACAGATTTAATTTAAACACATTGTGAAAGCCATTTGTGGGTGAAAAGTATCCCGTGGTTTAGATGCATTTTTTTTTCCTAAAGAACTTCAGGTTATATTCAGTTACAGAACTCTTTTGTTTTAAAATAATGTTGTGAGTGAGACATGGCAGACTCAAAAACACTAAATACACCTCTGCCAGAAAGAGGAGACTCAAACATCCTGATAAATCTAATAAATGTAAAAGCTTGGGTATCAGAGCAGCGCTTCAAGGCCCATCTCATGCAAACTCAGTATACAAGGTGATATAATCTGAGCAAAAGTCTTTAAACATGCTCAGAAGCACAGTATGTGTTACACATATTCCTGGTCTGCAAAAACACAGAGACACAACATATATTATTACTTTACAAAAGAGACATTAACAATAAAAATTCTGTCTCTATGCACATTGTCTTCTCTCATTAAGGTCAGAACTTTGTTTTTTGTTGTTTTCAATTTTTGGAAGTTTCTACTCATATTTCCCTCTCCTCTACCCTCAGGTAGCCATTAGACAGCACAAACTAAATGCTTAAAAGGCTGCTACCTGAAATTCCACTTTTTGCAAAACATCATTCTTGTTAATGTTTGTCTGGCAGGCAACACTTCACCTTTAGAGCTGCATCAGGCTTTTAACGCAGCTTAGCACAGAAGAAAGCAATTTCATTACTCTTCATTTCAAAGGATAGAAGCTGGCTTGATGACTTTCCATTCAAAGGAAAAATTAACCTGAAAATAAATGACATTAAATTTCTGTGTTCAACTGTTTTTTCAAATGGCTATTCTATATGATCAGATTTCTCTAGCAAGTGGAAGCATTAAATGTGCAATACTGAAGCGGAACAGCAGTGCAGCACTTCAGTGTGGAACTTAATTCTGAAAGAAAAAAAACAAAATACTATCTATCTTCTCTGAGCTGCTCCTATCACAATCAGTTTTCAATATAGTGGGTATTCCCAAACTTCAAAAAAGTCATCATGTTTTGCATGACATACTATATATTTAAACATGTTCAAGAGAGAGGCCACAGTTCAGGTCAGCAGTCCTTGAAGAAATATCAGGAATAAAGTGAAGCTCAATGCAGAACAGGTAAATTAGCAGTGTTCTCTCTTCTGCCCTATAATCTCCACCATCCTGGTCCCTTGCCAGACTTGACTATCATTCTTTCAGCTGTTGCTGAAAAAATGTCCTTTTTTAGCACCACTTCTCAACTGGAGCATATTATGTTGCACAGGTAGGCCTCTTACAGCTGTGCCAGCTTATTTTTGAAGAATGATTCCATTTCTAAGAATTGGGAGCAAGATGTTCAGCTGTTAACAGAATAGGAAAAAAAAAAAAAAAAAAAAAAAAAGAGGAGGGACGGGAT
>NW_010587579.1:100583-115053 GCF_000705375.1 Tinamus guttatus | reverse complement strand
CTGGTGAGAGTGCAATCATTGACTTTGATAATATTATTTTAATTCACAGTGATACAGAACTGGTATGTTGTGACTAGACGCTGTTTTGATGACTAACGCTGCTTAGCTAACTGCCTGGCTTCGTAAAACCGGCCAAGGGCAAACATACATACCTGTTAGGAACCCATTAAACAAATGGTATTTGCAGCCCATACAGACATACTTCAGTCCTTTGATAGCAGATGAGGTCTTCTGTCTGATTTCCCAGAAACTGGAGTTGTTGAAATTCTGTAGTGCCATTTTCTCATTCCTTTGATGTCTCTCAAAAAAAAAAAAAAAAAAAAAGCTATTGGAGTTACTGATGAAGCTGCTGGTGAGAACACACAGCGTAATGTAATGACTTTTGTTTGCTTAGCAGCTTCCCACTGCTAAAGAATCTATTCTTTAATTCTCAATTCTCCCAGGTGTTGTAAACTTGACATTTAATTAAGACTATGTAAACCTGTAGAGAATGCTTTCTAGACTCTAAAAGAACCACAGGGAGAAGGAAAGCTCAGAGCACACAGAGCAAGCTCTTCTTTGTTGTGGTTGTTACTGGTCTCCACTGGTAAAGCCTGACCTTTCTGTCAGGCCACAAATTGAGTCTGAGTCATGTTTCGGAAACAATTTCTCTGTAAATTTTACGCACTTACGAGACTCTCAAGTTATTACAGCTATGAAAGTCCTATTTCTGGAGCTATCCACATACCTGATTTGTAGTACATACATTGCCTACCACCTCGGACTTCATGGATACGTTTCATAAATTTAAACTAAATTTAAGAAAAAAATATGACTTTTGCTAAAAAGAAAAAAGGAAAGAAAAACACAGATTTAGCCACTGCCAAAGTTCATCTCTGCATGAGAAAACAGAATAAAACTTAACTCCAGAGAATTACTAGCTTTGGTTGATAGCTAACTGCAAACAATGTGGTTGAAATAGAGATTGTTACACATGCCTCAAGGCATCTAAAGCAGAAAGTGATCAGGAAACTGTCATTAATACAAGATACCAAAAAGAGAGAAAGTCTCCATCAGGCAGCTCATTCACTGGAAGAGCAGGTTTAAAAATGCAGCTTGAGGGAAGGAATGAAAAAGAGAAGAAGCTTTCTGCTTTCTCCTCACCCATTTTCTGTAAGTAAAAAGGACCTCCTAAATATATGGTATTCCAAATAAATGTCAGGGAATACCTTTCCTTCATGACATGCTTCTTCTCATATGTGCATCAAAGGTGGGCTTCAAACATAGGTGAACTAGTTAGTCTAAACAGTAACACATTCATACCTGAGCCAAATTACAGAGAGCACAGCAAAAATGGATTCTCCCATTCTCAAGTAAGGGAGAAGACTAAACCTTTCAAGCTGAGTAGACATATGCTGAAGAGAATATGCCTATATTATGATGGCAGAATGAATACAAAGCATTTTTTATGTACTCATCAATAGAACAAATCCAAAGCAAGTCTTATTGTTCTTTCTATGTTATCTAATCCTTACAGTTAGAACACTATCTTTGAAGAAAAACTCCCTCTCAATGCTATGTTTTAAATAGCACTGTTTAAATGTTTTAATGTTTTAAAAATTCTTTATTTGCAATATTCATGTTTCTGCCCAGAAATGACTTCCAACTTACTGATTTTTTTTTTTTACTGAGTTGAATGCATAATAGCTTGAGAGCAATCTGTCTTCTCAGATTCTTCACCATGATGGACTCTGGCTTCAGATTTCATGTCAAGCATTAAAGGGGTAACAAAACAGTGGAAATACAAACCACTCTTTAATTGCCTTCCTTATGTGGTTCATTACAAAAAGTTTAGAATTATTTCTATTTCACTGAGACCTTGATAATCTAGTGAATAAACAGGAGGGAAGGAACAGACTGAGGAAGCAAGCAAAAAAAAGAAAGTATTCAGAAAGCTTGCACTCAAAATCTTGCAGCTAGGTTTTAGATAGTGTAAGGTCTAATTATTTTAGCTAGTAATTGCTGGTATCAAGTTGGCTTAAAGGCATTTGTGTCTTTCTCGATTAGCCTTTTTGCCTTGAGTTATTTGTTTGGAAGTTCTAAAGCCAGCTGCACTGTGAAAAGAGAGATATCCAACCCTTTGAACCTGCTGATAACAAGACATTTTGCATGCAAAAGACTTTTAATTAACTTGCTACAAGAGCCGTGGTCAACATTTGGAGAGTGAAAAAGGAGGGAAAAAAGAAAATGGAAGCATTTTATTCTCTTCTGACAAGATTTCTGCTCAAGCCTTTAGAAAACATTTTTTTTTTCCTCAGGAAATCAGAGTTCCAGGATATCATATTATGAACAGTTGCCTTGAATGAAATCTGATTCACCCCATTGCCTGCTACATGAACCAGCACAGATAACCAGAGACAGAAGCATAGCTGGAAACCTATTATTCTGCTGCAAAATTTCCTTAATACCATGCCCCAGGATAGTACTTGCTCACTAATTTGCAGAACTTCAGTAAGGTAGTTACAGTTCGGTAGCCAAAGGTAGTTAGTGCTTAACCATGAGGCACAGATGAAGAGAAATACAATCTATGAGAGATAAAAACTTTCCCTCAGTGCTTTTTGACTGACTGTGCAGACTACAGAATTTTCTTTTCACGTCCTTCTTGAAATAAAATACTGCGTTTCACACAGTCCCAGTACAGAAGGAAAGAAGAATGTTAGTCGAAATAATGGCACTTGCTTTTCTCTGATCACTCTAGCAGTGAGTGTTTCACTCTGGAAAGTATCATACAAATGGGAAAGGCCAGACTTAATGATGCTGTAATCAGAGAAAGTCCTTGTAATTCACCTGTTGGCCAACAGAATATCCCTTCAAAAATCCTGCAAGAATCCTGCAAGCCCTGCATATGCTTCATCAAATCTAGACACTCTCTGTATTGGTCTTCTCGGGCAAATTTATTGAAGAATAAACTGTTATTCAGTTAAAAGACAGAAATAAAAAGTAATCTGAAGTAGGAGCATAAACCTGCTCTCTGACCCTTAATACTTCCAACCCTATTGATCCATTAACATGTAAGCAAAGAAAAAGCTTTGTTGAAGAACTCCTGTAATAGTTGATGATGATTAACATTTATAGGAAGGGTAAGAGAGTAATTCTAGATGCCAGTAAAAGTGTTCAGGATCCACAAAAGTAAAAAAACAAAAAAGCATTTGGAAACCTGACACTCACATGGCTGCCTTTGCTGCGTCCTTCAGAAACCTTTCAAAGGGAAGGTAAGGTTGACCCTGCACTTATCTACAGGCTACATGTGAATACAGAGAACCCCAGGGGAATTTTTGCTTTGCTAAATGTCAGCTAGCAATTTCTTTAGCTTTCACTCATCAGTCAAATATGATCACATCTTTCTTCACCCCAATTTTCACCTATCCGTACTGAAGGAAAGAAACTGCTACATAGATTGGTCTCTCCTTGTCTATAGCACACAAATTCTAAACAGCATCATTGCACAGGCTTTCTATGACAAATCACTCACAAAAGGGACGGGACATCTCCCCTCTCAGCCTTCAGATCATTTTAAAAGTTATGAGAGGCTACCAGAAAGACTTTGCATGTGGAAACAGTACTCTAAATTACTGAGTGCAAAAGATATAAGAACATGAGATGCAGAAGATGAATCTTTTCCAAATATATCTCTTCCATTCAAGAACCTGAGCTGAATATATTGCTGACTGCAAAAACAGCTCCCTCAAGCTTTACTCCTGAATGAAGAGTGGATTGTCCAATAAATTGAAAAATTAAAAAAGAAGTCTAAGTTCCTTGATATCGGAAAAATATTCCTACTGCTTGAATCTCCATTCAGATTCCTCTTCATCAACCTTACAGAGACAAAGGAATCCCTGCATATATGACTGATATAATACAACAGGAAACAATATTCAAATATAATGTTACAGCTTATAAAGACAAATATATAAATATGTGAAAGTTAAAAAAGGAAAATACATTAAATGCTGAGGAGGTAATTAAAGAAAATTTTAGGTTTTTTTTTTTTTTTCCAGTAACACTTGCAAAAATTACATTGCAAAAGAATTGCCAGATTTTTGGAAAGGGAAAGTAATTCAGAAAGGAAACAGTTAATGAAGCTTTTTTGGAGTCCTACTATTACAAGACTCCCCTGGGAATCTCAGAGGCTGACATAGTAAAGGAAAAAAAAAAAAGGCAGAAAATCAGCCTAAACAAAAGGTGAAATTTGCCAAGGGAATCTCTTAATTTTCATGGTGTGAACCAATGCAATCTTGGATACGATTTGAGGTTAGCTGTGCTACATGCTGGCTTAGTCAAAGACACATATACACAATCCCAACTATTACTGTTGTAATGATAGCACTAAAGAAACAAGGATTAAAAAGGGTTTATCTTACCACCACTGGTTGACCTAATATCTGTACTTTCTGTACGGTTAAGGCTTTTTTTCCACTACACCACTGGAGAATTTTAATTGTTGTATGGGATGAGTCTTAGAGCAAAGCATTTTAAACTCTCTGGGAGGAAACCACAGCTATAGTTAGCACCCAGCTCCTCTCCAGCATCTCTCTAGCATCTAGGGGTGAAAAGCTGTTTCAAGGCACTTTGCTATTTATTTCATCTTCCTGACTTCTGGAAGAAAAGTTTTGCTGTCCAAAACACCATGTGATCATTGCCACCCCTCTACCAAAACAAAACAAAACAAGGAAATTAAAAAAATATATACCTCTTGGATCTCCTAGATATTACTCATATTCATAGTACAGAGTGTTACTTAAAGCAGGTCTCTAAACACAACATGCACTTTCATAAATGTCCTAAACATCTGACCAGTTACACTGCCACTTTTACAAGTCCCATACCATAATTTCTTCAGATTTCTGAGTGGGAAATAAAACCATTTGAAATTCAAGCAAGAAAATGTCTGTCATATCATATGCTGGGCCTTCCAAAGCTGAGTTTGATTATTAGAATAGAGCAGAGCCAAATTTATGTGTTCACTTATGAGAGAAAGGAAGGCCTTTGCTATGCAAAGTTCTTCTTAAGTTGCTATCTCCTTTAAAAACTTAGGGCAAAGATGATAGCTGAAGTTAAAAAAACAACAACACTAAAAATATGTATAGGCATTTGAGAAGTAATCTATGGTAAAAGTGAGAATGAGAAGGACAGAGAGAACTTAACAGAAGCTGCTTTAAAAAAGTAAAGAAAAAATACTGTGAGCTGTAAATCACAGGAAAAGCATGTAAATTTTTTCTTTAGTTAGACTGATTTAACAGTAAGCTCTTGGTGCAGATCAGAATTTTTGCAGATGTTCCAGAACCACACCAGTCCATTAAAGAATCTTTTGTGAAGTCGCTTAAGATATTATCAAATGCAAACTCCATCAAATGCAGCTACCGTAACGTGAAATGTTGCTTGGTAGGTGGCTGTTTCCAACAAGATGAACATAGAATTAGGACGACCAAAATAATCCTACAACAGAGTACTCCATCTCCAAGAGCAGTCCATACCAGAAATCTTCAAGAAGACCTGGAATGACAAAACAGGAATGAGAAAAAAAAAAAAAAAAAAGAGCTTCTTTGTACAAATTTGGCTGGTATAGAAAAAGTAGTCTTCACTGACTGCAGTGCATCTGTGCACTGACATCTGTTTTCCTTTCTGAAGTGTCTTGTTGCTCCTTGTTTTTCTGAAGGTGAACTTCTTTGTCCACTGAAGTTTTTTAACCAGTATCAGACTCCTATTCGATAACTGCCTCTGCAGCCACTGCTTATAAGTATTTGCACAATATTTTCAGGTCTAGTCCCTGATGACTGCCTTGTTAACTATTTGTCACTTACGATATTACAGCCTTGAAGGCCATAAAAGAACAAAAACTTCTTCGATACACAATTAGGTGCAATCCACAGGAAATTCAAAAGACATGTAAACTAGCAGTCCATCTACCAATTGTCACCATGCTCAACCATAGTGACAATTTACACACTCATTATTTCTTAAGGAAAGGAAATAATCATCTTGTTTATAGTGGGTTTGCACAATAAATCAATGTCTCTGCTATTTTTCAATAATTGATTGAAAGAGATGTGAAAAGAAGCCACATCAGAACAAAGAATTTGTATCAAATTCTCTCAACAGATACCTAATAGATAATTCAAAATCAAATTATGGAAAAACTGCAAAATAATGCTATCTGTCATGTTAATGAAGGCAAGAGTTTTCTTTTTTATTATTATTGTTTTGTAGTCAGTAATCGATATTTTGTGGTGGACTTTTATGGTGTAAATGTAGAACACAGCTCCGAATTTATTATAATGAGTACTTTTCATGATACACTAACAGGATTATGCCATCTTTCACAAGACTGTAAACATAACAGCAACTGAAGAGGAAATTTTAATCAGCCTTTCCACTGTACTACAAGATTTAATTTTGCTTCTGGGTCAGACTGCTGTTAGTCAAGAATCTGAGTGCACTGAGTTAAAAAGGAAAAAGTAAAAATAATTATAAATAAATAAGTCAAAAGATAGAATAGCCTCAGAAACTACATCTACATCCACTCCACATTTTGAGTCAGTAGTTGTTCAGTCCTTTACAGAAATAGCAAAACACTTAAACATGTGCTTAATTTTATGGACGTGAGAGGTATCTTTAGAACTGATGGATCTGTTTCAAAGTACTTTAATATTATGTTATATTGAGGCTTATAGTTTCCTTCAAAATGCATTTCAACCTGCCAGACATCTGCTGCATAAAATCTCAATGATCAGCTCATTTGCTTTAATGTTCTTTTCTCTCTTACTAATGATTCATAGGCAACTAGGTTTAATTATATGACCTATGTATTGCAAGTACAATTCCAATAATCAGGAAACGGTCACCAAAAATTCATGACAATTTATAAATGCACAAGTAAATGCTTACATTTCAGAAACACATTCAGCATCTCAGAGGTCAGCTATGTAAACAACTCAAAAGTTCTATGAGTATAAATTATCAAGGAATTAGCCCAAGAATCTCACATAAATTTGCATCTCTCTCTCTCAAGTGAGAGGAATACGACACTAGAAAACATCTCCTGGGTTTACAAATCCTGTCCCTTTCAAACTACTTATCTTATAAATCTCTTTTTAAGATGAAATTCAAAGATTTTAAACCATAAATATATTCACCTTTCCATCTTTGAAGAGAATGCTGTTGCTTTCACAGCACTTAAGAACATTTAAGTAATCTCCAGACTTTATTCACTAGTAGGCCGCTTCTATAAATATGCTTCTGTGTGACCTTTGGCTAGTAAATTTTTCCTTCTGAAAAAGGAATCATTGTTGCCCTGATGATACATACTAATGAAGCATCAACCACATTTAAGCCTCTCCTTTTCTAGGCTAAGAAAGTCAAAATCTTCTCTCACTTCTAAGATTAGGCTTATGGCTGTCCATTTTAAGCTCTGTGGAAGACTTCTCACTAAGGTGAAACCATTTCATCTTAGACACCTCATTTTGAAACATTTTATGTTTCTTGCTGTTTCTTAAAATGGAAGATGAAACAGCTAGACTGATTAGGGAAGCAGAAAGTGCGCATCTTAAAGCAAGACTTATTCACAAGCCTGTAACATGCTGTAGTGTGTGTTCAAGCTTTGGTATTGGTATGGATTCATTCAGTGCCTGTAGCACATCTGCAAGAAATAATAGAGAGCTGTTAAAAAAACAGCACTGGTTAACATCTTCTTTCCAAGATCTTCTTTATATATATATGTATATATATATATATGTATATATATATATGTGTATATATATATGTATATATATATACTTTTAATTAAAATTTCTTCTCATTGAAATTCTTTTGTGACTTCTTAGCAATTGAGATGTATCCTGTGCTTTCTCAAAGCCACATTGAAAGATATAAGCACAATAAAAAAATCCATAAGAACAAGGGAGGGGAAGGAACACATGAGACATTTACAAATATATTTATACATATATACATACATATATATATATATGTATATAGGAGGTTTGTTGTTGCTACAATGGTTTGACTTAGAAAAGATTAGCAATCTTTCACGTTCAAGACAGTCATTCATTATGAGTTTTAAACTAAATATTTGTTTGTGTGTGTGTGTATGTGGGTGGATTCCAAAGCTTAAACAATAACTAACCTTTTTTATATGTAATTAATATGCAATTTAAAATTATGGATTAGAGGGCATTACTGGGTCAGGGATATGATTCACTTAGTGTGTATAAATGCTCTTTTTGCTTCTGAACATGTCTTATGTTGTTCTTTGTAAAGTCTATTCAGGAAAACTAAAAAAAAAAAGGGTCAACATTTGTGCCTTCTCAATTAAAAACAAGCAAAATCCCTTATACATAATACACGCTGTATCTAGGCTAGTCCGCCTTCTGGCAGCATATTGCAATGCATTTCATGGGACTCATTAGAATCCCATCAGAATACACTTGGCAGATTCAAACAAACTGTGATTAAGTTAAAAGTAGACAAGAAATGAGAAACTTTTAATTATGCAGGCATTATAAGACTACATCTCTGACTGGCTGTGGATAAAGACTCAGTTCATTACAGGGAATTAAAAAGTGAAGTATTTCAAAGAAATCTTTCCTTACAAGCATAGCATTTGCAGTGTGGACTTCTCCAGTCTAATTATGAGTGTATAGGCATTTAGCCTTTTAAAGGAATTGAAAATGTGGTCATAGAAAAGACATATGCAATTTTATATCTCATTATAAAAAGATATAGTTATTCTATAGATGCAGTCTCCTTATACAACTATTATTTGTATCAGCAAGGATAAGTTAGGTCTATGGAAACAGAGCTCAGATTGTAGGTGCCTAAACCACTTTGAAGCGGTGTGTCGACACTATAGGGCAGAGGAAAAAGACATTGCTCATAAAAAGATGTAGGTAAAAGACACATGATAAAACAATCAATGTGCTGACTGTGTGATGCTGTAAAAAATGAAATGTACAAGTACCTGAGAGGTGAATGTAGGGAGGATAGGGCCAAAATCTTCTCCATGGTGGCCAGTGACAGGGCAGTGACAACTTCCTGATACACAGGGAGTTCCATCTTCATATGAGGAAGAACTTCTTCACTGTGAGAGTGACAGAGCCCTGGAACAAGCTGCCCAGAGTCTCCTATGGAGATCTTCAAAAGCCTCCTGGATGTGACCCTGTGCCACATGCTCTAGGTGTCCCTGCTGGAGCAGGGGGCTTGGGCCAGATGATCCCTAGAGGTCCCTTCCAACCTTAATCATTCTGTGATTCTGTTGTTCTGTGAAATGTGGACAAGAAAAGCTTGTCTTTGAAATGTTTAAGACATTTCTCAAGTTTCCCTTTGCTGCACACTGACATTGCTATGGACACACAGCATTCTGTCCATGATCTCTCTTGTAGACATTGTTTTCTATTGAGAAATGCCGCCATGAAGAAAGTTGCTCCTACTGATTTGATAGTGCAGTGCTTTCCTGCCATAAGAATTTGGACTTCATTTAAAATAACTCATATACCATTCAAAATGGGACTGTATAGTAGAGTGTAAATGTTTGAAAATAAAAATTTGCTGAAACCTCATAAAAACAGACCTGATTAGAGTCTGAACATAGTCCAATCTGTGTTCCATCCAAAATGAGGCCATAGCTGGTAGGTGGTCACTAGGTTATTATGGAAGTGACAACACTTCAGACTCAGCATACCATTACAACTAATAATGTACACTATAGCAGAAAAAGTGCTGCACTAGAAGAAAGTCAGAGCAGGTAATCCTTAATAATATATCTGCCATTCTTCAGACTGTGTTAATTAGAAACCATTTGTGCAGCAGAAATATATTTTTAGAACTGCTGAGGAGAGCAGTTTCTTGTTACAAAAATTATTTCTCAACGCCACTTTTTCAGCATATCCAAGTACAGAGGTAGACATTTTGCTGGAGATATCTATGACGGACAAACTGTCAAAACAGGAATTATAGGCCATCCAAATTCATGGATCCTTGGGCTTAGTCTGACCAGCAGCATATTATCCACAAGCTCTGGAATATCACAGTAGTATTGGTCACTATTTCCCATCCCCAGCCCCATCACTGTTAAGTATCAACAGAAACAATGCCTTTATGAAAAATTGACTCCTTTTCTGTTTAAATATGACTTCACACAGAATTGTCACATTCTAGAGCTTCTGCTTGCTGAGATTGTAAATTGGGATTTCCATTATTTCTAAAGTTACTAATCCACTATAAATAATGTTTGATGACCTTAGAGTGAATGTGTTGTTGGATTAGTCTGCCATCCCTAAGCTACCTAAACTGTGCTCAGAACAACAGATGGTGTCATTAGAACCCACAAAATGCACTGAAGCCTTGATGGTATTCCCAATCTCAAACATTAATAAA
The DNA here is from genome assembly GCF_000705375.1 of Tinamus guttatus. Next base: position 104,643 of record NW_010587579.1, on the reverse strand, counting down.
ATGATTCTTCAAGATGAGTATGAGACAAGCATCTACGGCATTTGCAAATATACATATACATGTGTGAGTGGGCAGGTGTGTGCACACATATCTGTAAGCAGTAATATGGCTTTGGTCTGTGCTCACCTTAGCCTAGACAAAAAGGTTTCTCTATTAAACAGCTCTTTCAACCAGTTTTGCAAGACCCAGCTTTGCATAAGATCTACAAAGTGATATTGAGCTAGAGATAAAAAGAGGAGCACTGTCACTGACAAACAGATACCTCTTGCAAAACATTGGAGATGGTCACCTGCACAAGTTTTCAGACAATTTTAAGATATGGATATAGGTGTGGGAGGGAGTGGGATATAGCCCAGTTTATAAAGCCACAGGAAGGAGAGGGTGAGAGAGGAAAAAGGCTGTGCCTTAATGCATAAAATATAAATAATCGAAGACTTTTGAAGGTGTCAGGAGGCACAACAATGGTAGAGTACACTGTTCTTTCCAAGAATACATTGAAAAAGTATATCATGATTAAAAGCTTCCACACATCTCATTATAGTGAAAACTGCTGATTCCTGCGGTAAGTCCAAAAAGGGTCCTAATTATTAAATCACAAGGCAAATAGAAGGCTGCATTTATCAAGAGATGGTACTTCAGAACTTAGGGAAAGCCGACCTTCACAGGCTAGAAAAGAATTTTTGTGGCTTTTCCCCACTTGAGCTTTCCCTACATCTTTTAATACACGGGTTGAGAGAATTTATCCAAAAGATTACACTTCACTTTCTGTTACTTCCCTCATTTTCCTACCATTTTAAAATTATTTTGATCCTGGATTAAAATAATCAATAACGATTAGTTCATGAAGAATTCTGTCATCCTTAGTGTTTAAGTATCAACGCAACATAGGATCAACAAGTATCAACTGTAAACTGATTTAACAAACCTCACTCTGTTTAAGGATGAGAAGTGCTCTTCATGATCCCCTCTGCTCAAGCACTGATTTGAGATTTGTTCTCCATTGCTGACAAAATATCTTGCCTGACTTAATCACCAAGAATGAAACTTTGCTATCAGAGTCAAACTTTGACTTTTAGTTAAATTTATCCAGAATAATCTACAAGCTTAGCAATAATAACTCTGTAAATAAAGATTGCTATTAAGACCGATAATTCTTCCAGGTGCAAGGGAAAGGAGAGGGGAAAAAAAATGAAAAAAAAAAAAAAAAAAAGGAACCAACGCAAAAGGCGAGCAGTGATAGAACCCCAAAGATATAACATTAATTCCAGTGAATGTGAAGGTTTCTTAATACGTCTTCTCCAGGTTATACTGCTGCCTAAGGCTACATATTACTAGTTTATGTGTATCCTTTTTCCCTTGCTATTGCAAGTATTACTTGGAAAACTTGAAGGACACTTGTTTCACAGAATCTCATTTACACATTACAGCCCAGAAGTGTGATTTCTCCCTCTATCTTACACTTGGAAATTCATTTATAATGATGATAGATGTGAATTCTACTCTTCTTCAGTCAGATGGCATTTTTTCTCTTTGAATCAGTAACTCCTTCTTACAATCATGCATTAGGTAATGAGGAGACTGTAAATTAAGTGAAATGTTTTTAGTCAGCTTTATCCCCTACATTTCTTAAGTTGGAGTATAGCCCTTCATATGCAAAAACTCCATACAATCAGGTTGCACCCACCCAACCTTGGGTGCCAACCTTGGGAATTTAGTGTGATGTCCTCTCCAACTAGCTGTGCTTCAGTCAGAAATGAGTTCTACAGCAGTAAACCCAGAAAGGAACACATTTGCATCCTTGATAATCACAATCTAACATAACACTTTGAAACACAACCGAATGTGGGTCACAACTATGCCATATGTGGGAAAGGAAGGGGGGCTGGCAAGAAGAGAAAGGACCACGTGTTCCTACCTTCCCTTACCTTTCCTGCAGCTCTGGGTGAAAAATGCAACAAAGATCTCTTTATATTATTCATGCTCAAAATCATCAACAACAACAAAAGCAGACTGGATTTCTAGAAGTGTTTTCAGCATTAGTCCTCTGAAGTTTCTCTCCCTTTGCTGGTGCAACAACAATACTAGCTTACCCAACACCAAGTCTTTGGCACGCAGAAGCCCTTGTTGCTGCATTCCAACTCTCTTTTGCTGGTTTTTAACAACTGTCAACACCTTCAGTTCTCTAGGACGTATAGAAAAAGGTTTTCAAATTGAAGAGACAGATTTGAATAAACTGCCTGAGATAAGCTTGGTTTCTTAAACTGCTAGATAATCCTGTACACATGAGGAGAAAAATGAGATATCTCCTGCATAGCAGGAGTCTGGTAAAAATGCCTTTATTTTTTCTATCAGTATGGAAACTATCAGCAGGATGTTACAATTCAAAAGTAGCAGAAAGGAACTACATTTTTAGCCACATTTTCCTAAAGTTTTGAGAGAGTGAATTAACTGCAAGGTCTAAATACAGAAAAGCAGACTAATGGCTGCATAACTCAGCATTTCCCTAACCTCTACATAGCATCTCATATATTCAGTTACATCTTTGAGAACCTTCTTGGATTAGTTTTTAGGTGGACAGCAAGAACTTTACAGCTCATCAACAGAAAACTAAACACAAACCACAGCAAGACAAACACACACGTGCCTGAAGCAGCAAAATTAATCATTTTCTTTCCAGTATGAACTTTTTGTGTTATGTTATATGTGGTCTATATACTGCAGCACATTTTGTCTCCTCATTTGTTGGGGAGGGTAAGAACTGGAAATACTATTTTGTTGTTGTTGTTGTTGCTTTCATCACAAAACCTACCCTAGCAATGTAGAAGTTCTAGGGAGATATGCTAAAGGGCATCTTCTTATTTGCTTAGCTTCTATCTTGATAGGCTAAATAATGTCCTTCCCACTGTAATACTCATGATTCCCCTAAATAAACAATACTGTTGATTGAACAGATATTTCTATAATAAGAAAATACAATATATATAAACATATAAGTTGCCCATATAGAGCAACTGACGTGATAAAGCCTTCAATTTGGAGTATCACAAAGCAGCTGTCTGTGGTACTCCTACAGGCCCTCAAAACAAGAAGATCAGATGCAGAATAGACTCAGTAGGTTTCCTATCCCTATTTTACTATCCTAAAATCAATCTTTTTTTTTAATTATGATTTTTTTCTGAAGAGCTTATTTAGAGAAAAAACCCAATTCAATGTGTAAGCTCATTTTGAAGGAAGTGTTCTGATGAGTTTGAGAAGTATTCTGTTGAGTTCGACAAGTTTTCCTCTGCTCTATCCATGGCAGCCTGAGGAAACAAAGAGGGATGGAAACCGGGAAGAAAGCATCACTTGTATGACAAATCTGTAAAAATGTTACTGAGACCATGAAGCATTGCCACGTAAAGCAGTCACTTGTGTCTGAAGAACAGCAGCCACAATATCTTTCTTTAAACTCCCAGTAGTCTTCATGCTATTTTTCCAGAACAGACAAGGTCTTCCCTGCAATTCTGTCAGACACTAATTAGCAAACCTTGAAATGCTTCAATCAAGGTATAATAAAAGAGTAATTATGTCTTCTGTCACACTTAATATAAATGGAAGCCAAGTTATAGGCTTGAATATCAGCTCTGAAGTTCATAGAATCATAGAATCAGAGACTCACAGAATCATAGAATGCTTAAGGTTGGAAGGGACCTCTAGAGATCATCTAGTCCAACCCCCCTGCACATGCAGGGTCACCTAGAGCAAGTGGCACAGGGCTGTGTCCAAGCAGGTTTTGAAGATCTCCAGAGAAGGAGACGCCACAACCTCTCTGGGCAGTCTGTTCCAGTGCATCCTCACTGTTAAGAAATTGTTCCTTAAGTTCCTGTGGAACTTTTGGTGCTTCAGTTTGTGGCCATTACCTCTAGTTCTGTCAGTGGCCACCACTGAAAAGAGGCCAGCACCATCCTCCTCACTGCCTCCCTTGAGGTGCTTGTAGACACTGATCAGGTCTCCTCTCAGCCTTCTCTTCTCCAGGTTGAACAGGTCCAGCTCTCTCAGTCTCTCCTCATAGGGCAGATGT
>NW_010587579.1:69697-85163 GCF_000705375.1 Tinamus guttatus | reverse complement strand
GAGAGGGAAGAATCCATCATAAATTCTGGATCAGTTGATGCGCTGATCGCCCTTTCCTCTCCTTGCGTCAGGCCGCCGCCTGCGGAGACTCGAGACTGAGAGCCCTCTCCCATCTTCTGGGGTGAGTGATCATTGCACGTTTGTACATCAGAGCTAGCTAAAAATCCTACGCTCTAGTAGAGAATTTCCTGTACTGACATCCGAAACCTGCTTTGTAAATGTTGCATTTGAATAAATCATACTGTTTGTGAACTCGACTACTTGTTTGGGGGGAGGCGATCGGACCTACAGTTAACAGACTGTTCGTGAATTCGATACTGCCAGAGTCGAGCTTATAGTTGGTGACACTATTTGGGAACTCGATTCGCTCTTAGGAAGGCGATCGGACCTACGGTCCACGGACTGTTCGTGAATCCGATACTGCCAGAGTCGAGCTTATAGTGGATCACACTATTTGGGAACTCGATTCGCTCCTAGGAAGGCGATCGGACCTACGGTCCACGGACCGTTCGTGAATCCGATACTGCCAGGGTCGAGCTTATAGTGGATCACACTATTTGGGAACTCGATTCGCTCCTAGGAAGGCGATCGGACCTACGGTCCACGGTCTGTTCGTGAATCCGATACTGCCAGGGTCGAGCTTATAGTGGATCACACTATTTGGGAACTCGATTCGCTCCTAGGAAGGTGATCGGACCTACGGTCCACAGACTGTTTGTGAATCCGATACTTTTTTTTGATATCTCCTTCCCCCCCCACCACCACTACCACTACGGCTTTCAACTGCAACATTTTCAACACATCAGCATAGTGTATTGTTTAGACACACGGAAGCATTGCTTTCCAGGGTTCACTAACACTGAAAGCAGTAACAGCAGAAAAAAGCAGCTGAGGGCTTTGAAAATCTGGTCTTAAGCATCAGGCTTGAGTCTTTAAATATGGAGAACACCTCCCTAAAGACATATTCCTTCATTAGCAAAAGTTAGCTCATTACTCCACCTAAAATGAATTGCAGACTTCAGAAATAACTACCAGTGTTAATATAAAAATAGGTAGTGAATATAGGATAAAAATTTTATGTTGCTAAATTAGGAAATAAAGATTCTGATTTAGAGAGAATCAGGGTGAATTGAAGAGTGTTGCATAAAAACCTGTGAGCGGAAGATATTAGTTATAGGAGGTTATAGGAGGAGAACTGATTCTTGAAGAAATGTTCATTTTCATAGTATCATTAATACCTTGAGTTAAACACGTTTATCAGGAATCTCTGACCTCATCCTTCCCCCAGGAATATAAATTAGTCACCCTTAAAACCAAAATTATGACATGCCAAAAAGAAAAAAAAAATCTCAGGGGACAGCTACAGATATTTTTCTGCAGTGATATTATTTTACACCATCTTATACCTCTCTTCCAAATCTGATCCTTTATGCTGAGTGCCTATTTCTGCCCTGATAATGGAAACACATCTTCTGTCCTGAACTGCTTCCAGCCCAGTTTAGTCAATGATAGACCTCCAGGTTGATTGCTTAAAATCCAATTTTCATTTTAGCTGTTCTCAGAAACAGATGTGCTCTGGAGCAGTGACTAGTCTGATCTTTCATTCTAACTGGGTTCTGAATCACAGGAAGGAAGTCTCTAGTAAATGCTAAACAAAAAAAAAAAAAAAAAGGATATGCTTGTTATTTAACTGTCACTTCTTATATGTGTGGGATCAATCCAATTCTGTGACACTTTAATCAACACTACATTGTTTTATATCTCTGAGTATCTGAGTTTTTAAGATTTGTTTTTTATCTCCATTGAAATAGGGTGAAGGACATACATTCATATTAGGAAAGGGAGCATCAGAGTAGAATTAGTGAAACAAAAGTAAAAAGATGATTCCTCAGCTGCTGTAAACCCAATTGGCTTCATTAGCCTCAGAATTCACATACTTTCTAGAAATCAGGTCTAAGAAACATAAAATTGTAATCTGGCTCCATTGGAGGGAAATGTGCATTTTAGTTCTGCAAACTCTGGACAGCAGGGAAAATAAACAGATTCTTAGAACATTTACTCACATTTGGGGCATTTTAGTGTATTTAACCTGCCAGTTATTGATATCTAGGATTTTTATGCTTTGGACAAAACTTGTCTCTCATTATCCTTTTACCGTGTCTGACTCTCAGCATAATCTGCAACACTTTCAAGGCCTATTCATCTTCCTTGAAGAGGAGGTTAGAGCCTGTCTTAGCTGCAGAAGCAGCAGCGAAGACTAGGACAGCACACGTCACAGCTAGCTTTCCTTCCCAGTAGCGGAAAATTACAGAACACTCTGTCAGGTCGGATGAAAGATTTTGCAAAGCACCCAAGAAAGAATATAAAGACAAGGCAAGCGTACTGTAATACTTCCCTATAATGTGTTTCCATATGGCAGAACATTGCAGGAAAGGCAGTGTCTAATAATAAAGATAACAGCTTTTGCCTAAAAGCCCTTTATAAATTTTGACTTCCAATCATTTATTCAATTGCTTTTCAAACCTTTACCACACCTTTCTTTCGTCCAGTAACAATAAATGTGCAGATTACCTATGCATGTTGTGATGAAATATGTCTTTTTGTTTTGAATTTGACAAAGGCCCATTTCACCTGATGCCTCATTTATTTATTTATGTATTTATTTTAAAAAAATTATTTTAGTGAACAGTTATTCCCTATTCACATTTTCTATGATCTCTCATATCCTATCTCAGCTGTCCCTACTCCTATTGCAGAGATTCATCTGCTCTTTCCTGCAGAAGGCACCACCTGGCATCCCTTACTACTATTCTTAACTCTTCTAATTCTTCTATACGTTTCTGAGAGAAAGGATGAGAACTGCATATAGTGTTCAAGATGTGCATGTACAATAGCAGCAAACAATAGTACTGGTTTTATTCTGAATTCCTTCCCTACTAATTCACAGGGATTCATATGGATTCTGCATTTACAGAATTCTATATTTTGAAACTCCATTTAACCTCATCCTGTTTGTAGTGTTAAACAGCGTCAGACTTCCAAAGTTTCATCAGCATAGGTTTGAAGTCACTAGTGTAGTGCTAAAAAAAATGGCTGAGGTTCTGACTGTGAATTTGAAGCTGAGTGACTGTGAAAAACAGGGAATCACTTTCCAGCATGTCCATTTGGTGGTGAACAGAGTCCAACGCTGCACTAAAATATCAGCTGTGGCCAATACCCAGACTGCTCTAATTATTTACATTGAAATTTAAAAATATTTCTCAACTGAGATATCAAAATATAGTCATGAGAGCTCTCACTAGGAACACTGCGCATTGCCATTAACCTCAACTGACAGCATAAAGGGAGACCTTTATGAAGTAATTTTCTCCCTGGAGAAGCTGTATTGCATTGGGTTTAAGCATCATATGTGTCTCACATTTTTCTTTCAATGTTTACCCATTTTGAGGCACAGTGGTAGCACTTTATAATCTCAGCTAATTAGGATTTGAAACAGTTTAGCTAGTGCATCCAAAAAGATGCTTAGCCTTCACCTTGACCTTCTATGCCCTGCTTCAGCATTTGCGTGCTATCATCTACAAAGCATTAAACAATTACCTTGGAGTGCAAGTTGTTCATTCATGTCAGTTCAATGACCAAGTCCCAACCAGATTTTCTTTATCAAGTTTCTATGCTTGAAGTTCATCACATTTATTTCTGCCATGGATCTGCTGTTTACACACAGTATTTTGCCCATAAGGATTCAGCAGAGGCATCAATAAGTGGAAGAAGTCCATGTTCCTTGGGCAATTATAGACTGCCAAGAATATCATAGCTCAGTGTTTTTTGCCACAGGATGAGTAGCTTTTTAAAAGAATAGCAAGACTTATGCTGACTATATCTCCCTAAAGCCTCTTCTTCAGCTTGTGGAAATGATAGCAGTGATAGCCTTGTAAAACAAGAGCTAGCCTCGAGGTATCACAAAATGGTTGAGGTCAGAAGGGACCTCTTCAGATGCTCTGGTCCTACCCTTTCTCAAAGAAGAATGGTGGATGATGCTCTAGGGAGCTTGACTTCCCCCAGGACCACATGCTTTTAGGAATGAACACCTATACCACAGTTTGTCTGCATCTGAGGAGGTACCAAGGGATGAAGATATGTAAGACAGCAGCTCAGCTGAGAACCCCAAGCATGAGTAGAATTTTATTTTTGTGCTTGGCTATAGTGAATTAGGCTGACAAATTGTAAAGCAGGAGTGAGCAATAAATACTTATAATTAACAACCTTGCTGCATCTCGAGACTTTGCTCTTTTGCAGTTCCACTTCTGTTCATGAACATCAAAAAATATTCCAGATGCTGCACCACCTTAATGTAACCCCATTGTGGTCTTGACAACTGATTACAGGTCAACTTTGAATTGTATTAATACTTCAAGTGAAGAGAAAATACATATTTCCTTTAGTAAATACATAATATTCCAAACTAGACTCGTGAATTAGGATCATAGTTCCTGAATCTCTATGAGCAAGTGATGAAACAGTTATATGGAGAGCTTTTTTTTTGGCTCTACTTTGACTTTTTTTCTTTCTCTGACTCTTTAAATCAAAAGCATTTTGTGGAAGTATGTACATTTCTTTATAGAAACCATCAATATGATAGTGGGAAGTGTGTAACAAATCTTATACTATCTACACTGAAAATATTGAAAGTCTTAAGGATATAGAGCCATCTCAGCTAAAGAAGGGTCTGTTAGAATTAAGGATTCAGAAATAGATATAGTCTGCACATACACAAATGCTCACTAGTTTCACCACAAAACAGAATTAGTACAGTCAGGGCTGAACATATACAAACACTCACTAGCTTTACCACAAAACAGGATTAGCACAATCAGGAAATATGATTTATTAAACAAGAGGGGGGAAGAAAAGAAAAAAAAAAGAAGAAGAAGAAGAAGCTGTGGGGTCACAAGTTCCATATTGGCAATTAGAGATAAGAAGAACCCTTATCAATGTCAGCTCGCTTGATTTTTTTCAGTCTCTGCTTTTCCCCTTTTTCCTGTTTCTCTGTACAACTTTCCACCTTTTATAATTTGCCCTTTATCTCGAAACATTTCCTGAGATGACTGATGTTTCAACTACAAAACACTTTGAACAATATACCTAGAAGGGACAGAGCCTTGGGGCTGGCCTTTCCTCAAGGTTAACTGAAATTTTCTTCCATTTTTTTGTCATCAAAAGGAATAAGGATGAACACTACATCTAGTAACAGCCTATGGATATTTTAAGCTGCTACAATTCTTTAAGGTATAACATATAATCATAACTTGGGGTGGTTATATTACTTTCTTTAATCCCTCTGATAACAGTAGAGCTGAAAGCATTCTTCCCCGAACATATTGTGCTATAGAAGAAGTCATATTGTAGAGCATAAGCCAAATGCTAAATGCCTTGGTTTAGAAAGAAACATCCCCTTTGGGCAGAATATTTTATAATTATCCGTTATAGGGATTTCTCACATCTTCCTCGGAAGCATCTGTTAATGATCATTGTCAGAGGTAGAATAATGCACTTGATTGAGTACTGATATCTTCTTTATTACTGTAGAGAGATAGCAGGTTGTTTACAATGTTGTAAAATATTACTTTAATGCTTTGTTGGTTTCACTGTCTGAAGAGTTTCTATGACACTCGAGACCATGGAAATGCTGACCCGATGCAGCCTTTAACCTAAAGAAATCCTTATTCCTGATAATGAAGTGCTTTCATCTGTCTTTTTTTTTCTTTCATGTATGAATGAATTGCCAAATTGCATGGTTACTTTTAAGAGCCAATAAATGAGCAAAACAGAATGTGTCTATCAGCTTTCTAATCAAGCAGCTACTAAGGAAATAAACCAAGAAACAAGAATATTACTCTGATCCAGGCAGGGAAAAAAAATTAAAAGATATAAAAAATTCATTGCACTTGGTGGAATGCATTATGCTTCCATGATGGGAACATAGGTCTTGCAAGTTTTTCTACTTGGTAACACTTAATTTTCTTCTGTTCTAGATTTTTTATCTGCTTTTTCTGAGATTGATAACATTATAAAATGTTAGTTTTCTGCTCTGCATAACTTCATGCTTTTATAAATATGATAATCTGTGATAGCATAGCTAAATCTTTCTAATAGAGCTAATTCAATTACCTGAACAAATTCCAAGATCGTACTAAAATTGGCTGTGAAAAGACGTATCTAGCTGACCACAGCAAAAGTGTTAAATGCGCATGTTGTGTCAGCCCAGAGTCTATTTGCTTGCCTGCTGTCACAGGAAAGACTTCTGCCTAACTTTTGCTCAGTGTGGTATCGTCCATAAAGCTTATCTGAATGTTAAATCACTTGAGTTAACAGGTGACTTCCAGGCATCAGTACAGACCAACCAGGGGTTGACCTGATGGAAAAATGCTCTGTAGTGAGGGATTTGGGAGTACTGTATGACAACAAGTTTGCCATGAGTCAGCACTTGCCCTAGTGGCCAAGAAGGCCAATGGGACCCTGGCCTGCATCAGGAGGAGCATTGCCAGTAGGCAACGGAAGGGATCCTGCCCCTCTCGTCAGCTCTGGTGAGGCCACACCTGGAGTATTTTGTGCAGGTCTGGGCTCCCCAGTACAAGTCAGAGGTGGAATTTCTAGAGATTATCCAGCGTAGAATAACAAAGATGATTAAGGGACTGCAGCATCTATCATATGAGGGAAGACTAAGTGAGAAGAGCCTGTTTAGCCTGGAGAAGAGAAGACTGAGAGGGAATCTGATCAATATGTATAAATACCTGAGGGAAGAATGTAAAGAAGTCTCTTCTTGGTGGTGGCCAGTGACAGGACAAGGGCTAAGGGGTACACATTAAAACACAGGAAGTTCCATCTCCATGTGAGGAGGAACTTCTTTCCTGTGAGGGTGACAGAGCACTGGAACAGGCTGCCCAGAGAGGTTGTGGAGTCTCCTTCTCTGGAGATCTTCCAGACCTACCTGGATGTGACCCTGTGCCCTGTGTTCTGGGTGTCCCTGCTTGAGCAGGGGGGTTCGACTAGATGATCTCTAGAGGTCCCTTCCAACCTCAGTCATTTGTGAGTTAAATACACTTACATGATACTGGCACTTACATCACGTATTTGATAATATTCTTTCTATGCTTGACCATACACCAGCACATATAGCCTAAACGTATGTCCTCCTGATTCACAGGCAGTATGTACACACTGTATGACATTGACAGAGGACATGCCATTCTATAGCTGATATGGTAAACTCTATGGGCTACACACTCTCCACTCCTCCTTCCACGCCAGTGTCAATCTACCATCCCTGTTCATCAGAGATAACTCAAGCAAATAAAGCAGCAGTTGGAGGAGATTAGACACTGTATGAATATAGAAAGTCAGATAGGTCTCAACAAAATCCTAACAAGGTGCTGTAGGACCCAGTGCAGAGGAATAAGAACTTTAGAGAAGCAGTTCTGGAGTAGCTGGGCCACAGCTCTGGCTCCATACAATGTGCCCCATCACCTTAAGGACCAGGTATTTCCATCCCAAATGTATCCTATTTGGAGCCTTTCTCAATTCATTTAGGAGAATTTGTGCCCCATATTCCTCATCCTTAAACTCAATCCCCCACTGTACTTCTACTCTTCTAGCACAGAAGATGTCAATGAGGGGCATGATGGGGCTGATGCAATGAGAAAGAGTGAGGGGGGCCTGAAGTGAAGGTAGGGCAAATTTCTATAGACTTAAGCACTGACTGGATCTGGGATTCTCCCTGTTCCATTACTTTTTAACTAGAGGCTGTATGAACAAGCTAGTAGCTTGTTTCTGTGAGAGGAAAAAAAAAAAAAAAAAAAGTTGAAGTGTTTCTTTGAAGTAGGTGTAAGTCCAGTCTGCAGCCAGAGATACACATTTTGCCTTGTTTATTATATGTGGTTGGTTTGCAGGAAAAGCACCAGCGTCATTTATTTGTGCTAGCAGTATTTGTACAAAAAGAAGACACAAAAGATTTATGCATGCCCTCTCTATGCCCCGATTCCTCTTTCATCTCTACTGACAACTTATCATTTGTCTTTAGGGCACAATTCTTACCTTAACCATATCAATCAGCTTATTACCACATCTGTGCACAGTAGATACAGAAATGTACAGTCTAGTTGATGCCAGGTCTGATTCCCAAGAAAGGCAGCAAACCACCTCTCTCTTTTTATGGAGAGCTCTCCAACAGCCACAAAAATATCATAGCAATCTTCCCCAGCAAGTAAACTGAAGAAGATGACAGTAAGAAGCAAAAGCATTCTCTCCTTAAAAGGCGTTTGTTGACTGGACTCCTCATTTCCCGAGAGAGTTTTTAAGTGCTGAGGAGAGAATTCCTGCAGCTCAGCAAGTGATTTGCTAAAAGCCACACTTCCTCCAAGCTTATCTTTCATTTGACTAGTGCAACTACTTGAAAATCTCAGTGGTGAGTAGTGCTCTAGAGAAAACATTCCTTTTCACGTTTCTGATTTTCGTTTCAAGGCACACTTAGACAGAGCTCTGAGATGGCCCTCCTCAACCTTGCACATAACAAGCTCCCCAAGGAAGACTGCAAATCTTTGCGCTTGGAAGCATGCACCACTGGAAGCATGTTGCTTGCTTTAACGACAGAAAATGAAAAGTTAATACAGAAAGCAGAACAGAAATGAACAAATGTAGGCTTACCCGAGCTCTCAGCAATCTCCTTGCAACTGCATCCGTTCCTCCAGGGGCTCAGTTTATATAGTTCACTGACTTTCCACATTGCAGACAACTCTGTTTGTTTGATTTCTTCCAGCCTGTAGAAGGTTCTCTCCTTTTCTCAGTTCTTGGAGATGTCTTATACTCTTTGTCTGTCTGCAGGCTTCCACCGTACTCATGAGCCTCAAGGCTTCCCACAAGTAGGTTATAAGGGTGCATTCACCCCCAAGCATTACCATTCCAATACTGTCCAATTCACACTGTCCTCATCACTGAAATTTAACAGATCAAATAAAACAGTCAGATTTATGTTCTGTCTGGTCTTAAGGACAAGTGCTTTCACATTTTGTTGAGAAGCTGTACATTTATCTGCAGCTGCAATATTGGCTCTCTACAACAGCAGGTTCTCACATGACATAAACACATGATCTGCTTTGAGAACTTGCCTTTTTTTTCTGTAGACAAAAAGATTTTTTGATGTATGGTCATTTTCACTATATGTTATATAAGCTTTTGTGCTGGTAGACACAGAGGAATAGAGTAGGGGGGGAAAAAAAAAGACTACATAGCAGGGGAAAGTGCAGGAAAGCTATAAATCATCCTTGCTTCTGGAGACTTTGTCTCAGGAAACAATGATCTGAACATCCAGCATATATTAGGGGTTTATTAAGCCATATAATGAAAGCAGCTTTTTTATTATTATTACAGTGCAGCCACACCAATGCCAACAATTTTCCGTACTTTGTGTATTAATGGCACGTTTATTGCTGACTACAACTCCATTCAGCATATAAATCCTGCTAGCTTGACTGATGCAAGCACAGGGCAGTGAACTTTGGACTAACTGCCCTTCCATCAAAATTATTTTCTGCAATAGCAGTACATTTCTGCTAGAACTACACTTGTTTCTACAGCATTTTGTACAGAAATCTTTCCAGAAAATCTTTATCATCTGAACCTCCTGTGCTTCACATCTGCAATTAGAAAAAAAAAAGAAAAAAAAAAGGCTGCTGATGCTAAGCCTTCCTGTAATATACTTATTTTGAGTCCTACTCAAATTGAATATTTTTGGCATAACTCAAAGCCAAGAAAAGCATGACTGCAGAGATTACAATCTTAAAATCACCAGTGAGTGTAAATAATGAGTATAAATAATGAGCCTGATAAAGAAAAGACATTATCACTTGCTAATGTCATATATGAAGTACTGATAAATGACTACTGGATATTATAAGCATGTTAAGGACATTAAATGTTAAGGATAATTTTCAAATCATCAGCAAACAGAACTCAAAGCAGTGATAAATCAGAGTTAGAAGTAGTCTACTAGTCTACTGAGCGTTGTATGAATGTATAATTTATTAAATCTTGTATTAGTTTCTTATTAAAGTACTTTAAGAAACATGATTTTAATTCAAAAAGTTTAACCAGAAAGACATTCCAGTTAGTTATTTTAAACCCCAGTCCAATTTATTTGGCTAAAAATTTGTCCTACATATCCCTGAGGCAGTTTTAAAAATCTTAGTCTATGTATTTGAGACCAGTATAAGATAGGTCTTTTTTATTATTATTTATATTTCAATGAGGGAAAAAAGAGGAATAAAAGGTGGGGGGGAAGGACAAGGGGAGGGAAAAGTTCAACATTCCTAAATTGCATGTAGCTGCATACTGGGAAAATGGCTTAATGTGATGGGTGAGTGCATTTCAAATCCCATGTTTCAAGTGTTATATTCCATTAAAAAAGTTTCTTTGGAAATATAAATCAATTTTTCTATCCTATAAAAAAAAGGAATAAAATTGTTTAGGGAGTGAATTACTGCATGAAGTCTACTTTAATAGAAATCCTGAGCAGCTGGAAGTTCTCATCCAGCCACTGTAGTATTATTCTTTTATTGCTTCATTTAACAGAGATGACAACTTCTTCTTCTTCTTCTTATTATTATTATTTATCAAATTACCTTTTTACATTTGTGTGCCAGATGGGCTCTGGATTCGGCAATCTAAGGACAAAAAATAGGCTTAATAACAATGGTACCTTTAATTAACACAACATAGATACAAGTATATACGAATATGAATTGGTTAGCACATGTGAATACAAAAAAGTTACTTACTGAATAATACTCGCCAGCAGAATTAGGAAACCACGCGTCTCTCCAAGGTAGCAGGCTGGAGAGGCCAGCAGGGTCTCAATCATAGCGCGCGTCCCCATGGCAGACAACATTGGCCTCGATATTGGGAGTCTCCGTCCCCCAAATCTGCCCTTCCTATTTTATCCCCTGGGACGTCACGTAGGGCCAGTATGTGCCAGAAGGCCACCCAGGGGTGGGTAAATCCCTGCCTTTCTGTTATATCATCCTTCTAGGACTGCGCCTGCGCAAATTCCAGAAGGGGATCTCATCCCTCAATTTGGTGGTCTCACTTCCCTTATCCTTCTCGTTCTCACAGTGACTTTGGCCTTCAAACTTCCTTAGACTGCAGTTTGTAGTCAGGCTGGGTGCAAACCAGCCTGAGCAGCAGTTCTTGCTTCTTCTGAACTAACTACTTCTTTGTTGGTTTAGATACATGTTGCTTTTCATTCTTCTTCAGGGATCCGGGTATTACAACCTTCCTTTGTTAGTGGCCTCTGCTGAGCGTTATCAAGGTTCGGTCTTTTCCCCCCAGGGTCTGGATTTTGTTTCACACAATGCTTATTTATGACTCTACAGATCATAGAAATTTCCATCTCCAATACAATTTGTTACCATTGTTGCATATAGTTATAGGCTGTACTCCCAATTTGCATTATCTGTAAGAAAAACAAACTGCTTCCAGTGTGTATTTATAACATTTTTCTAAGCCCCACATAAATTCTGCTATTCACACTAAACAGAAGATAGCTTATCAAAATTATATTTATCTTCTCAGAAGAAATTACAGAATTCTTCTCATTTTTTATCTTCTTGGTTAATGCATACGTTTGTTTTTTTAAGACCACCTTTGAGAAAAGTGAAGAATTGTTAGCCTTGCCTTCTACTGATTTTAAAAGTAAGATGGTGAAGGGACAATATTTTAGAGTCAGGAACAAGTGAAAAATAGAGGATATTGAATCCTGAGCTAAATGAATCACAATGTGCTATTGTGAGACAATGAAATAATTGATTTAGGCTAAAGTGAATGGAAGTATTTCTTGCCTTTAGCTAAGAAGAGACTATTTAAATTCTTTTTGTCTTGAATGAGCTATAAGAGAGACGATGTCAAAGTCCAAGATGCTATCTCTGCTATGCTTATGCAAGATCTGTGTTTTAAATTAATGAAGCAGCTTAGAAGGTGTCTGTGCCAAAGTGGGAAAGAGATATGAGGAGCCTAACTTGAGAGATATGCTTGGGCATATTCTATCGTTAATTCTTGCTTGTCAAAAATAAAGAATACATGGAGATTTCCATAACTCTGAATTTTCAAGACCAAGTTCTGACTTGACTTGCTGGGAGCTTTTTCTTTTATTTTATTTTTTTTTTTTTTTTCCTAAACACACAGGGAGAAAGCATTTACTAGGTATGTCACAGTTTTCAGAAATGGGCTGCAGAAATCACTAACAGCTATACCTTGTGTAAGTTTATACTGTCCAGTTCTACTTTTGTTTTGATGCCTACCATTGCATGACATGTGAGTATTTTAGGATAATCATAAGTATTACGGTTAAAGGCCCTGCTGTGTCTGATGCATGGAATTTCATTCAGATAAGTGTAATATATTTCAGCAATAGCTGCCAAAGTTGTTTCTTCCTGTATCAGGACACTCTTGAGTTTCTAAAATGTCTATATTTTCAGGGTGATGATTAGTTCTTTCAGTCAATATGATTTGCAATTTCTAGTCTTCTAGTCATCTGTAATCATGGCAATCTGACTTCCCTGAAAGAGCTTATGCAATGGGTTAATATCTTTGTTGATATTTCAGTGTCAATTAGATAACTGCATTAACTCACCTTATTATTGACACTTTTCTACACAGTTTACAAAACTCTGACTTCTAATACTTTATATATGCTTATGCATGTATATGCATATTAACATATATACATATAATACATAGTATAGTTATAATATGTTAATATTTGAATATATATTAAACATATATGTGTGCTGTGTGTATGTACATATAACATGAGTGTGCATATGTGCTCAGATGTGTATGTATGTGCATACACCCCTTCCTTTGTCTAATAATGTGCTCACACACATCATATCTTGCTCCAGAGAAACACTGAAATAGCTCAGTGTTTGAGCTTACCTTTAAACCTGCAGTTAGAACCTGGCTAGGTAAGAAATGTTTTAGTACAGAACAGATATATCCACCTTACAGTAATAGTAGTATTAAAAAAATTATTAAAAAAATAAAAAAAAAATACTTCAGGAATATATGGTCAATCTGTTAAAATTATTTCTGCATATGTTAATACAATGTGTCCTCAGTATTAATCCAGAGGCAGTCAATAAGAGAATACAAGAGGATACCAAGACTTAAAAAATAGCAACACAAGCCCCAAGTTGGGGGAAAAAAAAAAAAAAAAAGGTTTGAAAGTGCCTGTAAACAACAGACAACTAGGTCTTTCATAAGACAGGAATAGAATCTGATAGTTGAATTTCCTGCCTAGAGCATCTGTGGTGCTAGAATTATAGTCATAGCAAGATAAGAATATTGATTGCAGGAGAGGAAAATGTAGAATGAAGAGTCATTCTGCATGCCTGCTAGAAAATCAGGCTTTCCCCACAGTACAGTAGCCACGATCGCTAGGGAAAGGATGTCTAGAGAAACAGGAAGAAAGAAAACTCACTGTTCACTCTCTACCTCTGGCGGTCAGACTGTCGATCTCTGTGGCTGCAGTCGTGTGAGTAGTGGAGGCAGGGTGCAGTTACCTAAGTACCCAGCTGACCGCTATCATCTTTTGGGCACCACTATGTGCTGGCAGCTTTCCTCGCAAGTTGTTTTTCACTTTCATGGTTTTTTCGTTTTCCTACAACCTCTAAAAATGATATTTCCAGAAGTGCTGCTGTGATTTAGTAGGACAGATCCTAGTAAATTACAGTGGGAGC
Organism: Tinamus guttatus; assembly: GCF_000705375.1. The sequence goes on along the minus strand of NW_010587579.1, from coordinate 71,376 downwards.
AGGCTTCTGAGGACAATCTTGAATGCCTTGTTTTCTAGGCTCAGACTTGCATACTACTGATGTGCTGACACACTATATGCCACCATAAAACTTTTCTTTCCTCTCTTTATATTACCATATTCTACATTATTATTTTATCTGGACAGGTATATGTGTCAATGCATCTTTGGGGAAAGACTAAAAATATGTTCATCTATTATGACAGAAACCTTAACATTTCTGTTAGGATTTTATTATTATTTTTACTTATTTATATTTAGAGTCAAACCCCAGCAAATCTGTGATTCTAAATCTTCATTTCTTATTTGGAGAATTTGTAAATACATTGCTGAATGGCTAAAATTCGGTCAAGGCTAGAGACTTAAGGAATTGTGACTGCATTTGGAAGATTCCCTTCTTAGTACGCTTGTGTTGGATCAAATTCCACTAGTTTTCCAATTGTTTGCAATTCAAAAATCAAACATATGTATGACAGGATGCACTGTGTCAGAAGATAGGTCCTTCTGTGCTCATCCTCATTCATCTTCAGGGTCCAGAACTCTCTCATCCTGTTCTTTTAGATTTTACACACATGCTGACAGTGCAGTGTTTGATGTAAAAGTTTTGATCTAGCAAAGAGATACAGCAATAAATTGCAATCACAACATATATACACTTACACAGTTCAATCACAATACCTATATGATTCCCACTACCATTTTTTTATGCTGTCAAGACACTGGACATCTTCAAATCTCTAATCGCTGGGCAGAAATACATGGGTTGAAGCTGGTTCAAGCCCAATGCTCTCTCCAAATTTCCTTTCCTTTCCTTTCCCCATGTTAGCCTGGCTAATCTCATGGAGACATCTGCATTCTTCTGGATCAGCTCAGGAAGAGCTTGGTCCAATGAACATCCGTGGCTGCAGGTCTACAGTCTTCTGGAACTCCATCGGGTACTCAGCCCTTACCCATCTCCTGGGAACCTTCTTCAATTGCAGGGCTTATCGGCTGGCCACAGTCTGCCCTCAGTGGCCAAAATTTAGTTAAAAAAAAAAAAAAAAAAAGGAAAAGATCAAACATGGAATGATATTCCTTCTAGCAATATATTCCCAGTTTCTGCTAGTTGATGACAACTGAATTTGCATCTGAAATATTTCCCTTATCAATCCATGATGCCATGGCTCGCTGTAAACTTGTATAATTGTCTCCACAACTTGCTGTAGTAATGAGTGCCAGTCATAAACACTGAGGTGAGTAAAAAGCTATTTGGGAATTCTTTTAATGACACAAGCAAAGGGGAGACTACTGCACCTGATTTAACATTTTATCTTGAAAAACCCAATCTTATCAGGAGTTAGCTAGCATCTCCAAGATCACTCAAAAACTCTAAAGTCTCTGGTCTAGGATTTAAGGAAGTAAGTTATTAATATCTCTTACCAAAATTGTAACAGAAACATTAGAATCAAATGTCTTTTAAAATTGTTTCACTTCTTTTCAGTTTAATGCAAAATGGATATACATATACAGGATGCCTGAAGCAGACTATAAGTAAGCTTCTAGTCTCTCTAAAGCCATATAGTAGTGTCAGCTCAGGAGAACTGCAGCCTATCCTAATCTTATCAAAAAATCTTCTCAAATTGAGTTATTTATTAATTTTATGGGTCTTTTCCTCTCCTCTCCTTTCCCTCCCCTCCCCTC
>NW_010587579.1:52435-69554 GCF_000705375.1 Tinamus guttatus | reverse complement strand
TCCTCTCCTCTCCTCTCCTCTCCTCTCCTCTTCTTTTTACTTCTCTTTCTCTTTTCTGTCAAGGCTAGCAGGATCTCAGCTTGAGTATAAGAGTTAAACACAAAATCCATCAGCAATTTTAATACAGAAGACATTCAGTTTCATTCATATGAAACAGCTAGTCTGCTGTCACTGAGTGTTTTGATTTGGATGATTGCTAATAGTGCCATGAAATTGATTTTGTGTTTATTCCAAGTTTTGCTATGTATACCATATAAGTGACAAGGAAATATGCCGTTCAAAGGAAAAAAAAATCCTTTATGCCTTTGCAAGGCAAAAAGTGTGATAAATCTCACAGATTTTATATTTCAGCCTTGTATTATCATAGGAATAAAAATTTTTGAAAAGTTATGCAAGGATTTTGATATAAATATACATGTAGAGATAGATATAGTGATTTCTTCCTCCCTCGCACCCCTATTTCTGAAACTGAACAAGGAAAGATTTGGAAATAGCAGAATAGGAATATTAATAATAACAATAAATCTTATTCTGCATATACTTCCAGATCAACTCTCAGTAGTAGATTCTGAAATTATCTGCAGATTAAATCCCTCTTCCTGTTCCAGTTCCTCTCTCTGTTGTATATTAGATTAAGAGATCTAGCTGCAATCCTTTTATAAACATAAGGATGTCAAAGTATTGTTACAGTTACTATACCATTTATAGTTGCCTGCGCTCTCGCTAACCTAATAGCCTCAAAGAATACAAAATGCATTCAGCGAAATTCCCAGAAATAACTTCATTCAGTCACACACTGCAAGCTTCAAAATCTGTTCTTCTATGCAAGAATATGAAACAAAAACATTCAGCCATTGATTATATAAAATGTTGTTTGACCTTATGAGCAATGTTTTGGTCTCATTAGACCACAAGTTCTCTGACAGTCCTTCACTTGACAGTCTCAAATACAGAAATAGAAATTCTTATGTAACAAGCATTCCAATGCAGAAAATTCAGAAGCTGTTAAACAGATTGGAGTTTATCACAGATAAGTAAATATCTACATCTCCAGCAGGTCTTGCATCTCTGTACCACAGCTTGCAACAAACCATCTTCTTACATGTTTGTTCACTCCCCTTGTAATTGAATGTTCGGAGCTCGCCTACCTCTCCTTAGGCAAGTCTCATCCTTTATCCTACAACATGCCAGTTTGCCCAAATAGCAAGCAATTATGACTCTTTTCATGCAGAATTTTACTCAAGTGAAAAGATTATATAATTTAGGAGAATAAACAAAATTACACTCCCTAGGTTGCTGACCCCTTGTGCCAAAAAATGGCTGGATTATGAACACTTGCTGTCATTAAACCACAAATGTGTTAGGACAGCAGGAGAGAGTGAAGAGTATCAGTATGTATTAATCAATAGACAAAAGACTTCAAAGTTAAACAGTGGTGTGTTAATCCATTCTAAATCAGCTGCTTTAGGGAATAACAAACTGCTCTTAAATGAAGGAATCCACTGGACTGTAAAATCTGCATTCTCCTCAATTAGGGGGTAGGATTGTCTTTGGCAAGCACCTCTTTACAGCTTTCTGTTCAGATAAAGAACAAGGTCATGACATAAGGGATCCACATTAATTAAATGGAAAAAAAATGGTCATGGAAGAGTGAGTACAGTATGTAGCAGGGTTGTTTTGGTGATAGTGGTGATATATAATGTTAAATATGAAAATACATGTTTAATAATTACTGAGAATATATCCAAATACACCTCTCAGATCAGGAAGCTTCCTTGTAGCTCATTTAAGATGTCAATTAAAAAGTCTCCAAGAATTGATTGATAATTCACTTTTATTTGCCTAGTCTGTATAAAAGTTGTCTTATTCCTACCAAATACAAACCTGATCTCTGGTTATTGACAGTTATCATTTATAAGCTAGTCACGGAGTTGCCCTTGGGCTAAAATTTGTATGATGCAACAGTTTTCACTAATTTATTGTTGTTGCTGCTAGTATAGAAACTTTTCTCTGAAATATTCTGAAAAATAAATTTGAAAAAAAAAAGATCAGTGAACTTCTCAATGTCATTGAAAAACATCTTGCTTAAGTCTTAATGTAAATTCTGTCACGGTCTCTCCATCTTTAATACCCACACTGTGTATGGCACCAGACCTGAATCCTTTCTGATCACAAAATTGCATTGCAGAAGAATCATAAAAGCTGTTTTATTTTAAAAAAAATCTTTTTGCCTAAACAAAAATGGACAATATCTAACTAAGCATAAAGAACACGCCATCACTGTTTTTGAGGCTTTGTTTTTTTCGATTTTTATTTGTTTGTTTATAGGTAGACTTGAACTACCAAAATGTGTTCCTATAGTAGTCAACACTGTTCTGTGTGAAAATTTTTCATGATTTGATGCTAAGAACCTTTTAAAGGTAGGTGTGTTACCTCCTACAGTCTGTATCCTCCTTCTACCCATTCATTTTCAGTATTTTTTTTCTCCCTTCCAAAATCTTTTATGCTTTTTTTTTTCCACGTAAGGAAAGTATTTTAGGTGCTGATAGTAAGTCTTGAAAGTAATTCAGGTAAAGTCTTGATGATATTTGTTTAATATGACATTTATTTAATCAATATGAATAGTTGTTTACTTATCTTTGTTCTACCTGACTGTTTTGATAGCTGTGGATATCTTCTTACTTAAGAATGAACAACATGTATGTAATAAACCAAATTTAGATCATGAAACATTGAGCAGTTCATTTGGGGGAACTTTTAAGCAAAGTTCTCAGGAGGATTTTTTTTGAAAATAAAACCAGTGGCACTTTGACTTTTTAAATTATTCTTTTTTTTTCACATGAAATATGTTCCCTCATAAATTATAATTCAGCCACCAATATGAATCTTCTCTGAAAACCCCAGCTAATACAGGTAATTACAGATGTGTAGTTGCTGAGTCAAATTAAATTAAGGGTGTTTTCATCAGCTGAGAAGTTCCTTCAGCCTTCCTCAGCAAAGTAATTTACTAGAGCATATCAGAAAATAGATTAGTTTAATTGAAAGACAAGCAGAACTAGTCAACAAACAAAAATATCCCCTGACAAATCAAGCTTTGAAAGCACCAATTCTAGGCCATAGTTTTTTTATTGTTTTAAGCTATTTTTATTTAGGTTGTGTAGAATCTATGCCTATACCTTAAAAGGAGGTTTTTTTTTTTTTTTTGGTTCCCTTTTGGATTAAATTAATGGAAAGCCTCACCTAAGTGTAGCTCTAGTATGCAGTTATTCCCATCACATGCGTATGCAATTAGGTATTTCAGAGCAGTCTTTCCCTTATTTGAAGTTCAGTTCCTTGCTGCACAGAAGGGGGAATCATGAGGCAGCAGGAGCTCAATGACTGCTAATAAAGAGATGACAGTTGTCTGTCTTGTGTCCATGTTCATCCACAGAAACTCAATGACTATTCTGGCAGTGGTGGGTTTTTTGCTTATTTGCTCTTCAGTTTAATTCATTTCTGTTTGGGACTTCTAATATTCTGGAAATGTTGATCTCTGCTAAATAGGTAGTAGTGATCATCATCAAGGGGCTATATTGGAAAAAAAAAATCAGCAGGGCCAGTAAAACACCAAGACCAAGTACACCAGAGCAAAATCCAGTAATTTTTTGCAAGATGGCCTTATGGGAACTTACTCCAGAAGAAAGCAGGAGAGAGTTCAAACTAACTCCTCATGCAAAAGTCATACTGCAGGTCTACTCAGTTTTTATATATAGCAGTAGTAGCGGATAGTTTTATTGAGGTGAATTTAGGAGTAAGCGGTAGACTCAATAATTTCCAGAGCAAAGTATGTGCTCTAAATTTCTTACAACTCCTGAAGAGACCAGTAAGGTAGTATGTAAAGCTGAATCTGCTATGGCAATATCAGAAGTATGGACAAGTCCAGATGAAATGCATATTGCCCTGGAGCAGCCGCTCTGCACTGTGCAAAGACAAACGCCCAAACAATCTTGAAAAGAACTCAAGACTCCACAGATGATTCAAGGTTAAAGATGTCATGATATTAAATTCTTGAAGAATTCTTGATTCTGTACCTTTCATGTCTAATTTAGTACTTCTTGCTCTGCTAAATTTCTGTTCAGATGTTGTGCTTGGTGTACATTCTAGGAATGAGCCTCTGCTGGTGCTCACTTTGGATGTGAGGACAAGTCCTGTGCTGTTCTTGCAATTGACAATACTGAAATGTCTTTTCCTAAGAAAAGCACAAGATTTTTTTTTTTTTTTTTAAGAAACACAAAACAGTCACATTCAAGAAAGACAAATATATTGGGAAAATGACTTAGGAGAATCCATGAAACTTATGGGAAAAAAAAAAAAGTAACTGATTAGAAACAATACCTGAGGTTCAGTAAGTAATGCAAGTTTGTTTCTCTCTGCTTTTCCTCTTTCTATCAGTTTTTCTCCTTTCTCTGCTTTCTCTTCATCATTTCCTCCTTTAAATAAGTCTGTAGATAGCAACTGTGATTTTTGAGTTGATGTGGGATCTGTGAAATTACAACTTTTCTCTGAAAACAGGCACATGAAACATTTTCATGAAACCTAAATCTTTTGCTGTAAAGTCAAAACATCTGAGTTATGCGCCTACAGAATTGCTGCCAGCAACTCCAGAAGTGTGTCAGCCTGCTACTGTAGTGCCTGTATGTTATATTTATGAGCAGAGACGCAGGCAGTTTCTGTATAGTCTGTACATCCTTTGGCAGCAATGGTAGTGCTGGGCTATAATAGGTAGGAAAGGCAATTTCTCTATTCTGAAGGACTTCTAGGCACTGCTAGGATGATTACTGAACATAGAATTGTTTTTGTTCTTGTTTTATTCTGTTTTATTATTGAAAGTACTGGGTTTTTTTTTCTAAACTGCAGACTGAAATGGAGGATTTGTGTAGTTTATACAAAAGCTATTGCTCATTTCTATCTCTTTAGCCATTAAAATGCCCTCCTCCCCTCCCTTTCCCTCTCCTCCTCTCCTCTCCTTTCCTCCTTTTAATTTTCCTTGAGCCTCAAAATGTGGTATTATTCAACCTTTGCTACAGAAGTGTTTACTCCTGAATATCTTTCCTAAATCTACTGCCCAATCTCTGAGATATCTGAGACATCAAAATGTTGGTTTTACTTTCCTAAACTCCTGAAATAAATTAATCCATTAACCACTCTTTTGTCCCCAGTGCTACATTGATAGGGGATCATCACAAAGAGTCAATATCCCAGTTGTGTCCTAAACATATCCCCTCATGTATTTTAGCTAATAATTCCTGTAAGTATATGCACAGATGAAAGAACTATATTTCTGTAGATGCTCTGATCTTGGCCATCAAATTTCTAGCATAATGTTTTATTCCCTATCAACTGTAGTGTCATTATGTTAGTTTGCCATGGTTACTGCCCTTAATACTGGTTTCTATTCTTCTGAGCAATTAGGGAGACAGCTATCTGTTAGTAAATGTCCCCAGTGATTCTGGACTGTCCTCTATGAAACTTCATTAGGCAGAAAGCTTCAAGGACTGTTGCTAACTGGTGTTAATTATTTTTATTTACTTCTACTAATTCTAGTCTACTGCTTTCAACAAGCAGCTTGCATTGTTTTGCATTGATATCTTCGGTGTCATGATTCTTTGTTGATTTAAATTAACTCTTAATAGTTTTTAAGAGGCATTCTGGCTTGGTTAATGTGAAGACACAAGATACATGACTATTTTATGAACGTGAAGAAGAAAAATCGTTTGTCTGGATAGGTCAGTGGTAGAACCAAAACTTCTCCAGGGCTGAAAAAAAAAAATCCTTATTTAGATAACAAAACATATTGCTTACTATGCATGAACACATATTATCTGTTTTTCTGCTTTGAATGGGATTTGCCACATTTATTTGTGCAACAAGGTTGTTCAGGTCTGGATATGCAGAATGTTTTGAGAGGGAGAGAGGATACGCAGGTGTGCCTAATTAATGAAATTGACAATCTGGAGGAACAAACAAACAAAGAAAACCATGCCATTCAGAAATGTTAAGGGCATCAAAATGTACCCCTCTATCAACTAACAAGCTGAGGCACATCTTGCAACTATATGGATGGACTACACAACTGCAGATATTCTTATTGCAAAAAACATATGCAGGTATATCTTTGTGTGTGTGTGTGTGAATTTCATGAGCAGCAAATATCACTGCCTTCTCCTGTAATCTAATCCACTGAAAAGGTTTGTTTCTATCTATCAACGATAATTGTCTCATAGGGAACCATATTATTTCCTATAGAAAAAAGGAAAAAAGAAAAGAGAAAATTTTCTTTTTTCTTTTTTCTTCTGCCAACTATTTCATTTTATTTTAGTGGCAATGACACTGTTGTGGTAGATTTAGTATACAAAGAATGACTGAAACCTTAGCTGAATTTGCAAACATAGATCATGAGATCAGACAAGTGATCAGGGCAGGTGTAAATTTTATAATCATCTCATTGATCATTTGATAAAATGATCATTGATCATTTATAATCATTGAAGTATGGTTCAAGAAGGTAATATATAATTTAGAAATAATTAAGAGTGCTGAAGATCAGGAAAACCAGTATAGATTTTGTGGCTGTTGAGTTCTACTTCACTCCAGTGGAGCACTTCTGTCCATTTTATACAAGTTTCAAGGCTCTCCATCACTTCACTTTTTACTAGTCATAATAAAATTTGCTCATAAGGTTCATCAGTCATTCATCTATTTTTGTGGCAGAATCATACAATAGCTGTACCTGTTTCAGTATTCATGCATTTCATGATTGTTTGATGGTTATAAAATAATGCAGACTGATTCAAGGTCATTTTGAATAAAACAGTTAAATATGAGAATGTCTCTTTTTTGACTGCAATATTTTGTGATGTGAAGAAAACATGAGGCTGTATAATCTTTTACATAAAGACTGTGTAACATGGATTTAACCCTAGCAAATCCAAGTATCAAATAACAGGTTCTAGTCCCATTTTCTTTCATAAAAACATATTTCTGAGAGAATAAGTGACACATTCATCATTTTGTAGTTCATACTGTTTGCTATAGATACAAATGTTATATGAGTTTAAGAGTACAATATACTTGCAGTACAAGTTTTACAGGTACTACAGGTTTTACAGGTTACTCATGGAAATCTCATGCATACAGTTTACCAAATTCTATCCCAGGCTGTGGACCTCTGAAAAGGGCGTATTTTGTGCTTGGCTTTTGAAATTGGCATGGCCCTATTAATTGCCGACTTAGTTACAGAGAAAAGCAAATCCCTTCCTATGGGCCAGAGCGAGAGTGAGTAGGAAGAGATGAGTCTTCGCAGAAAATATGCAGGAAGATCTGCTTTTCAAGAAGTAGTTTAAACTAGGGCTGTTTAAACAGTCAAATCTAATAAAATCAAATTAATCAACTTGCAGATTAGTATCAATACAAATGATGTGATAGGAGGTTGATGCTTACTATAGAATTACCATGGTAGCAGTGATTGATCATTAGAGTATTGATCATTATTCTTGTTTTTTTGTCAATTTTCAGATTCAGAACTTGACCTGGGGGAAAAAAAGACATATTTCCAGAGATGAAATTCCATTTCCTAAAGTTTATTTTTCCTCTAACCATTGATTTTCATATTTTGAAGGAAAGGGGTGAAATTGTTTCCAAACATACACTTTTCTGTGCTCTAATACCATGGGAATCATCTTTTTTACTTATCCACAACAGCAGATACAAGTATTTCACTGACCAACTGTATATATATTGAGAAAAATAGTACTTTGCTCCTGTGATGTTGAATGTGGCTGGCTGTAGTATTAATAATATGCAAAGTCAACAGCACACCGGTACCTTCCTCTACTTCCAACACTGCCCTGTGTTGCATCCTTTTCTATCTGTTTTGGCATTAAGTTTGTGAGACTCAGAAGAACCTTTATAGAAGTCATTGTGCTTCTTCTTGGATTGAGTAGAACACCAATCCTACCTTATATGGTTCAAAAGATCAGACCCAGCCCGAGGTCATGGTTTCACTCTCTAATCGTAGCTGACACCTGCAATGAGGCAGTTGTAGCATCAGTTTCTGTCACAGAGGAAGCACTCCTGGCTATACGAACCGCATTTCATCGGATCAGACACGGTGACTGAACGTGTGCATGACACGCATGGGCAGAGACCTGCACTGCCCACAGCACAGGGTGGCATCATCCAAAGTCCAGACCCCCGCATGTGGGGGGGTCCACCTCCAGGTGGACGTTGCAGCAGTGGAAAGCAGCATGGCTAGTCCTGGCTGCCAGAACGGGGTAGCGGCTTTTCCCAAATGTGCTGTCTTCTAGTACCACCCTGTCTCCAGGACACCTTCTGTGGGTAACAGTGAACATACACAAATGTGCATGCACCAGAGAAAGGTATTTTGAACAGGGGCTGACAGACAAAGCTATGGTGTTTGTGTAGGTCTGACTTTAGGTGTCCTGATGTTAGGAATTAAACTGTGTTCAGCCTCTAACCATTTCCAGCAAGTCCCAGACGCTGCTGTCCCTGGCTTTTACCCTGCAAATCTTGCCACCCACGCTGAGCTTGATCGTGATTCTGATTCTCCTTCCCCTTCCCTTTTTATTGTGGCAAAATGTTCTTCGTATGCGTCCCTAGCGCTGCACCACTTTACAGTGTTGTGGGGTTGCAAAGCAGCCCTAGAGAGTCAAACAGAGAGTCTGGCATGTGTGGAGTGTTTCCTTCTTGTTTTCCTTTTTTTTTTTTTTTTCCTTCAGGGTTATGAGTGGATTATGCAGATAAATGTTTGTGCCAGTTTGCCTGCTTCGCAGAAGCAGTATTTTTGCCAATACTGCATTGCTTCATTTCAATCACTTAAAAATTGGGTTAAATAAAGTTCTAGTCATTGTGCAGAGCTTTAGGCTAATGCTTCATTGCTCATTCTTCTGCTTCGTTTGCACTGGCCGATGATAGAAGTACACTTCTACAAGTACACTTCTAGAAGTACAACTTCTTTGAACAAGTTGAAGTATAAGAATATTGGGTGAGCTTAAAGCCAAGACACTTTCTGCCTAAGCCTATATATATATGTGTATATACATTAGAAAATTTGGTTCATGTGATGACATAGATTTAGGATTTCAAATGCAGTCTTCATTTTTACGTTTCACTTTGAGACCAATGAGGAAACCAATGGTCTCTTCACTTTGAGACCAATGGATGTTCGGTAAATAGACTGCCAGTGAGAGAGACAAGCAATGAAGGAAGCAGAGACAAATCTCTTAAAAATCCTTAAAAAATTTCCTCTGACTGTAGCCCCTTGAAAACAGAGGTTTCATCTGGCTCTGTCACAGATGCAACACACTCTGATGTGTCGATGTGTCAGCCTGTTTTAAGATGTTCTGAGCTTGGAGCAAAATTATTTTTCTTCATTTATTTCATTAATTAATCCACAGAAAGTTTAAGGGTGCTCAGCAAGTCAGTCTCTGTCAAGTCATGCCAATGTACACACGTACATAGCACAGACACTGTCTGAAATAAGCTTGCTTGGTCCTATTTATTAAATGGTGTCCACATCACTGACCGAAGGGTGCTCTCAAAGGTGCAGATGTCAGACAATTTTAAGAAGATTAAATATAGATGTAAGAAGGAAAGTATTGTGAATTAGATCGAGTCTGCAAATAATGACATAAATAGCCTTGACAAATTTCTAAATCTTGAAGTGTGCAAGTTCTATTCGTCTCTAAATCTACTTACTACAAATCAATTTGGTGCTCAAGGTTTTATGTTGTTGTTTTAATGCTCGACAAAATTAATTGTTATATCAGAGGGCCATTAACAGCTTTCAGTTTAATTCCTACCTTTCATTCTTACTTGTTAAAAAACAGCAGCAGCCAACAGCAGTTAAAAAGAAAAAAAAAAAGGCCAGCAAAACAACATTTTGTACCAACTAGAACTGGAGAAGTAATTGCAAATATTAAATGCTACAGTGACACCAAGTGGTGAAATACTATTTTTCATTCTACAAATTCAAAGTTGTGCCTTGGTCTTCACTCTTCTCATCTTATTCTTGTTTTTCCTTTCTTTCCCTCACCATGCAACTCAGTAGAAAATATTTTGTATAGAAGCATATCACTTTTTTATACAAAAAGTACTAATAAAACTACATCTTCCCCAAAATATTCAAATTTGATTATAGTTAAAGAAAAAAAAATAAAAAAAGGTTTTCTATTCCCAGGCAGGTCCATTCATTCCTACTTGTACCATATTTTTAGACAACAGTGACACAATTAACTGAAAGTAATTTTATTGAAATGCTGTGGATTTTTTTTTAAGAAATCTCTTTCCCCTTCAAACAATTTGAAGGCATGCATCTCTTTTAGAGGGGACAGATGGAGGTGCAAACTGATTTTTAACTTATGCCAAGGTCTTAGTCACGCTGATTTTAGCAAGAACTCTTTTCACTGAACAGGTCCAAAAGAATGATAAATTATAACATACAGGTGAATAAAATGGCTTTTCACCTCTCAGAGGTGATTCTCTCAAAATCTTAAACCTAATTAAGTTCACTCACTGCTTCCTAAGTATTTTTTTTCAAGAAAAGAATGTCTGCTTGGCACTCTTGTTATGTATGTAGGCATTTGTTTTCTTGATACTACTATTTTTACTCCACAATTACTATTGTTGACTCACCTTTATAACATATCTCTTTTCAGCATGTATTATAATAGCTATGTCAGGCACAACATAGACTAATTAAAGATGATCCTGACTTGCATGACTTTAACTGTATTAATTGAGGAATGTATTACCACGTCAGAACAACACTTGGCCACAAATTTTAACTCTAAAACTGTGCTTAAGGTATATAGACTTTATATTACTTAGATGGTAATTTGAGAAAGCAGTTAGGACTCAGTAATTTAGCTGGTAGCAGATTTAAATGATTGCTAAATTGTAAACTTTTACAATTTTACTATTGCTTTTACAAAATGTGGAAGCATTATTTGAACTCTCTGTAAACACCTTGGTATGTTTAAATTTCCATTTAAATTTCTAGACAGTAGTAGAAGAATTATCTTGTTTTATTACTGCACCAGGAATTCAGGAAGGGTAAGCCAGTTAATGCAGAATTACTAGTCTAAAGATTTTAATTTATTAAATTAGGTCCCAGGAAGAACTGATACGCACAACAGCAGATCAAAATAGCAAGTCTTTATTTCTTTTATGGATGTGGAAAGTCATTAAAGACAAAAATGGAAAGTCAAATATTTTTGCTACCAGAAGAATTTCCTTTTGGGAAATGATGACCCAATCCACAGGGACTGCAGAAAAAAATAATTGGCAAGTGCATGAGTCCTGTCTTTTCATTTAATTTTTAATGAGAAAATTGACCTGTAGTTTTGTCAAGGCAAGTTCCTATTGCTCTTTCCATACAAGTGAAGGCAAATGTGAATGACAGAAAGCCGATACCTTTCACTGTACTGCATGTCTCAGTCTTAGTCTTCGTTTCCCCTGCCTGGGGAGCGATCCTCATGCAAATTAACAAGGTGACAGACAACAAGACTGAGGCCTTAGCTGGGGCTAGGGGACTGGCCCAAGGGATATTACAGGTTCAGGGTCATTTTAGCATTCTGCATTATGGATGATTTCTGTCCTGCATTTACGTTAGGGATATTAAAATCTGGTCAAGACAGTATTCTTTGGCAATGGAAGACAAAACTTTCCTGCTTTTTAGAGAATTATTGTTTGTGAGTTTTCAGTTTTGTTTTGTTTTTCTCCTTCTTTCTGATGTACATAACCAGATATAAAGATTTAAATGCTCGAGTGTTGTTGTTGTTGTTTGTTGTTTTTGTTTTTTCTGAGGTTTCGGTGGCTGCCACAGAATAGATGAACCAGTCAAAAGATGATAAGAGAGAAAAGGAGTGCTTTGGAAACAGTATAGTATTAAAATACTGAAATACTTCAGTGATGCTGAAAGTGTGGAAGGGAAATAGTAAACAGTTTCCACTTATTGCGAAAGGAACATTATAGGCAGTGTCTCCTTGTTGACTGGAGAATTCAGATGGAAGATCAAGATTTCACAGCTGAGCTGTGAGCTCCTTCAGCCTCATGGTAACAACTGAGCTTCTGCAAGCATTCAGGGAGCACAATTTAGCTCATTTTAGAAAGATTCAGTTAAGCTCACTTTACTTTCATTTCCTGCTGGGTAAAAACAGTTATAAAGAAATAAAATGAAAACAGACCATCACCAGGGCACAGCTCAAAGATGCTCTTGTGTTAAAGGTTGCTAACCCACTTGGATGCCAGATTTGGTATTTCGGTTTTGTTTCTAATACTGTGGCTGATCACCTCGCTATGCCAATTGTGATACACCTAGATATAACAGACCATGGAGCTTAGGTCTTTAGAGATCTATAGTGTGTCTGAACTCCAAAGTGCAAAGGCCTGAATGCATGCAACAATGAGCTTTTAAGGCAAGAAATACAAGAAAATATTTTTGAAATTGTTTGAAAGTTTAAGAAATTAACAATGCAGGACTCTAAGTGTCATTCTTACAGTGACATATTTCTGCTCTACAGGGCCAGATTTTCTTCTAGTTATGAAGGGCTGGAAAGAGAATCTTACTTTCACACAGCATTTCTGAGTCCTCATGGGGAGTTGATCCGGAGTGGAGGCTGGGGCCAAGGCACCTTCCTCAGAGTAGCATCAGCCAAAGCTGTGAAATGAAGTGATGAGACAAGTAAGGGACCTACAGTCCCAGGCAGCCCTGAGGCAGCATGTTGGAGGACAGCAGGGAAGGTGGCCCAACCACTGTGGGTATGACAGCAACCTCCAAGGAGCACAGGCGACCAGGGTATGGGGCGGCACTTACCACGTCAATTGGTGCTAGCAGGCCGTGCAGCAGTGAGCTTCCGGGAGAACCTCATCATGGCAAATACTCAGCGGAAGGCCATGGCAAACTTGCCAAAAAGGAGGTGGGGACAGGAATAGCTTTTGGACAGCTGCAGTATCCATCTCCCAAGCAATACAAGACAGAGGATACCAGGACTAGACCAAATATAAAAAAGTCCAGACTGTTGTCTGTGTGTTGCAGTTTGGAGGGGCGACAAATTTAGTAAAAGATGAATCCCCTTGCGTTCCAGCCAGTCCTCAGAGGCTTGAGGGATGAGGGGCAGTGTGGATGGACTGTCTCTTAATAGGCATACCAAATACTGTGGTAACTATAGGCCTGACCGGCAGCACCGGATTCATGAACAATCTGTCGACTGATCATCTTCAAAACAAATAGTTGAATTCATAAGTAGTATTATTTATTCAAATGCAACATTTACAGGTTCTGGATATCCATACAGGAAATCGTATACTAGAGTATGGAGTTCTTAGCTAGTTTCTAATGTACAAATGAGCAATCATCATATCCAAGAAGATGGGAGAGAGTTCTCAGCATTAAGGAGTCTCCTCAGGCAGTGTCCCGAACTGACAGGAGAAAAGGTCAACCGATTCAGAAGTTACAATAGAGTTTTCCCTCTAACTTTTTCTCTCCTTAACTCACTTTTAAATAATTTGGGATGGAGGTGTGTATTGGTATCTTTCACCATTTCTGGCCCAGCACGAGATATTTATCGTGCTATGTGGCTTCTCAGCTGCTTGGTACCAAACGGTCACCATCTCTGCAGGCAGTCCAACAGAGTTTGGCCTACCATGTATCCCTGTGCAACAGGTATGAGGCCCTGGAGGATGAAGGGCGATCAATAGATAGTGAAGACGACAGTCCCTCTCCTTCATAGTTATTGCTACAGTCAGAAAGGCCAGCTGCCTGTATAGCAACCACAAGCAGGAGGTAAAAAAAGGCAGGTTACAGTTGTGAGGGATTCCACAATAAAGGGAACAGAAAGTCTGATATGTAGAAAGGACCTTCCTCAAAGGGAAATCTACTGCCTTCCTGGGGGCTACGTTAAGGACATCACCAGGAAACTTCCCAAACTGGTTTGACCCACAGACTGTTACCCCTGTTGCTTGTCTTACATGTAGGAGGAGAGGAAGTGGCCATCAAAAGGGACCTCAAGGAACTGGGTTGGACGATCAGGTACTTGAGTGTGCAGTCCTCTTCCATTCTCCCTGGTACTTACAGCAATATGGAAAGAAATAGGAGTATACAGTCAGTTAACACGTGGCTCTGTGGCTGGTGTAATTGCCAAAGCTTTGGGTTCTTCGGTAACACAAAACCATACATGACACCAGTCATGCTGGTGTAGGATGGGATTCATCTTTCCCAAAGGGATAAGAGGGTCATTGCTCATGAGCTATCAGAGCTCACTAATAGGACTTTACACTGGCTGGAGTGGCTGACACTCCCAAGGGCAGCGCTGCCATTCAGAGAGACCTAGAGAGGATGGAGAGTTGGGCAGAGAAGAACCTTATGAGGTTCAACAAGGACAAGTGCAGGGTCCCGCACTTGAGGAGGAATACCCCAGTGACCAATATAGATTAGGGACTGACCTGGTAGAAAGCAGCTCCATGGAGAGGAATTTGGGAATCCTGGCTGACAGCAAGTTAACCACGAGCCAGCAATGCACCCGTGTGGCCAAGAAGGCCAGTGGGATCCTGGCTGCATGAGGAAGAGTGTTCCCAGCATGAGGGAAGGGATCCTGCCCCCTCTACTCAGCACTGGTGAGGCTGAACCTGGAGTATTGTGTGCAGCTGTAAAAAAACATTGGGAGATAAGAGCAGACATCTCGCAAGAGCTTTGCTGTCACATGAGGGAAAAGAGGGACTGTCACATGAACTCAGTCCTGGGTACCTCAGAAGACTTTATTTGCCAGGTTATTTTCTTTCTGTGAACAGCATCTTGTTCTACCCTTTCTTTCTTGACAGACAATGAAATGCTAGTATCTATGTCACTGTCTAGGTATCACATATATGCATGTGCATGTGCTTCGGGAGAGGAGGGAAGGGAGACAGAAGATACGTGCTCCTAGTTCAAATAGTAGAAAGATACTGTTTGAAATTATGTTATTATTGATGTAAGCAACTTTTCCTATATGATTCAAATTGATTAAAATTTTTGATTTTAATGATCAAAAATGATATTGCATTATATATATATGGACAGGACAATACATTTACAATGTCTATAAAGCAAAGTGTAATGACTTGTAAGGCTAGATAATGCTTTCATTAATAGATAAGTTACTTAACTTTAAAGATTGAAATATAGCTAATTTTGACTAACGTTATTGCACTCTGTACTGATGTTACAATATCAGAAGCCATGAAATTTAAATAGAAATTCAAATTTACAGTTAATTCTTCTATGTGATGTGTTAACTATATTAAAATGATCTATATCCTAACATGTTTGGAAATTATTCAAGAAAAAATTTGGTAATGATCCAAAATGCCAATAAGACTTCATTTTTAAGAATCTAGAAATAAGTAGTCTGAAAATGAAGTGTTATTATTACGTCTTTACAGAAAGAAAATATACATATTTGTATTTTTACCTTTTTTCATGATCAAGCAACTACATTAAAATGATCTATATCTTTATCAAATTATCTCTTGGAAAAAGAGAAGTGATAGAGAAGCTGAGTTGTCTTTTCAGCAGCTCTCCGCAACAGAGCTGAAGTCCCTTGCAAACCAGGGCCTGTGATCACACTCTCCGAGCTCCACAAACTACCAAGCCCTTCCTTTCAGTCTTCAGTCTGCTCTGCTAGGGACCCACAGAAACCACTGAAAAGGAAGTGGCTGCTGACACTGTCAGGTCAAGCACTCCAAGGCACTTCTGAGGTACCCAGGACTGAGTTCACGTAACAGTCCTTCTTTTCCAAGTACAGCAAAACTAATGGGAGATGTCTTCTCTTATCTCCCAGTACTTCTTTACAGCTCCTCAAGGAGGTCTGTGATGTTGGCACTACATATCCTACAACTTGGATGCATCTAAGATGAAACAAATAAGCATCAAATGCATCAAACCAAATCCAAAGATGCAGCTGAGCTTCTATGGAGAGTTAATTGAAAATCACCTCTGAGTTCTCCAGGTAAAGACAGATGAGTACAACTGTAATAGGTCCATACAGCTTGCACACAAAAACTTCAGAACCATTTGAACACCAAAGATAGTATGCCTTTATGTGAAATGTTTCCCACATTAAAAAGATTGGTACATGGATCTGGAGTGAGAAAAAGCAGCAGGTGTAGGGTTGTCTCTGGGGACAGTGATATTCAGGAGAAGTTACCAGTATATGAGGAGCCAGCTTTCCTGCTGCCTAGCAAGCAAGGAGCTGGGGAGAAGCACCTTTTGTGCAAACACTGGTTTGAAGCATTTAGAGATACCTAGATATACTTACGAACAGGGCAAGCCCAGGGACCACACTTGAGCTACATGGCCAGGCTAGCTTTCCTGTCTGCTCTGGAGCAGTGGGCAACCACTAAGAATGGAGGATTTGAGCCAACTTGTTGCAGGACCATCTGAGATGTTATTCCATGTTCAACACAACCACAACCACCACAACCAACTTACTCCTCAGTGTCATCTATAAGGCACAGAAAACCTCATTTACAGGCAGGAACACCGCCAACACCTCAGTGTCCAGCAACCCAGATCCGCCCAACACAGTGACAAAGACACCTCAACAAAGGCTGTTCCACCCTATTCCACCTTGAATTACTCAGAAACTAGGTCCCTAAAGATAAACCAGAAACACTCCTCCTCCACTGAGAGATAAAAACTCCAAGAAAGTTTTGCAGGGTCTCCTGCATCAGTTTTTGCAAGGGAAATGAACTCCTGGCAAATCGCCTGTCCCTTTTCATACCAAATCTGTGTCCCACAGAAGTCTATGACATACAGTCCTATCTGAAGTCATGAGAGGAAGCAGGACATTAGCTATACGGGAAGTATAAATTTCTGAGGCTGGAAGATTCAGACAGAGCTCATATCTAGTTACCTTTGTGGAGAGACACAGGAAATGGAGACACAAAGTGAGGTGTATGCTATCATTTTAAAAAATGGAAGTAGCAATTACTAAACCATGGCTCCCCAGGGTAGTGGTGGAGTCACTGTCTCTGGTAGTGTTCAAGAAACATGTAGCTGAGGCACTTGGGAACATGGTTCAGC
>NW_010587579.1:30048-48840 GCF_000705375.1 Tinamus guttatus | reverse complement strand
AAACTGCTAAAGCAAGAACTAGCTGATTTACATTCAGAAATCCATATAATGAAGCAGGTGATGCTGTATTTTGTAAAAGGAGTTTTGGACGGGCAGGAGTCCTGTCAAGATGGTGGTTTCATGTTTTTGTTTCTGTCTTTGCCAGGAGGTGATTCACGTAAGAGAATTATTGTTTGATTTGACCCTGGAAGGCCCTGTGGAGCTGCCTGACTGGGCCCTGGAAACCTCAGGTTAGAACACAGGGAGTCTGGTCTCCTTGTGTTGTGCTTGTGTACAAAGGGAGGCTGTGTAACAACCCCTGCTCATGAAGGAGGAGGGAGATGAAAGGACACGTGGGGGTCCACGAGCAAGGCTGTGGCAGAGGGCATTTCTAATGTCACGCCCCACTTTTGCGTGTTCCGTGCTGGTGTCTCTGCCACTGCCCTACAGACTTTCTGTGCTCTTCCTCTCCATGAGGCCTTCTCTTAACCAAAAGGGTAAGGCAGGACCGCAGTTCTGGTCTGCCATCCTTCCCCCGGGTTTTATTGTCTCTCGGTACCTGCAGACCTGTCTTTTCCTGATGCTGTGAGAGAGAAGCAGTAGCCAGGCCCAGCAAGACTTCTTTTCCCTAGGCACCTGGGCTCCTCTGACAGTGAGGTGCTTATTAGAACTGTGAAAGACAGCTGGGATGGAGTATTAGAAAGAACCAGGGCTGTGGCGTCTCTCAGTTAATGACTTTGTCTGCCTTTCAGGTGCTACAATTGATTACTCAAAAACATCTCAAAACTACATTGACAAATGGATATGCAGAGTGTTCACATTTCTATGTGCTGCGAATCGTCCAGATATCATTTTGCAGGTATAATAGCCAAAATCCTCCATGTGGCTTTAGTTCCATCATGCTCAGGTGGAAACAAAGCCCACGTCATTCTCCCCTTTACTGGTGCCAAGAAGGCCTCCCATTTGCCTCCACAGTTCCCATGTGCTGCTTTTTTCTAAGCAGACAAAGTAGACAAAGGTGGTGGGGGTGGAAGGAACTTATCCTTTTGGTCACTGGTGTTGTTCCTGTAACTCCCTCACTGTTCCTTGCTGTTGCATTCTGCTTTCAGCCCAACGTAACACCAGGAAAATGCTGGGCCTTCCCTGGGTCACAGGGGCAAGTAGTTATTCGTCTTCCTGCAAGGATATGGCCTAGAGCAGTTACTGTACAGCATATCTCAAAGATGCTTTCTCCAGAAAATACCAGCAGTTCACCCAAGGATATCAGTATCTCTGTAAGTCTCTGTGGGGCACATGTGGTTGGCCTGTGGCTGTGGGACAAGGCCATATTAGGACTTTCTAATTGCCCATCTGCTGGCATTTCTGTGCTGCTCTCTGCTGAGCACACAGGGCAGTGTCCAAAGGGGCTATTTCAAACACTGTGGTGGTTTCGTGCCTCTCCAGATTTGGGCAAAACCTGGGGTGGAGAGTTAGCTGCACCATTAGCTGTGCCAGGCTCCTGCACAAAGCATGGGAGAGGAGGGGCAGTTAATAAACCTTGGAGTGATGAGTGTGTTTCCACTTCCTCGAGTCACACCTGACTTTCTTCCCTTGTGCTTTGTCTCTGAGGGCCTGGATGACGAAGGGGCAGAAGTGCTGTTGGGAGCCTTCCAATTTGATATTGAAAAAGACCCGATGCAGTTCTTTCCCCTGAAGGTACAGTGGATGTGTGTGGGTTACAGCAGGGAGAAGGGCTGGCGTGTCAGCAATCGTGTGGCCCAGCAAGTGTTCACAGGGCCTCCCTGGGGGCCGGGGTGGGTGACCAAGGGTCGAGGGAGACATGTGGGGTTTGGGGACAGAGCGGTGCCTGGCAGTGAAAGGAGAGCAAGGGCAGGGCATGTGGTTTCCTTAGCAGCATGCTGCTAGCGGCAGTTGCTGTATATGGCCATAATACTGTTTCTCATTTTTTTTTTGTTACAGACTGAGCTTCATAAAGGCTTTCATTACATAAAAATTAATATACTGAACAACTGGGGCAATCAAGAATATACTTGTCTTTATCATTTTAAGTTGCATGGCAAAAAAAGCACAGCCACCACTGGATTTCGTATCTAGAAGACTTCTGAAAAAAAAAATTGTGATTAAAAAAATAATGAAATCTGTGGCTATTATTTTTAGTGTAGATTGATGTCATTTCCTAGATAATTTCAAAAGCAGTCCGTTTCTTTCTTTTACACACCGAGTTGCTCCTTGGCATTTCCACTTTCTCTCCCCAGTACCAAACTTTTACTAATAAAGCCTAAAGGGAGAATGCTTCTAGAGCCTTTCTTTCTCCTTCGTCACCGGGTGCTGGACTAAGGCATGAATCTCATACAGCCCATCAGTCTGTTCAAACCCCTTTGTAGAGCCTTCCTACCCTCAAGCAGATCAACTCCTCCTCCCAGCTTGGTGTCATGTGCAAATATGCTGAGAGTGCACTCAGTGCCCTCATCTAGATCATTTAGATAAAGATGTTAACACTGGTCCCCTGGGAACACCACTCGTGACCGGTCACCACCTGGATTTGACTCCATTCACCAGCCCTCTCTGGCCCCGACCATCCATCCAGTTTTTCACCCTGCAAAGGGTACACTAAGACATGAGCTGCCAGCCTCCTCAGGAGAAGGCAGGGGGAGACAGTGTCAAAGGCCTTACTAAAGATTCTCCTTGAATGTCTTAAGATATTTGCCTTAAAGAAAAGTAGGAGATCCTGTACATGATGCTGTACTTTTTCAAAAAGAGTATAGCATATATATTTCTGTGCATCTCCACGTTAGTACTCCTGAAGCACTAGGAATTAGTACTTTTGCAAAGACTTGGGGGTGACAGACTAGATGGTGGTTCCTAAAACCGTGCAATTACAATAAGAAACAACATGTAATCAGTGAAGAGAAGTTTACTCCTTATTAAATTGGAGGTGAGGGTATCCTTGTGTATGTTACCATCACAGAAACAACAAGGGCAAAAGAAGACTGCAGATTATCAAACTATTTATCCAAATAGAATAGAAAATAATGCATACCAGTTCCAGATAGTAGTCATTTTAAATCGTATTTGCTTGTCTGGAGGTGACAGTGATACAAAACTAATTGTTATCTATGGAGTCACATAGAATTTATCAAATCAATGGTTCAGCCCAGGAATACATCCATCATAAGCCGAAGGTGGAATTTGGAAGAGCATAATGTATCACTATGTCAACAAAAGGAAACTTATATATCCATTACAAAATGGTTTGGGTGATTTAGTGGTAAATCTAGTGGTGAACACAGAGCTGAAAGCAATGATTTCAAAAGTACCAGATGTTCCAAACAAGTCTGTATGCAGAAGCTTATACAGATGGGGAAGTATAAGTGTGAAAGAGTCAGAGTCTTAATTGCTTTCAGATCCATCTAAAGATCCAATAAATACACCTAACTTGACAAAAGAAAAAATGCTTATCAGTCAATAAAGACAACTGAAGCTGCCTCTGCAAAGACATAGTCTATGCACTGAGATGAAGCATATTTGCTGAATATTTTTAGTAAATCCATAAAGGCCAAGTCTGGAGGCAGTGCCAGTTACACAAGACATAAATATTATATGTAATGACTGAAAATGATGACTTTTTTCTCTAGAAATTGTGATCAAATTTAGAGCATGTTGCTGTGCAGCCAGTAACACCAAAGTAATAAATGTAAGACAGTAAGACTGTCATCATATATACATTACTTTATCTTGGACAATACAAGTAAGTACAGCAAGAGACAGTGAATGGAGAGAAAAAAAAGGCTCACTTTGTAAATAAAAATGCTGTTCAGACCTCATACCTTAGGTCAGTTGTATAAAGAACTACTTGTTAGCCTTGTCACTCTAATTAGAAGGATCATACCTATATAGAGGGAGACCACATCATAATTGTCAAAAAAAAAAATCCACTGTGAATCTCTGCATATTTACAAATTAAAACTAGTTCTAGCATGTGGGTTTAAATACAGACTTGTCATTATTATGATTCCTGTAACAAAGAGTGGTCCATTGCTAGAGATGTTATACAATAATCACTGAATATCATCCCACTACTACTGGCAGTAAAATACTTGCATATTTGACATATTTTGTCAAACAAAAAAAAAACAGAAGGGAAATGCAAAAGGAAAAGGGAAAAAGGGAAAAAGGGAAAAAGGGAAAGGGAAAAGAAGGGAAAATTTTATGGAAGCATTCTGGAAGTCTCTCAAAATATTCTCAAATCTAATATCACCTGCAGCCTTCTGTGTACAGCTGGAAATATCAAAGAAATAACTACAACGTTTCTTAGAGGTATAAAAGGTCAAACACAGGCCTTAACTTCAGTTTCCATGATTCAATAACCGGGACAGTACAGATATGGAAATATTTCAACATTTCAGATTTTTTATTAAGAAATAGAAAAATACAATTTATACAGAGAAACCCATGAGTATAATCATCAATCCATGTCTAAGTGCTTCTGTATTGAGCTATTCAAAAAAAAAATGTGGAAATGCAGAAATCTACATTCTGAGCTTACCTTGTAAGGAAATAGACACAAGCGTACAAGTCTCACCTTATCTCAGGTGATGGGTACTGCTGAGACATGGATATCCTTTGTTCTGTTTTGGATTCAGCAGTGATTTACATTGTTCAATGCACAAAAAAAGAGAAACACTTTTTTAAAAAAAAATACAAATTCAGAGATGGTGTTAGAAATATGAATCTGCAAGCATGGCAGTTTTAAGAAGTTATTTCCAGAACACAGTTCCCCAAAGCAACTAAACAATCACAGGATACCTGAATGCCAAACACCAAAAATATTTCCCATTAGTAACATGATAAAACTTACAGCTTTGTGGAAGCTGTGATTCAGTCCTATGAAAGAGAGGAATAAAAACAAACAAAAAAAAAAGGTTGATGAGAAAGAAAAAGGTGGAACACATCATCAGCATAGAATTAAAGTGATAGGTGAAATATATGAATTAACCTTATTAGTGCCTACTTATCTAGGACACAACATTTTATTTGCAGTATGGTTAAGCAATGAATTTGGTTTCTTATTTGCGTTAACAATCTTTTTTTAGGCAATAGATCCAGTATCCAGTAAATATATTACAAAAAAAAAAATAATAGCACTTACTAGCTAGAAAGCCAATGACTTTCTAAAATACAGTCGCTGATCAGCAGAAGCAATAGCCGGCCAAAAATCTCAGGCAAGTACATAGCTGTCTACTTCTGAAAGCTCACAGGGATGGTGGAAATAGGGAGCCTTAAATTTAGGAACACAACTGCTTATCTCGTTCTCACTTGCATGAGTTATTTCTTTATGTGAGCGTCAGCACCTGTGTGCTTTTTGGAAAAAATATTTATAAAAACTATGTGTCCAAATAAATATTGTCCTTAAAAAGAGATTGCCATTACACATGCATATGCACAGGCACACAATAAAGGAAACTAACCTCAAAGCTTCGGTGAAATCCAAAGGCAGGCTAGAACAGCAGTCATTGAAAGCATCTGTAACAAAGAAATCACTTGCTTTCGCCGGCAGAAAATACCTGATTGGGGAAAATCAGCACAAGTGGGCATCTTAACGTCCCTAAAATGTATCACTTACTCAACACTTCTCTTACATTAACAGAAGAACAAAACAGCTGTAGTAGAGGATGCTTTGACATGGTTAAGATACTCCTGCAGAGCAGTTTGGCTTCAGATCTTGCTTAATGAGCAATACCATGTTTTCTTGGGACAGCCTATTCTGTTGGTACTTCCTTTCCTTAAAAGAAACTGTTCACTTCTGTCTAAGACCAGCCTAGCCAGTTTCACTTGTTCAGCAGCAAGCACAGAGGTGACTGCTAGCACATAAAAATACTTACCTCTCACAGCAGAAGGTGGGCCTGCTGCTCTATTTAAAATCCAGTGTGGCAAGAACTATAGAATTTAAGTTATTAGCAAGAGTTCAGTTACAAATAAGAGTTATAATTTAGGCATAATTGTGGTGCAGCTGGGTCATTAATTTCCTGGGTGGTCCAAGATGAGATAATGGACTGGTTTGAAAGAACGGAGCAATCTGAAACTAGGAGAACTGAGTGAGCTCCTTGCCTCCTTCATAGCACAGTATTTGAGTAATGAGCTCTTCAAGGGGGAATTTCAAACTGTCCTAAAAAAATACCCTCAGGCAACTACTCCTCTACCTAGACCAGCCTATATACTTAAAAGTGTTAACTGACATTACAGGAGGATAATATGGCTGCTCTGGGGATCCGCCGAGAAGGTTCCTGCTTCAAACAGATCAGTTTGTACACAGCTAAGACACTTGTGTATGTTCACTAGGTACTGCTCCTGCGGATGAAGAAATAGTCAATAGCATGGTCTTTTGTATGTAGCTAGGATAATAGGAGAGATTTCCTACATACATCAATAAAATGCTCTGGAGTAGTCATATAGGTCATTTGGATTATTAGGATTGAGCAGAACAGCAGTGCAAGGAGTCTCCAGAGTGGCTGAAGACATCTTTTCAAGGCCACTCACAACAGAGACTCCTACCACCACCTAAACAGTGACCAACCATTCTAATGTATTTGCTCCCCTAGGTGAGGGTTGTCTGTCAATGACCAGCATCCTCCAGCCTTGATTCCTTTGGAACTGAGCTTGTCAGAGACTTTGTAAAAACATCTTGGTCATTATATAAATACAAGCAAAGACAGCTAGCATATGTGATGCTTCCACTACCTTAAAACTGCCTCCTTCCCCTATATTGGGCTATTTCCAAACTAAAGAATTACACATTTAGTGTATTTAATAACTGAGAAAGCAATTATGCAGCAACTGGCCCATGAAGGCATGTACTGAAGCCAGATTTTGCTACAAAGAATCTAGGAAGAGCATGAAGATTAGGAAATGTCCGTTGAAAAGAGTAATCATTTAATTCATGTTGATTCAATTTATGGTTGAATTTTCTTCATATTTTGCTTCTCCTCTATCCCTTAAGAGCTGTGGAAGTTTTATATCTATTTGAGGGTTAGCACAGTAGTTTCCAGTTTTTATGTTTCCCTTTTATCACTAACTGTAATCACATAATATGTAGGAGTTTTATTCATGTTTTACTTGGCAAAGAAAACACAAAGGTAAATTTGAACAAAACAAGCATTCTGACTGCTGCACATTTTAACATATTATACGTCTGTTTTACCAGCAATGCTTTGAAAGAAGAGGAGAGGAGAGGAGAGGAGAGGAGAGGAGAGAGTAAGAGATAATGAAAGAGACAGAAAGAGAAGGAGAGAAGGGCAGAGAGAAAGAAGGAGAAAAAGAAAGGAAGACAGAAAGGAAGACAGAAAGAGAGAGAGAGGGAAAAGGAAAGAAAGAAGGAAAGGAGGAAAGAAAGGAGGAAAGAAAGAAAGGAGGAAAGAAAGAAAGGAGGAAAGGAAGAAAGGAAGAAAGGAAGAAAGGAAGAAAAGAAGAAAGAAAGAAAGAAAGAAAGAAAGAAAGAAAGAAAGAAAGAAAGAAAGAAAGAAAGAAAGAAAGAAAGAAAGAAAGAAAGAAAGAAAGAAAGAAAGAAAAAGAAAGAAAGAAAGGAGGAAAGAAAGAAAGAAAGAAAAGATCATGAGAAGTCAGAAGTTACTTTTCTATCCATAAACAACACACAGTAGAAGTATTGTGTATGGTAAAGAAGCTACTCCTTCTCAAGCTTCTGTGAAGCTTCCAACCTTAACCATTCTGTGATTCTGTGAAACAGACAGACAAGGTTTTGGGATGAGGCCACATGACTTTATTTCTGAGTTATTTCCAAGTTCTCTTGGTTATGACAACAATACAAGAATGTTAAACAGTAGATGGTATTTTGAAATCCAAGTTATAAGCAATTCATAGTATTTTTGATGCCTTTAGCAGACTGCTCACATACAGCAATATGCAAGGAGAAAACATACAGGGCTGCAGAAGTTGGAAAGTATTATAGGTTTCTTTAGGGCCCAAGATAACTATTTTTAGGGACAGCTCTGAAAAAACAGGCAGACTTGAAACTCATTGCTTTAAGGATATGATATACCTGTTTGAAATGACCTGGTCCTTAGATTACTGTAGCTTTATTCAGGCTCTGCAGACGTGATTGGCTATTATTTCCCTCATCTTGTCACAATCTGGTTGTGAACAGTGATGCGGAAAAAAAAGATTAAATTCAAGAGTCATATAACTGTACCAAACAGCTGGGTAGAGATGAATGGAAAGGACAAGATTGAATCTCATATGGCTATGCCTCTGCCCAGACAGGTATTCAAAACAATATCCCAATGTCAGGTGGTACAGATGCAAATACAGATATAAACATACATATTACTTCATTTATAGTAAACTGAAACAATATCATCATAGGTGATGACATATTTTGTGTTACTTAATGAAGAGCCAATGAAGAGCCAAAAATAGGTGTTCCTCCTAATGTGCATTCATGCAGATATAACAATCCACCCAATGCTCAAATTCCTCATGAAACATAGTTAACTGCATACAGGTTTCCTTTTTATGACCTTGATCAGAGCGCATGAAATTTCCATATCTTATATTGGATTATATTGTATGTCAGTTGTTTTTATATTTCATTTCATTTCCTTATTTTAAGAATATTTAAGACTGCTTTATCCCTTTTATATGCCTCTGTGAATGTCCAGATGATACCCTTCTGCAGGCTCATCCTTACAGGAAAGTGAAAGTTTAGGCCTACTGGCTGAAAATTGTCAAAATCAAAACCTCTCGCCAGTTCTAGAGCAATTTGAACACTTTCCAGGTTCCATCAGGGGTTATGGAGAGCAATGCAATGCATGCCTAGAACATCTCAATCTGTAATTCCTTCCAGACACTGAAGCTATGACAAATTTGTCAGTTTTGCCAGGAGAGTAAGCTTATAAGCTATAAAGTTGATATTTTAACACAGAAGAAATATTTCAAAATGAAATACGAAACACATTTCTAATTTTACTCTTTAAACCTGAATTAGCATTCTTTGCCTAGACTTCTTAAGATGTATGTCAGCTGTGAGAACTGTGGAACAACAGGACTTACAACATTCTATTTTTTGAATATTGCTTCCCCAAGTTTTAAATTTTCCTATTGCTGTTAAAGCTTTCCAAACATATGCATTCACAAACCCTATTATTTGCTATAAGTGAAGAATATTGAACATTTAGATGGTTTTGGAATGACAAGAGTAAAACTCACAATAGAGTTTGGATTGCTAATCCTGCAAAAGAAAGCCAACTCAATTCTTTAGAAGGTGATAGAGCAAATAAACCCAGAAAATGTTTTCATGTTTCCAAACATTTAAGGACAAATACATATAAAAATATACATACATATATAGATAGATAGAGAGAAGTCAGGAAAGGTTTACCAATGGGAAACCATCCTTTACCAGCCTTCCACAAAATCCCTACTAAAGTCAGGATATGTTGTTTATCCACTGGATGTTGTTTTTCTTGACTTTTGTAGGGATTTTGACACTGTCCCTCATAACAGAGCATCATATGATCATAGAATCATTATGGTTGGAAAAGATCTTTGAAATCATCTTGAAATCACCATAAAGCCTTCAACACCATGACTGCTAAACCATGTCCATAAGTGCAGTTGTCAGGACAGATAAAGAAGGAATTAGACTCTTCTTAGTGATATCTAAGAGTGAGAGGCAACAGGCACAGGAAACTCCACTGCAGAATTAGGAAAAACAAAACAAAACCTTTGCTTTGCTATGGAGAGGTTGAACACTAGAGCAGTTTAGCCAGAGGCACAATTGAGTCCGCACCTTTAGATGCTCAAAATCTGACTGGACACAACCTTAAGCAACCTGCTGTAGGCCACCCTGCTATGTCAGGTGCCTTCCAGACTCAACCTTTCTGTGATTGCTTACAAGTGCCTTTAAAATACAAACACAAGCAGGAAGTGCCAAAACCTCTACAGGAACGGAACACAGTCACACTGAGTGGCCTGAAGAGGACAAGATGAGGTTGGATGTGTTCCAAGGTGTTCTGCAGAAAGACTTAGAATCTGACATGGTCATCACTTAGTCTGTGAAATGGCTAGCTGAAAGAACAGAATCTTAAACTGTAAAGCTTACTGCATACAAGTAAGCATTTTTTCTTCTTTCTTGTAATAAAGTAAAATAGTTGTATGGATTTAGTCTGTTAGTTCACTAAGAATAATACACACGACCAACAAATCAGATGACAAATACATATTTGTCAAACAAGAAATTTGACAAAAAGTTACAAAATACTTTAATTTTTGGATTTTGAAGAAAATATATGTGAATAAAACAGTATTCTCAGTACATCAGCTGGAAAAAGTTGATGTAAGGTTTATGAGGACTTGCACATTCTGTCAGTTGAGGATATTCAAAAAAGTTTTAAATTTGTGTACCAACTTTCAGCCTAGAATTACTCAAAAAATAGTTCTTTTTTGCTATATGATGTGAATATTTTTTGTGCGATTAGCTCTCATTGTTGGGGGAAAATTATTGTTAATACTTAATGATTTATTAAAGGAAGGCTGAAAAGGCTGAAAAAAAGGTTTTGAACTCTATTAAAAAGAAAATTTTTAGATTAAGTTTTTTTATTACTTAAATAGAGTCAAAAATGATTAAACTTAAAAAAAGAGAAATTTATAGTAAACATTAAGGTGAATGTATACTAAAAAAGATTCAACACATTTCCTTATGTGTGCATTTTTTCTTCTAGTTTGGATATACTTCAAGCAGTCATTATTTAGTTCAGTCTGCATTCTTAAATAAAAAACTATTTGATTACAAAACACTGGCTACCAGTAACTTCAAACTTCTCCCAGTATATTGCAGAAGTTTCATAAAAATAATTCAAAAACAAACAAAAATCTGTACGTACATTTTTTATTTAAATCTCCTGTTAGGACAAAGCAGAAGGCAAAGGAGTTTTAGGGGAGCTTGTAGATTGTTAAATCTGAAAAAAAAAATGAGGGAGATGAGGTTTTCTTTCCCCTCTTCAGAAAAGAAATAAAACAAATTTCATATGTTACTGGATCAAAGACCAGTCAATATAAAAATTGACTAGCATTCGTGCTGTTAAGTGACATGATGAAACCAAACTTGCATTTACTACTTATTTTCAGACATCAGTTAAAGGAAAACAAAACCTTTTGTCAAATTATCTTTTAAATACTATTATCTCATATTTTTGATGCACAACAAATACATATTTCTGTGGGACCTTCACACGGTCTCTGACACTTGGATCCTTGTGGGCGAAAAGACCACATTCTAGGACCATTCAGTGTCCTAGCAGCAAAACCAATGAACTTTTAATGAAAGCACTGTCTGATGACATGAGAGCAAGGATTAGTTAGAAATAGACAAGGTTGCTCTATGCTGCTAATAATAATGGGAAAAACCCTTTGACTATAAACTTCGCTCTTAAGGTTGTCCTCACTTTTAACTATACACTTTTCATTTGAGTGAAAATCTATTCTACCAGTGCCAGAGTTTGTTCTTGGGGTGGAAGAAAAGGTAAAAGGATTAATCACTTGTGTTATATAGCTTCCAACTGAAACATTTGAAAACATTTCTAGAGCCAATCTAGAATGAAGGTGGAGTTCATTCTGAAATCTTATGTGAATGAAAAAATCGACACACACCCACAATAACTTGTGCTGTAGTTAGGAATGACACTGACTGTTACATTGAGCAAAATATGTTACTGTGGTGGTGGTGGTGAAATCATAGCTATTTCCATGTCAATTACTTTTGTCTCTACTCTGGTTAACAGCATGTGCAAATATCGTTTCTCTGAGTATGTTGCTATTTCCCCTAAGCTTCTGCAGGTAATTATCTTGTTCCAGAATAAAACTGATGAGAAGTGCTCAGTGTCTCAGATTATTTCTTCAAAAACAACAGAAAAGGACTGTTGAAAATCTGGCAAAAATTAAGAGCCCATGAATAAATAAAAGATTTGAATCACTTTTGAAGAGGTCCTTGCCTGGTTTTATCCTTCCATTTTTTTTTCTTTCCTCCTGCTTCTTGAACACCATGTTCAGAAATTCTTATCAAGCGTAAAAAGAGCAAGACATGCCACCATGGAAGGAACAAGATTTTCATGGGAATTAAAACATTCTATTTTGTTTATGAAAATAACACTTGTCTTTTAGAGACTTAAATATACTTGATTAAATATCTTCCAAAGTAGTAAACATAACCAAAGCTGTTTATAAACTGAAACTAGCACAGCCCTTTCAACACAAAATAAGAGTAGCTTCATTGTAATCAGCAGTGTTCACACCCAGATATCAGTGTCTGGAAAGATGCCGTTTTTGAAAGCCATTTTCATCCAGAAAATCTTATTTTCTAGTTAAGACTGAAATCCTGAAATGTAATAATTAGTTATTATGTGATGATCATTCAGAATATGATTGATTGAGCTCTTATCCCCAAGGCAATTATTGAAGATGAATGGTAATCAGTGTATAGTATCATGACATATGAAATATGAAATTACATGCAGATGAGAGATCGAGAGCTAGAGAGCTAGAGACAGATCGAGAGCTACACAACTCCATGGTATGTCAATATATGACT
Organism: Tinamus guttatus; assembly: GCF_000705375.1. Next base: position 36,263 of record NW_010587579.1, on the reverse strand, counting down.
ACTCTCAGACTATAAAATAGTCCCAGACAGTGAACTATGACTTTGTTTTTTTCAATTGCAGTGATCCACAATCAAATGGAAGAAACAGTAAGCCTATTCAGTCCATTATTTCAAGAGAGAATATTTACAGAAGGAAGTGAAGGTAATTGTAATTTGCTATATTCAAACTTCAGGCTCTTAATTTTCCCTTAATAACTACGAAACTTTCCTAAGCTTATGTATTGTTATTAAAAAACACTTCTTTTTCCACTTGGGCTGTAACTAGTTTAGATTTATGTTAAAATATATATATATGGTATCAGCACGGGCTATGTAGGTTCTTTCACAAGCTTGTTAATATAAAATATGCACATGAGTTTTTATTCTCTTGTTTTGATCGTCCTGATGTTCAAAGATGCCCTAGCATGACCAAATAGCAGAAGAAAATACCAGTAAAGGTCAAAATGCTACCCTTAAATTAAGATTTGTCCATCTTCAAAATTATTTTAGAAACACAAATCATATATAATAAACAGAGTGCCACCACTGTATTGGCAGGGGAAAAGAAAAAAAAGGCTTCACACAGGAGTCAAGATGCATGTCAAAATAAGTAAGACTACTTAATAGTGCTCAATATCCAAAATTTGCAGGAAGTGGGTGCTCTTCTTCACAAAGGCTCTATCATATCAGACCTGATGACAGCAGATGTGTAACTATGGGAAGCTCTTGGTAGCGTGAGCTCAGGTAAACTCACTCACATGATAGCAGCTGCTGCAGCAACATGAGCTAAAGCATGGCAAGCAGCTGATGTGTCTATATTTGTAAGGAAAAAAAATATGTATGTCAGCTATTTGCAAGAATGGAATCAAGAGCAATATTACTTTCACCAATTAATGTTAGACAGACTAAAGAAAGGTAGAACTCTGAATGGTTTTCTCATTCCTGTGTAGCTCCACTGCACAGCAGAGAACCTGATCCTTCAGTTGTTTGCTCAGGGGAAAAAATAAAAAAATGCCTTGCAAAATGTATCCTGAATATGAAACAAAACGGAAAGTGGACCAAACAGATATATTACAGCTATTACACCCACTGATGTGTACAGACCAATCTTTAGACTGCTGCTCTTAAGATACCTTGAAAAGGGTATCATAGAGAGAATAGTTTAAGTATTCTACATCTTCCGTAGAGTTTAAAGTCTGTGTGTGTGCAATTTCCGGGACCATGTAAGAAAGATTTAAACATTCTGTCTGATAAAATCCAAATACATTTTACATGTTGAAGTACAAACCCCCTTCTTGAGCTCTTACGCTCAGCCACCCAAGAAACAGTGCTTCCTTAATTATACAATCACTTGTAGTCTGACAATACCAATCACATTTCATGGTGTACTCAATCTCATTAGAAAAGTTACCCATGGGCTGTGGGCTGAGCACAAGGGTACCTGGCACACCCTGTTATTGACTAGAACCCTGCAGATTTGGTATGGCTGTGGGCTGGCTTTATTCTATTTATAAAAGAGAATAAGCCACATATGTGTAGTGTTGTCTTGGACCTGTGGTCACTTGATCAAAGGACCCAAAGATCTCCCTGTTGGTGGTGAAGCTCCTGATGACACCAGCATAGTGAGGAAAAACAAGGAAAATTAGATCAGAAGCGTGGTCCATAAGGGATAAAGTATGGTTGCTATATCATGCATCCATTGATAGACAATCCAGGGAAAACTAGACTGGACCACTATATGGGTGGCCCATATAGCAAGAATGGTTGCTGTAGTGGAAGGGTATATATGGAAGCATGAGAGCAGTTGTTGTACCATGCACTCAATATTGAACTATGGAGCTCTGATATATAGAGATATTTTCAGTACTGTTATATTTCTAGCTTTGCTATACTGATAGTTTTGTTAGCCTCTAAGCTCTAATAAATTCTTACTCTTGACAATTGATGATCTCTTGAGTTCAGCACAAGCAACAAAGCAATTCTAAAGAATCACTGAAGTCCCTTGAGTGGCCTGTCATATGCTCATATGAGGAAAGACAAGGGCTAAAAAAGGTCTTGCTTATAGTCTCACTGCTGTAAAGGCATTTAATCCCTCTGCAATTCCCTATCTGCAAAATAAGGGTGATAGTTCATCCTTATTTCATAGATGTGCAATGAAAATACTGACAAAGAACATTTAGACAGTGATGAGGACTAGACAGTCTTTCAGATATGTTCATATCAGATTTATTATACCCAAACATGCTGTCACCTTGACTGTTTTTGCTGGAGATATGGGGTCCCTTGACTATACCGACAGATCTTCAGTCTGTGTTGTTGTTGCTTTGTTTTTGTTTTGTTTTGTTTTCTTTTATGCTGAGCAGCATATTCACTGTCACGAGAATTATCTCTCTACAAAGGGTAGGATGTATGTTAGGAATCACCCCCATTAAGTCTTAGAGTTCAGGTCAGATCTATCTTACTCCCAGTCCCGGGCAATGATTTTTGCCTAGATGGATTATGCGAAGGAGACCTTCACTTTGAGTCATAAGGTTCGGATCAGAGCCCCTTGTTTTCCAAAATTCCTCCTGATAGGAGGGTGAGGGTAGCTGGATCCAACCCTAGTCCCAGACTTGGTTTATGTCTACAGGATTTATGGGTGCAGATTAAGCAAGCAGATTTAGTTCTAATCCACAGCCCAATTGACAAATCCACAGCATATTTTCAGTGGAAGGAGATGGCACTAGCAGGGAGACCTCACCCATTTGATAAGAATAGCATCCAAGCTGGCATTTCTTCTCCCAGTAGGACATGGGGATAAAGCAAGACAGCAATGTGAAGTTCAACACTGCAAGCTCTTCTCAATCTTCTTTCAGTTTATCATCCAGGCAGCTTTCTTCCTTCATCCTCCACTCCCAAAATGGGTTAATCGAGAAAAGCAACATTAAAAACGAACAAGAACAACAACAAAAATCCTCACATTATGCTCCTCCTATGTACTTTGTTCAGTTGAATTTGCCAGTCTGTCTAGACCTGCACAATTATTGTGCTATTTTAAGAAGAAAGTAAAATAAACCATGCCAGAAAGAATGGGTAGAATGGAAGCTTCCCCAGAATAGCGTATTTTTATTCTTATTATTTTTAATTCAGTTGGTTTGGAAGATAATCCAGCATTGTCTATCCTCCCTCCAAAAGTAACAGGGTCAGACTGCTAGCAGGCTATTATAGCATGCATTCTCGGCAGCCCAAGTAGCGCTTGCCATGCTGGGCCCTCAAACAACATATGGCAGCACCAATCACAAAAGTACCATCAAACTCTCAAAATCTGCAGAGAAATCGCATTTTTTTCCACCTCCTGTTTTTACAGCAGGTTAACTAAAAAAAAAAAAAAAAAAAAAAAAAAAAAAAACCTCTTACAAATACTTTTAATGGTTTTGGGTCCAGCCACGGATCTTGCAAGTGAATTCCCTATAAATCCTTGTGAAGAAGGAACCAGTAGTTATTTTGCACAAATAATGTGCAGGTATTGATTTCTTCACAAAATGCTATCATGCCTGAAGGCACAATGTAATCTACAGTGCAGCTGATGAGGGGGTAGCCTTTTGAAATAAAGCAGCAGTAGACACCAATGAGTCCCAGGGAAAATTTGTTAAATTGGAAAACAGCCTGGAATGGTTTGCTAGGCTGGGAGTTAAAGGTAGCACTCTTGGAAGGAGTAGAGGAGACCACCTAGGGAGCACTGAGGAGATGTGCCAGGCTCCTCGGGAGTGCAAGCACTGACAGGACCAGAAGAGTCTTCCAGCCAAATGTGGGAACCGAACTAGCTCAGAAGAGAAAGGTGCTGGTTCTTGTACAAAAAAATTAAGTCTTATGTAATACCGAAACCCACAGTTTACTGCTCCCAGTGAGGCATACCTTATTATAGATGAATACAGAAGTGGCTATTCCTGAGCTAACATGAAATCATAACACCCCTTCCCAAATGGAAAAAATCCATGTGAAGCATTTTAAGTATGTTTGAATGAAATCTCTTGATTAAAGGAGAAAAGGAAACAGACCCCACACCCCACACATCCAGGCTTGAGGAGACTGGGGACTAGATTCTTGCAAATAAGAAGAGATATGGGTCAATCCTATCCTTACAAGCAGTTGACACAAAGGAAATGGAGAGCTAAATGCTATGGAGCGGCAAGGACATGCCAAAAAGAGAATGGGAGCTGAGCATGCAAACAGATTGCTATAAAGAGAACTGAGTTTTGCTGAGATTTAGATCTTCATCTCTTCTCAGTATGAAAAGAGAGTGTATGAAGAAGGCAACATTTTCAGAAATATTCACAGATGTGCTCTATGTCATTCTTTTTGGATTCTGATAACTTAAACAACAGAGACAGAGGGAGTCTAATCAGTTTAGATACACAACTTGTATCTCACCCAGAGCGATATGCTGGGATCATTTCACAGAATCACCAAATGATTGAAGTTGGGAGGGACTAGTGCAAACCCCCTGCACTAGTAGCAGCACCTACAGCACGTTGCACAGGATCGCATACAGGAAGGTTTTGAAGATCTCAAAAGAAGGAGATCCCACAAACTTTCTGAGCAGCCTGTTCCAGGGTTCTGTCACCTACACAGTCAAGATATTTTTCCTCATATTCAGATGGAACTTCCTTTTCTTAACAGGTATAACTTCTGTAACAGGTATGACTACCTTTCAATGAAATATATATATATATATGTATATATATATCTACTATATATATATAGTAGACTATACACTTGAAAGACTATACACTTGTCTACAAGTAGACTATACACTTGAAAGATATATATATATAGTAGAATAGAGTGGGATGGAGTAGAATTTGTAGACAAAGGATAAGTAGGAAGACGTGATTACCCGTGTGCATAATTTTGGTCCAATTACTTTCACCGTGGTTGAGAATGTGGCATTAGTATCTCAAATTTTTTAAGTGTGTCTATAGCTTCATGCTATTTCTTCTTCCTGCAAGGCAAAAGTAATCAAATGTCATAGAGATGTTCCATACAATTGCTAATTGCACTTTTCAGTACTGAATACGATTTTGATTTTTTATATATTTTTATATGATTTTTGATATTTTTGATTTGATATGATATTTGATATTTATGATATGATTTTTGATATTTTTCAGAATTTTATGTATAATTAATTGAAAAGTGTTAAACAGAACATCATGAAAAAAAGGGAAGGCTGGCAATTTTTAATGAAATGGAGAGAGGGAATGGAGAAATTATTATTTCTTTGTTATTGATCTAGACATTTCATTCAGGGTGATTTCCTCACCTTAAAACTAAGGTGAGGAAAAAAGAGAAGAATGGGCTGAAAGAAAGGAAGACAGAGTCATACCAAAGATCTCTTTCCTCTTGATTTTTAACATATTCCTTTGCTTCCTTATGGTCTAGAATTCTTTAGTGACATTTTTCCCATGTATTATAACAGTTAGTTTTGCTTTTGTAGATGTTCATTAACAATTATGTTTCAAAATAGGCATTTTTACCCTGTCAGTCTTACTCCTGTGAAAGAGCGCATACTCTTACTGTGATAAAAAGTAAAGCACCCAGAAAATTCCTGCATTTTTACTTACGTACGTGCATATGTGCACACACAGTGCTGCCTGTGCCTGCACACACATATTTGGGAACAGTTGTCTCACCAGCTTGCTTAGGACTGGATGGTCTTGGTCCAGGATCTGAGAGGTTCTTTTCCATTATGTGGTGCACTAGAAACACTGTTGCCTGCCAAACTCCTCCAAGTGAAAAATTATTTTTCCATACACTTCTGTTTCTGTTAAATCTGCACTCAATTCCTCCTCCTGTGGTCCCATTAATCCAGGCTCTGGACTCTTTTTTTTTTTTTTAGCACAAGTCTTCTGAGACCACAACATACATTCAGTTTCTATGTGTGGTTATGCTTTGATTACATCAAACATAAAAGCAGCAAGGAGATTATTTTCTTTCACACCTGCATTTCTAAAGGAGGAGAGAAAACACAAAGAGGTCACTCTAATAGCAGATGTAAGCTCATGGGACCAGAGCTATTGTGTGGGCTCATTAGGAATCTTGGTGGTGCAAAGTACTGTAATGAGGTATTGTAATGACAAGAAGGCATTTTAAGGGCATTTTAAGGTGCAAAGCTTTAGGTCTGCTGCTGAATGTGTTGCTAAAAGTTTTCTCCAGGTTTTTGTGCCTCTTTTATGCCCACAGAAGCCCATGTGATG
>NW_010587579.1:0-29761 GCF_000705375.1 Tinamus guttatus | reverse complement strand
AATTAAGGAACAAAAAGAAAATCTTCCTTCTAATTTATAAAGAGAAGAAATTAACTTCTTTGGAAGCAGAGCAGGACCACCAAAAGATTTATCTGGTTCAAAGGCCAGATACAGATTTGCTTGAAAGCCAAGCGATCATTAATAGATGGGCTCAACAAGCTGCTTGCTGAGGGATCCTAGCTCAGTTATAAGTAGGTAGTAGGTTGTTTGCCCTGTAAAGGAAAGCCCTATCATGTGGATTAGCTGTACTTTCATATGGCATTTTTAAATAATCAATACACATTTAAATGGGTTTCTTAAAAAAAAAAAAAAAAAAGAAAGAAAAAGAGAGAGAGAGCGAAAGAAACTTTAAAGTTACGAATGCTAGGAAGATTTATATTAAATTTGGCATCTCATCATGACTCTGGATCTAAAAATAGACGCTGATACCCTAAAGCTTTTTTCGAATAGGATTGGCTCCTCAAAAATATTGTGGAAAACCACTATAATTCATTGTAATTAATTATATATAACTTCTTCACTGTGAGGGTGAGAGAGCCCTGGAACAGGCTGCCCGGAGCTCCAGGCTGCTTCTCTGGAGATCTTCCACCCTGTGCCACATGCTCTGGGTGTCCCTGCTGGAGCAGGAGGTTGGACTAGATGATCTCTAGAGGTCCCTGCCAACCTTAACCACTGATTCTGTGATTCCATGATATATCAATAAATGAAAAGAATCCAGGTGCCACCCTTCTGCTAGGGTGCAACTCACAGCAAGAAGGGCCAGGTTCAGTTTCTATGGATTAAAGACAGACATGACATTTAGCCCCTAATATCTAAACATGTGGAAATAAAATTAAACAACCAAGGTGTTCACAGAGCTATAATTGTCAATGTACAAAACTGAATGGTTTCTTTCCCAAAGCACCTCTATAATCATACACTGATCCTCTGTAAAAGTTTTAGCAACTCCATCTTTTCATCACCACTGTAGACTGCTATTTACAGTCTATGTTGTCACATACAGCAGAGCTAAAGTGCCAAGTAAACATACTTTGTTGGTTCTTTTTCCTCTCAGCTCTCAGACCTCTGGAGAAATCTTGAATAGATAGCTGTCCTCTCTTAGATGTTAAGGACCAGTATATAGCAGAAGTAACAGCCAGTGTATGACAAGGTCAGAGAAGCAAATGAGGATTAAGCAAGGGTTTTAATTAATAACAAAACTCTTGTACAGGTGGATAAATCTGTCCAAGTTGCTCCCTCTTTGTTCTCTTGCACCATACACTGGTCTTTGTCATGGGACACAGGAGTTAAGCAGAGCTTGTATTTTAGGGTAGACAAGGCAACAAACATGACAGCATGAAAGGAAAGATAGTGATTTCCGTGTTTTTTCTTTTCATGTCTTCCAAACCTTTTTAATTTTTATTTTTTCCCTAAAAAAATGCTATGGATTCATCATTTCAGCACAAGGCTAGTATTTTGATACTTTCCAGGGCTGATCCTGGTGTTGATGCTCTCAGATATCCGTATACATCTCTCAATATTCACAGTATGTATTATGTTATACAAGTGAGGTATTTAAACGAGACTTCAAAAGCTTAAAGATCTTGAAAGGGATACTTTGAATGCATGTTACAGCCAATAGGAGACCATTTCCATGAGATTAGAGCTTAAACTTGTTTTCTCTGAATCACCTATAGATAGAATTATTTAATTCCTTCTGAGACTTAAAGTATAATGTATATAGATGCTTAGCTGAACGAAGATCAGATGTAGTTTTTCATTCATGGGATATTTGGGAAATGCTTGTTCATTTTCAAATAGGGTTTTTGGAGAATTTCTCTTCTTTTGCTGAAGACAATAAAATAAATTAAAATCAACATTCTAAAAGCCTTTCTTCCAAAATTCTTTCAGTTCAGTGGAATAGTTTCCACTGACCACCAGATAAACACCTTGGTGGAATACCAATTTTTTCTGAGTTGTTTTGGATTTGAAATCTAAAAGGATTTCTTTAAGAATATGTATCTGTCAGTGAGGCAGGGATATGGGAGCGAGGGAGGGGGGACTTTTTTTTTTTTTTTTTAAGTCTCTTTTAGTTCTACATTTATATACCTAAAGAGATTTCGGTGAAGATAGGAAATAAAATAAAATAAAATAAAATAAAATAAAATAAAATAAAATAAAATAAAGAAGACCAGGACACTCATTGCAGCACAATTTAATACAAATATGAAGCACACAAAATACTGTGTTAGGAAACAGTTATTAAAACTATCTCTTTTTGATTTAGGAAAAGCAGCTCAGGAGATTTCAGCACATCTGTGCAATAAATAAAAGTTATGACATCTCACCCAATTCCTTAAGGTTTTGAAATTCATATATTCATAGATTATAAAACCAGAGAGACCATTAACTCATCCAGTCCATCCACGGAATTTCATGCAGTTACTATTACAGTGCATCCAATAGCACATTTTGGACTTCAACTTAACTCTGGAAAGGTATCATATCTTGTCTGGACAATGTTAGAAGATGGGGAATATGTTCCTTTCCATTTTACTTCATTTAGCTCTTAATCTGCTGCAGTGTTTGAATTTGTCTGCCTTTATTTGGCAGCCCTCTGTTTCCATTTTCTCAAAGATTAGCACACTCCAAGAATGGATAAAGATTTAGAAAGATAAGTTGACCATGGCCTCTGCAGTGCAACCAATAAATCACAATTTCATCTGAAAAATCACAAAGTTTTAATGATTAACAAGAGATGTGTTGATGAAATTTTATAATTAATCCTACATTTAAAATAATGTTCAATTCCAAACATTGACTTTTGCAAATATAGGAGTAAGGGTACAGACACAGAGAGATGAGCTGCTTATTACTAATATTATCATTTACGATATGGTACAGCATTGGGGTCAAGAGAAGACTCCTGTTTTGCAAGGCATTGATTGCATGGCCAACATTTAAGATTAAGACTGAATAGGGCTAAGAAATTGAAATAGATTACAAAAAAAAAAAAAGATAAAAAGTAAAAATTACAGTGTCATTAATTTAAGCATTTTCCTATGGACAAATCTATCCCTACATTGGTCTATCACAGACTGAGAGTCTTTTCACAAATCTTCATATCACAACACAAACAAACAGAGGTTCCCTCTAAATTAAGATCCATCCCTCTTCATACCCTATTTCATACCATTATCAGGAAAGGAGTCCTATAAACAGGTAGTAGACTTGCTACTCTGGGTAAGCTTTGGAGCAAGGGTGACTGGATGGGGTAGGGTTGGTTGCATGCACCCACTCATGACCCCACTAGGAAGAACTCATGCACTGTGGACATGCAGCTGGCAGCACGCACCATGCTCCTGTCTTTGCCTTTTAGATGCAGAATGCCTTAGGTCCAGTGCAGTTGGTGCATCTGGTGCAAACATTGCGCTTTTTCCATAGGTCATGCGATACAGGTTGCTGGTCTTTTCATCTCCCTTGCATACACAGCTCAAATTGAGAGCTGATCTTGCTGCACCTGAGTTTCTTATCTGTAAAACTGGGATAATGCACATCTGCCTTCACTAGTTAACTCACATCTGCCTTCACTAGTTAACTAGGCATCAGTCAATGCCTACAAAGTGCAAGCCAGATGTGGCCTGGATTTCACTTGTTTCACTCGTTTCTATTGTATCCTAAGTGAGATATTACCTGAAGTATATACTCAGCATAAAAAGAATTTATAGAAAAGTAGGCAATAAAAAGAGAGAATGAATTATTTTCTAATCTCAGAAAATTGGCTCACATTAAAGTACAGATGCCATTTGAGAGAAAAGGCTCCTTTTGCTCTCAACATTGAGAGCACTCTCTCTCTTAAGCCGATACTAAACAACTGTAAGTGTTGCTTTAAACCACCAGGGGTTGCTATTACCATATCAGAATATCAGAAGGAAAAAAAAAAAAAAAGACTTAAATTACAGGATAAGCAGATCTTCCCCCTTCCACATATATTCATGTCTCCTTTTCAGCTCTTTGCTCCAGTCTCCCTGCCTAGATCCAGTCCCATTTGGAAAGAAGAAAAGGACTTGAAACCAACAGGTATGCTGGATCTTTAACTTTTAGCAAGTATGAAAAAGTTCCCTTTGGGACTGAGTTCTTGTGGGGAATCAAACTGTCTTGTTTCTTTTTCTTCCCCATGCAGACCTTGGTCACTAAGTCCATGGTGCATGAAGCACAATTACCATCCTCACTGGTCCTGGTAGAGGAAAGGCAACACCGCCTGCTTCAAACCAAAGGGTTGAAAGTCCCAGCTGTGCTTCCCAAGGCACAAATCTGAAAGAGGTGAGTCAGGCTCCTTGGGTGACCTGGAAACAGATGTGTCCAAGCTGCTTTGGAGAACATGTTCTTCTCAGAGGAGGACACCTCCGGAGTGCTACAGACCGAAGGTAATGGGGTAGATAACCTCTACCACCCAGAGATAACCACGTCACACACACCATCCACTTCACTCTCCCCTGTGCCTGCTCTGGGATATTGAAAGGGATTTTTCAATCTTATTTCTTTGGGCTAAGCGAGAAACCAGAACGTGCCCCTCAGTTGTGGTTTTAGTGCCGTATCTAACACAGTTAGTATAAAATTATCACAGGTGAGGCTGTATCAGTTGCTTATATGCCTGTTTTCTGCATGGACAAACTGGAACTAACCCTCTCGCAATCACTTTGGTTTCTGTTACTCAGCAAAGACAAAGAGTGTTGTCAGGCATGCTGCTGGCTTTGCTTGATAGATATAGCAATATCTGTACTCTTTCTTGCCCTCTGTTTCTTCAAAGGTGAGGGGTGTGAAATGCCCATAAGCACCTTTGGGATTTAGAAAGGCAAGTCTCAGTCTTCCTGTCACCACTCTGTGTCAGCCACTATTATCTGGAAACTTTCTACCTGCACTCGATTGTCAGCAGTAAGGGCCAGAGTCAGCAGCCTCCTCATTAATAGGTTGAGTCGAGTCATAGAAGCCTGAAAAATACTTTACTGACAAGTGAGAGCAAATAGCACAGAAAATTGTACTTTTTTCATGAAAGAGAAAAGAAAAAGAAACAGTGTAACATACTGTGAGAAATTATTATTTTGCAAAAGTGGTACATTAATTATTTCAAGTCTTCTTGACTTCTTAGTGTAAAAACTCCAGGACAACCCAGAACTTCTTTTCTACGCTCTCATGGTGCTCTCATGGTTTTTTATCACAAAGCTACCTGATGGTGAAATCTCCCTTAAACTCCATAAAATAAATCTGTAGTTTCTGCACCTTTTTGTTCATGACTGACCTTCATCAGGTCTCTTTCCAGAATATTTTTCATGTCCAAAATACATGACATTATATTTCATTAAAGAAGAGTGACAGCACATCCTAGCATAACTGGTTAGGATATGCTTGCTCAGACATTATGATGTTACAGCATGTACTTTTTGCACCATTATCACCTGACCACTGCTTAGCATTGAAGTACTTCAATATTACATCCCACGCATATCTACTGGTGCTTGTTTTCTTCCCTTTCTCTCCAGCAGACTGATCTCTACCTTCTGGTCTCCACAAGATCTGGATTTAAAGGGCATAAGGGAATAAAGGAAAATGAAGAATATGGTCACCTTTTTAGCATCTGACCAGTTTTACATACTGCATAAAAATACCAACTTTCAACATAAAAATCTAGTGTTGAAGATCTAAAAGAAAAAGCACCTCCCCCAAAATAAAATAAAATAAATATAATAGCAAGCAAACTCTAAAAAAAATTGCAGACAGAAGCAAAGCACACTATATATATCCAACAGAAATTTAAGGAATTAAGTAGAAAGGGCTGCAGGCAGGCCTGAGCTGCATTTATTTTACATATGTTATTTTATTGTGTTTGAGAGGCATTTCAGTTAAAAAGAAGAGGAAAAAATAATAGTTTGCAATGGTAATAGCACATGAAAGTCTGGCCTATGTAACTGTTCTAGAAGCCTCTTGCTACCACATTGAAGGGAATAGTTTCCAGCCTTGGTTTGCGAAAGGTAGAACTGAAATGGAGAAATACTTTGCATACAGGTCTATAAATGAAAGAAGTTTAAGAGAGTTACCTATTGACTACAGAATGGAAGACACTCATGTAAAAATGCAATATGCTCCTGAATATCATACACAATCTGAGTGGGAAGCAGATCAGCTTCTGGGGGAGCATCAGTGGGCATCTGAGTAGCTGGAGAGAAGAAATTTGGCAAGGCAGCAGAGTGGAGGTGGCTGATGGTGTCCACCTTGATTTAGGTTTTGCTTCTCTGCAGGGCTGATGACATTAACCCAGGGCTGAATTACCTTTACCTGCGAGTAAGTTCCTATTCCAGAACGGGAGAAATATTTATCTGGCCTTGCAGGCACCTCCTAAGGAAGTGAGAGAAAAGAACTGTAAAACATTTAAAGTTATTGCAGTTATTAAGTATGAAGAGTTACTCCAACTCCTTATGGAGCTCCTTTTTCAAATTCTGTAATTAAAAAAAAATCTTTCATTAACCATTTGATTTATTTGCTTTGTTTTGTTCAGTTTTCCCTTGCTTTGTTATACTATGTTGTGGAAGGTGAGAAAACTACCTGTTGAACACCTGCAAGTTTAGTATAGTTTTTTTGGAGGCTGGAGGCAGTGCTTTAGTAGTGAGCCCTTTAAGTTAAAACTGTTCTTACTGTTCCTCCTCAAACCCTGGCAAAAGGGTTAGGTGCATATGGGAGAGAAAAGGCACATCCTCACATGTCCTTATATGAAAAGATTACTGAGATTTTGCCTACTCTTATTAGATGAAAAACAAACAAAAAAAACTTTAATCATTAAAAAGTGAAAATACCTACATCTTTCAACCTCTTCATGTTATCTTAGGTGACCTTGTTCACAAATGATGTTTCCTTTCCCTTTCCTTCTCTGCTCTTCCCCTCCATTTGCTTTTCTTCTCTTCTTTTCCCTTCCTTTCTTTTCTGATGCACATAACAATGTCTATTTAAGTGTTCTGGTCATAGATTATACAAAAAAAGCTTTCCAACAACACTATTAAAGAATCAGAGAAAAAGTCATGGATACGAATATGGAAGGAAATTCTCGAAAGCAGGACTCAGATGTAGGTTGTCATTCAACAAAGCTGTGATCCCAGCTTCTTAAGAAATGTTCTCTCTTACTATTGCACCAATTAAGATCTTTGAAAAGTCTTCTTCTCCTCCCTTATGTTTTACAGACAGTTGTAATGTAGGTCAGCCATACATGGGGGGAACACTTTTTACAGGAGTAAAGTAAATTGCTTGAGCCTCTGGTTTTGTACAGGCAGTGTGGTGTGGTTTTGGAGAAGGAAAAATGACTGGAGAGGTGCATCTTTTTATTTTGTTCCTGGAACTGTTTAGAAGAAAAATGTCCAGTGTTTGTGATCTCTTTCTCCTCTCTCTTCCTTTTTTTATTTTTTTTTATTCCCTTCCTGTTTATATCTACTGCTTTCCAGACTTCTTTTTTTTTTTCTGGATAATTTTGCATTTAGTCAGAGTTAGAACAGTCCTTGTGTACAATGGTAACCTTTATTATTTCTTCTTTGTTGTGTTTAATAGGAATCATGGAAGGCTTATTAAAAGGGACCCAATGTTCTCTGTTTCTAAACAGAGTGATTCTGATATGTGCAAATTTCTTCATGCTGCTCAAACCAGATGACTTCCTTAGTGGTAGAAAGTTAATCCAACCTCGTTCAGTTTTTAGCACAATACAACTGTCATAATGTTTTTCAAAGAGTACTTCTCCAATAGAAGTTGGCCTCACAAAATGAGTTATTTTTATATAACAACATAGTGCTTATAAATGTTCAGTTAATACTGGAAAGCATGTGCAACACAGCAAAAGATGGAAACATTTCTAATGTTTTCCACAGCCTGATTTGAGGAAGTTTTTGTGTGCAAATCTGTCTTTCAGAACGCCTGAACTTCAGTGGAAACTAAATGAAAAACTTGTTTAAGCAATGAGTACCTATGAGGCAAGGTGAAGCTTGAGAATAGAGGGACCTTGAGAAGCTCCTGTACCACCAGGGTATCTGTGAGAAGAGAGACTTCTTCACAGATCTCATGAAGCAGGACACAGTCACAAAATCTTTTTCCCTTTGGCAATCAAGATGAAATGCTTAGGAAAAAAATTGCTTTGAAGCAAAGTTCCATTTACTCAGAAAATGTGTGATGACATATGAAACGCTCTTAATTTAGGACAAGATTATTTTAGTCCTAATATCATGTCTTTACTGTCCAGCATACAACTCAGATACAATTTTGTCTGTCTTTGCATATTCCTTGAGATCCTTACATGATTGCACAAGTCATTATATTACTAGTAATTATTTTTATAGACTTAATTTAAAGTATTCTGATTTTATGAAGAGTCAGCTCCAAAGATATTATGGCATGCATAATTCCATGACATTCAAAATAAGACTAATAAATTTCCTTTTATTTTTTTTTTCTTCTCGGAATATGCACTTGTAAACTACCAAATATGAGGATGAGTATGGTTCACTAGGAAAAAAAAAAATGAAAAGGTAGATATCCTTTTACAAATACACAATGAAGATAACTAGGGGTAAGCTTCACCATTTTATTTTCCTGCCCATATGTCAATACTGCTTACAGTACACAAAATGGGAAAAACAATCACCAGGAGCTGCAGGCTTAGATTTGAGAGCACAGTTTGGAATACAGAAAAAATATCTGATCACAGTAGCAATCTCCGACAGCAAAGTCAAACAAAAGTATAGAAAATAAAGATGACAGAACCAACAAAACTGGCAAGGGATGAAGTCTCTTTGACCTCTTCAGGGAGCTCCTTGGAGGAATCCCCTGTGTAAGGGTCCTAGGAGGTAAGGGTACCCAGGAGAATTGGCTAATATTCAAACACCGCTTTCTCCAAGATCAGGATCAGTGCATTCGAAAGAAGTCGAGCAAGGAGGGCAGGAGACCTGCATGGATGGGCAAGGAGCTGTTGGGTAATCTTAATGAGAAAAATAGCATGTAGGTAATGTGGAAGAAGGGCCAGGCCACATGGGCAGAATATAATATAGGAACATTGTCAGAGAACGCAGGGATGCCACGAGGAAGACCAAGGCCCATTTGGAATGAGAGTTAGCGAGAGATGTCAGGGGCAACAGGACGGGCTTCTATAAATACATCGGTAGCAAGAGGAAGACTAGGGAAAATGTTAATCCTTCCTGAATGGGGATGGTGCCTTCATGGCAGAGGATGCTGAAAAGGCAGAGTTACTAAATGCCTTTACTGCTAAGGCCAGTCCCCATGAACTACAGTGCCCAGAGACAAGAGAGAGAACCAGGAGACAGGAGGACTTTCTGCTGGTCGAGGAGAAGTGGGTTAGGGATTATTTAGGCAAACTGGACACCCTTAAATCTATGGGCCTGGATGGGATGCACCCAGGAGTGCTGAGGGAACTCATTGAGGTTATTGCTCAGCTGCTCTCCATCATCTTCAAAAGGTTGTGGAGGGTGAGGGGGTGCCTGAGGATTGGAAGAAACCAGCATCACTGCAGTCTGCAAAGAGGACAAGAGGGAGAACCCTGCAAACTACAAGCCGGTCAACTTCACCTCCACCCCTGAAAAGGTAATGGCTCATCCTAGAGACCATCTCTAGGTATGTCAAGGAAAAGAAGGAGATCAGGAGTAATCAGCATGGATTCACCAAGGGAAAGCCGTTGACGAACCTGATGATAGCCTTCTACGATTAGGTGACTGGCTGGATGGACGATGGGAGAGCCATGGATGTTCTCTACCTTGATCTCAGCAAGGCTTTCGACACAGTCTCCCACAACATCCTCATACGAAAGCTCCAGAAGGGTGGACTGGACGAGTGGACAGTGAGGTGGATTGAGGACTGGCTGGATGGCAGAGCCCAGAGGGTGGTGATAAATGGGGCTGAGTTTAGTTGGAGGCCTGTGGCCAGTGGGGTCCCACAAGGGACAGTACTGGGCCAGGTGCTCTTAAACTTGTTTATCAATGATGTGGATGAGGGAACAGAGTGCACCCTCAGCAAGTTTGCAGATGATACCACACTGGGAGAAGTGGCCAACATTCCAGAGGGCTGTGCTGCCATTCAGATAGACCTAGAGAGGATGGAGAGTTGAGCAGAGAGGAACCTCTTGAGGTTCAACAAGGACAAGTGCGGGGTCCTGCCCCTGGGGAGGAATAACCCCAGGCACCAGGACAGACTAGGGGTTGACCTGCTGGAAAGCAGGTCCGTGGAGAGGGATTTGGGAATCCTTGCTGACAAGTTAACCATGAGTCAGCAATGTGCCCTCATGGCCAAGAAGGCCAATGGAATCCTGGCCTGCATGAGGAGGAGCATTGCCAGCAAGTCGAGGGAGGTCATCCTCCCCCTTTACTCTGCTCTGGTGAGGCTGTACCTGGAGTACTGGGGGCAGTTCTGGGCTCTCCAGTACAAGAAAGACATTGAGTTTCTAGAGAGGGTGCAGCGTCCAGTCACGAAGACTATGAAGGGACTGGAGCATCTATTTTATGAGGAAAGACTAAGAGAGCTGGGCCTGTTTAGTCTAGAGAAGAGAAGGCTGAGAGGAGATTTGATCAACATGTTCAAGTAGCTGAGGGGTGATTGTAGGAAGGATGGAACCAGGCTATTCTCCGTGGTGGCTGGTGACAGGATGAGGGGTAACGGGTATAAGTTGAAACATAGGAAGTTTAATCTCCGTATGAGGAAGAATTTCTTAACAGTGAGGGTGACAGAGCCCTGGAACAGGCTGCCCAGAGAGGCTGTGGAGTCTCCTTCTCTGGAGATCTTCCAAACCCGCCTGGATGCCACCCGGTGCCATGTGCTCTGGGTGTCCCTGCTGGAGCAGGGGGGTTGGACTAGATGACCTCTAGAAGTCCCTTCCAACCTTAACCATTCTGTGATTCTGTGAAGTGTGGTAAACCCTGCCTAATTTTCCTTAATTCTTGGACATTTTAGTTTTTAATGATTTTCACATGTGCTATTTTTACGTCCCAAAGATCCCTATTTGTCACAAGCCAGGTCGCTCCACACACCCATGGAGTGAAGCTTAGTAAAATTCAATCAGGCCAGGGGAACATCTTTCTCAGCAGAGGGCATTGGCCACTCAGGTATGAGCAGTAAAGCTTGCTGTAAAATAATGCAGGTCAAGATATAGAAATTTATTTTAATTAGTAACTCACTCAGTTGACTTTGAAGGGAATTTAGAAACTGAATTGAAATTTGAAATATAAAAATGAAAATATCATGGCTTAGTAGATAAAGGTATGGCAAGCAACTCAGAAGAAATTATCTTGGTGAGTGATCTTCGGCAAATCATCCGTGCCCCAGTTGCCCTTATTGGTAATAAAGGAATAATGTTACAGAACTCCTACCGTCTATGCTTAAGAACTTCAAGGAAAGATATCACTGTGTAAAATACAACTGACTAATATTTTTTCATACATGGGAATACTAGACAGGAGAGTAGTATTCAGTGTTGTGATGAGGGGCTGGTATTAAGCGTCTCTAGAGTCAGCTTTTGCAACTTGGCAAGCAAAAACAAGGTATTAGATGCTTCCAGACTCCTCTCATTCTAAATCAAATTATGGTATATTCCTGTCAAGTTTACAGCACTAAATGGCTTTGTATTTCTAATATTTTCCAAACAGAATGTACGGATTTGATAACAGGATTTTATGTGAAAGAGAGAAAACTCAGGGTTTTGTGAAGAAACTCAGGGTTGGTTAATGACAATTAGAGAATAGTTTGTACTTGCTTATAACGAAGTACTTCAGTTGGATACGTTTGCTGCATTGTAAGGGTTTGCCTGACACAAAGCAGAGCACCATTCCAAACTTATAATTATGAATTTCCAGATCTTATGCTGCACTGACACAGTGACATGGCAATTTTGTGTGGTGCCTCTGTAGAACAGAATCAGCGGATAAACTATTTAGAAGGAATGATTGAGGCTATCAACTTTGCAATATCAATGGGATGATGGCGATTCATATTGTTTCCATTGCATCCTCCCCAGATATATATATATCTGGAGAAGGGCATCTATTTAAACCAAGCACAAAAAGGTGGGGGTGGACAGAGGTGAAAGAAAAAGGAGAAAAAAATAAAGTAAAATAAAGAGAGAAAGAGAGAGAAACTCTACCACTTCAGTTTCCTTGAATTAACTTCTGCACTCTGCCAAGTTCTTCAGCCAATTATGGCAAAATACTTACGCATGTTCTTTCACTTCAAAGTTTGTACACAGAGTGCGAACCATCTATGTAGAGATGGCCAAAGGGAAATCAATAGAAGTCAGAGAAAAAGTGGAGGATCCACAGCATATGTCTGTGGCAGGAGTATAATAAGAACCTATAACACCTATGTCCAGATCACTCTTTACCAGCCTTGTTGACCACCTCAGTTACCGCACTTTTTCCGATTTGATAAGCTCCAGTCTCAGGACAAGGACATGTGGGTCACAAGTTTTGACCATTTGGTTACAATCTCAAGTGAGGAAATGCTCCCCTAGGGCCTGGCTGACAGATAAAGTGAGTTTGCAACTGAATAATACACCTACAAGGTATGGTGATGTCCTATATGTGTTTGTTTGTTTGTTTGCTTGTTTGTTTAATTTTCCTCTGTATATATAATGGAAAAATAATTGGAAAATATCCAACACTCTTGCCTTTGCTTCTATAGCGTGAAATGGTGGTTTTGAAAACTTTCCTTTATTCAAACACTTGGATTTCTGCTATTAGAAAGCACCACACAATATCTTTTTGTTTGTTTGTTTGTTTTGCTAAATTAATATTCTGCTTTCTCTGTGTGAAGTAATTTGGGCTTTAAAGCTGTTTGCATAATGGTTACTCATGCTTAAGAAACTAACATAAAATAGAATCAAGAGTTGTGAAATTTAAAGGTGCTTTTAGATTGTGCCATATTTATTAGTTACTACACACACTTCTAGGAAACTAAAAAAACTCTTAGTTTAAATGTTATTCCCTATGCTAAGAGTTCCTTAATTAATGTTTAATAAATGTCTATGAAAATAAACCGGTTTACAAAAAATATATTCTTATGACTGAAGAGTTACCATTTTACTAAAGGTTTATTGTAGCAAGGTTTTAAATATGTATAATAAATATGTATAATAAATATGTAATATAATATTTTGGCCAGTGTTTTTTGACAGCTTTGAAGGAATTCTGTTCAAATACATCATAAGAAAAGAGAGTTGATATTTCATGTAATGTAAATTTTTATCTTTGCTACTTATGGGGAGATAATTACCTGCCCCGAAAGAATTTTTATGCCAACCTACCTATACAATTCCTTTAAGGAAAAATACGTACATAAACAATAGCTTATTTTTATTTCTTCATTACCTCTAAAAAGAGTAATTTCTGCTTTTAAATGGAAAAGGTAACTTCTCTTGAGAATGCATGCAGTAGTTCTCTGGTGTTCAGACAATATTGAATTATTTTCTCTATCTTTCCTGATTAATACATTGGCCTTCACAATATATTGTTTAAAGAACATATTAAGTAAAAGCCTAGCACTTTTACCATTGTTTTACGCTGCTACACGACAATGAGTTGCTAAGAAGAGACTAAAAGAAATAGTACAAAACCAGTCTGGTGTAATCATAACCGAACAATTACTTATGATCATCTTAAAAACAAGCCAACTGATTACCAGTCCCTGATACACCCACTCTCTCTGTCTCCAGTGCAATGCCTGTGCAATGAAAAATATCACATATGTGATATCATAGACAGTCTCAAGACAGTCTGTGAAGCTTAGATATTATCGTAAGGAGCCTGGAGTACCTCAAACAACAGATGCAAAAGAAGAAGCACAGGCAGAGCCAATCATTGTTGGCTCTGACATGACCTGAAGTGGCAAACAGTATGTTACTGCATTGAATAAGAATAAATAAATAAATAAATAAATAAATAAATAAATAAATAAATAAATAAATAAATATGATGGTGACCGTTTCTCTCTTAGCAGATGTCTGGCTGAGCTTGACATCAGGCTGGGAAGGGAAAGGTAGGCAAGGAAAAGTGCTCCTTCTTTCTTTCACTTGCTGCTGTGTCGGAGGAATTTATTTCAAGACTTTTATTTCCAAAGAATATTTCAGTTAAAAAGGGACACATGTTTAATTGTCCTGTTTTTCTACTGCTCTGGATCTTTCAGCTCTCAAGTTTGAAGAACAAAAATATGTTCTCAGCTTTTCATTTTCTTTTTTTTTTTTTTTCCTAATAAAACTAATAAATAAATAAACTCCAGCCTTTGGACAAAGTTGAATTATGTGAAATCACAGATTTAGTTTTAATTAAAAAAATAAATAATTAAAAATATCTTACTCATCAGACTATAGATAAGAGTAGGAAAACGTTATATGACTGCACCTTGAAGTTTCAGAAACTAAAGCAAACATGAAGAATCCAAACTATGTCACAACTGTTCTTGACTCCAGATATCTTAGAAGATATCTCAGCAAGTCTGATTCATAATGAAGACTTCAGGGGTTGCACTGAAAGTGACACAACACGTATTCTGATTAATCCAGTCCAATTTGCATCTGAAAGGTTTCTGAACAGAAGAAAGGTGAGGGTTTTATTAACTTGGGAAAAAATCAGTGCTTTTTTTTCAGATGAAGATACAAATAATAAAATGATTAATGAAATATTATTCAATAAATAATAATAAATATTATTAAATAAACAATAATTAATAAAATATTATTAATTTCAGAAGGATACTTGACTGGGATTTATGGACATTAACCAAAATCAGCTTACTGACATGATCCTTCTTAGACATTTTTGAAAATCTTCCAATCTCTGCACCTCCTGCTATCAAGCCTGCTCACCACAGGTTTTTATCAAGCTTGAAAACATGTATTGTCTTTCTGGGACTCCAGATATAAACAATTGCCAGGGAGGAGGGAGAGATTCAGCTGTTAACAGCGCTTTGGGTTTTGTGTGATAAAATCCAGGTTAGAATTACAGGAAAGGAGTCTGTTAGCTGGGGACGGACCGGAAATAGTCTGATATATATAATGTGTAAGTCTAAAATGATCCTGAAGTGAAACTAAAATGAAACTGAAATGGGACAAGAATTCAGGGCACCAGGAAAACACTCAACCTACCACAACCAAGTTCCTTCATTTTTTTTTTTTTCCTTTGGCAAACTCCTCAGCATTTTCCCTTCTTTCTTTGACTATTAATAACCTCACTTAATATAGCTAGTGACATGTTAATGTCTGTATTTTGGCTTTCTGTTCAAACAAGAAAGATTTTGTTCTACTTTAAGATGCTTCCTAACCTAACTACATTCTTACAGTTTTCCAGCTCTCTGAAAAGTTTACTTCTTTCCTCAGAGCATGAGGTAAATGGCTTTGATAAACTCATTGCCCAAACATCACCTTCCTCCTCCAAAGCTTACTGGATGGTTTTCACTCAGATCACAAATGCACAAATTGTTCAGCAGTAGTCAATTAAATACCATGGTAACCTGCTGCTTTTAATTATCCTTCTTGGTGCCATAACAGCTGTAAAACACATAGTGACAAGCCAAATATAATTTAAATACTGTGATGTGCTCCAGATGTGGTAATACTTTGCCAGATATTTATTTTTAATGCACAACTTGACATTTTACCCCATTAACTCATCTTTTGCTCTAGAAAAATTCACAAAAAGCATAAGTTTCCTGCCACAAATACTTCAATACACAATTGTGCCTACGTCTCTCTCTCTTTTGTTGTTAGGAGGATTATTTATTTATTTATTTCCCCTTTAGGACTGAATATTAATTATGAACATTTTTGCTACTACTTTGAACCAAGTCCACACCACACATAACATGATCCAAAACCAGCAGAGGGGAAGATTTTATGTTGTTGTTATTGCTGGTTTCCGTGGAGTACAGGTCCAGCCTTAAGTTAGCTGTACGTTATATTGTGCTACTGTGGTATACTCATATGAGCTTTACCCCATCATTTACAGTTCCAAAAATGCTGGGCTTTGTATTTTTATTGTCTTCTTTAAAACTTACATGGGAAAACAAACAAACAAACTCTTTCAAGGAGTCTTATTCGAAAAATCAACACAGAAATCAAAGTCAAAGAGAAGAGAAATCTCTTGCCTTAATTCCTCACACAGAGCACAGATCCATTTCAATGAAATCAAAGCATGATGGACTCCAAGAAGGAGTTGACAGGATAATGAAAGCACCAAGTAACTCCTCTGACAACTAAGCTAAATATCAGCCTTGGATACAGACATGTCAAGAAAGTCATTTGAATATATTAGGAGCCAGATCTTCATCCCTTCCAAAATCTACTGCAAAGACTATAAATCACAACAGGACCTTCTTCATATTTATAGGCAGTAATCCTATCCCAAGTCCTAACAATCTACCAATTCTTTATATACTTCCATCAGTCTATAGTGTTTCTGTGATAGAGACAGGGAAATGTTTTCTTTTCTGAAGGGATAACTAATAAAGTGATAGTTCTTGAGAAATCTGAACATTGGTACTCGCTTATTTTCTTGCATTATCTGAAGATCTTTCCCTGCTGTCACATAGCAGAGCACAGTGATATAAATAGTACTGCCGGGTTAATTATCTGGGGTTAAATCAGCTATAGTGCTGTTGGATCTGAACTGGATCATCTGCAAACCATATCTATTTCTCCCTGCTCTAGCACCAAGGACTTGTTTCCAGAGGGATGATGAACGAGACTAAGCATTTCTGAACCCACAAGGAGATACGACCCAGGTCACTTAGCAAAGACATCATCTCCATGCACTCATATAACACACTTCTGAGGAAGACTGCTTAGAGGCTCACTGACTCTCTTTAGTGATATACCTGACCTTGCGCTTCCTGTAGACCTAGATATATAAACGTGTGATTAAGCATCAGAAAGTACATCAGATTCAGCAACATGGCATCCTCTCATGGGTTGCTGTTGCAACTGGTAACATATGTAGCACTCTAATTGCAGATCTTTTAGATGGATTTAGTCATGTAAAAATATTGCAGATAGATACATATAACTCCAGACTAAGACAAGCTGCACTTGGTTCATTTCAATGTTCTTCTTAACCTCCTAATTTTTAAAAAGTCTATTTATTTTTTAATCTTTTAATCATTAATTTAATCATGTCAGGATTAAAAATATTATTAAGTATAGAACCACTCTTTTTTGTTATATTTTATCTGTAGTTCATATACAGCCTTTTCACATATGAGAATAATAGATGTACAGGAAAGTGTGGAACAGCATAGAAATTATCTTGTATAATGAAAGTAGGAGAAAGTTCAGTAATTTGTAGTATGTTCTCACACACAAAATAAGGTGGTTAGTTTCATTTCCAGTCTGATTAATAACTTTTTATTCGCATTAACTCTTGTCATAATTGACTGCTACTGCAAGCACTGGAGTATGTGTACATTTTGGCTCCCCTACGCCACAACCTCAAAGTGTTCATGTTCCCGATCTAGTCTGACTGTAAAAACAGTAGCCATGCTGGCAGCTCATGTCTGAGTCCATGTATTGGATGCATGTATTGAATCCAATTGCATCCAGCACACAATTGTACTGATGTACCTCCCACTTCTTAGCACTGCCATTGCTTGGACTACTTGGTCCTGGTTTTCCAGGGAAGCTCTGGAAGGATTTAACCGGTCTTTTCAGGATATATAGACAAGCACCGTGAAGGTGTTTTTGGAAAAGCTGCACTTGGCCCATGATCACAACAGCCATGTCTGTAGCATATGAGTAAAGGCCATCAAGTGTTGACATATGCCCCCTCTCAGACCAGTGCTTGTGTGTGTGGTGGGAAGGTTTTTACATTAGTTAACGGAAGTTGCAACAAGTCCTGGTGGACAATGAGGTTGTACTTATGCCACCACACAAGCATGTCCTCTTTTCTAGAGATCATCTCCAGTGAGTGAGCATGAGCACTCTGATGCAAGGAAGCTAAGCTGTTCCACATGCCATTTTACAACAGAATATTTCCAGTGCAAAAGACTGCACAATTAGATCCCAGATGAATGAAGCCCTGAGTCATGCCGCAAACAGAATGGCTGAAAAACACTTCTTAAGTGTGACAGTGCTTCAGAACTGCATCGTTTTGGTTTCAAATTCTTCTTGCACACAGCTTAGAGATACAAACTTTCATGCAAAATTAGGAAAAGAGAGGTCTCTCTTTCACCCACTGACTCCAGGAGGTGAAGCTTTTTGGCCACTCAGCACAAAATCCTAACCTGACAATTCAGTCAATCACCTTGTACAGGGAATAGACTGCAATTTGAGATAATTAGTTCAAGGATTACGTCATTATTATTTTATTATTTTATTTTTACATTGAGACAGCTTGTGGGTATTCCCAGTGCTGGACACAGAAAATACTTTGAGGTATCACTGCTCTTTTCTGGAGGCATTGGTTAAGTGAGGGTTAATTTTGTGTTTTGCTGTATTTGAAAAATATATATGTATATATTTTGGGGTGTGCAGAAAAAAGTGATCATGCAAAAGAAGGTATCTGTAAGCAGATGATTCATTTAAAGTTTTGTAAAAGTGCAAAAGGAACTGATTTCAATAACTTTTACACATGGAAAGAAATAGTGACTGGACTGGAAATCATCGAGTTGTTCCAATTTATTGCTCCTTAGTCATTACTTAGTCATGTAATGTACTTTTTAGTGCATTACATTGTTTGTGAGCAAACATAAAATATTCAAATTCAGTGGCTGTCAATACTATTAGATGCACTTCTGCAGCCAAAGGCCTTTTTTCTTCTTGTTCTAAACCTCACCCATGAAGGGAAAGTACGCAAGCACAGTACTTTAAAAAAAAAAAAAAAAAAAAAACCTAATTAAGTTGCTCTTTCGGGTAGGGCTTCCCTCATCTTCAGGAACTAAATTATTTTACAAGCTACCTATGTATAGTTTAAATGTCAATAAAGCCCCAAGCCCTGTCTTACAGTATTGCTGATTAGAGCTTATTTAAATGTTCATACATTTTAAAGAATTTACTAGAACTTTAGGAATGGAGGGGGAAAACTACGAACAACATTCTGTAGCAGCATTGATTCAATATTAAATAATAACATACACAGATTTCTGCATATTTTAGCACTCATCACTTGTAATAAGCTTTGGTAGAATCCCATAACTTTTCTTCCAAAATCTTTTCAATACGACTTGTTCTCTAAGGGATGCACAATGGACAATCTTTTTTGCCTGTTTATTTGGAGAAGGCTTTCACTAGATCGCTTGGCAGATACCTTTTCTGAAACAAGAAAAGACTTAGACTTTCCTATGATTGGCTTCCATCCTAAATAAAACACAACCTGCAGCTTACCCCCAGGATTCAGAGCATGTGACTGTTAGAGATTGTTAGATCTGCTTCTCTGGGCCAGGAGACAGCCATCAGAACCTGATGAATCTGAGGAAGGACAATGAAAGTAGATGAGGTTGTTCAGACATATGGATATCGTCTTTGCTACCCTGTCATCACAAGAAAACATTCAAAGGCTTCAACAAGAGATGATACTTGGCATTTCTATCCACTATCAGAACAGATGTACAATCTCAAATTTGCTAGTCAGATCAGAACACGCAGCAGGACACTGATCTTAACCTGTCAGTCCTCAGAGCTGCATTGTGGTTATTTTCAAGGGAGGCTGTTTTCCAAGGCAGAAACAGATGCTATTATCCTTCCAACCACACTAGAGCGTTCTGGAGTACATTTTGCAAAGGGTTGTGTTCCCATTTGGCCCTGGCTGTCAACAGACCTTAAGAGACTGAGCTTTTCTTAAAATGTTGCCAAAAGTGTATTGGAAGGATGAGGGGAATAAATGAGGGGTAAAAAGAAAAGAGGAACTAATACCCCTTCATGTTCGAGAGTCGAGTGGGTCCCATGTTCGAGAGTCGAGTGGGTCCTCAGTGCTTTAAATCTGCTTCTAGGACTATTTTGAATGTTATTTTTAGTAAAGAACACATATTTCCTCTTAGAGATGGCTCCAAGAGAACACCAAAAGACTTAATGAGTCCAATACATGAGCTTATAAAGGATGATACCACAAGACCCATATCAGAAATAATGAAAAACAACAAGTGCGTAGGTTGTACAAAGGCTTTGCCTATTTGAGCTTCTGGTCATGACACTGTCATAGGAAAGCATTATGAACTGGAGAGCAGGAGCCCAAGCGAACCCTGGAAAAGAAAGGTAAAAAAACAAGCCCTGTCAGGTAGGGGTATTATTCCTCTTATTTTAGATTAGTTAATATATTTCAGTTTGGCTTCTCTCTTCATCTCATCAGAAATTGAATTCAGTTTGCATATATCTGATTATCCCAGGAATGTTTATACTTTGACTTATAGTACAGAAAACTGAAAAAAAAAAATCTCCAATGTGATCAGAGGAAAAGAACTGAAATAAATCTACAAACTGTGCTAAACATATATATGTATATTTAAGTACAACATTAACATAGAAATGACTGAAATTCATGCAATGAATGTTTGTTTGGACATGTAAATTGCTAGAACATCTTAATTGGAGATTTGCTTTAAGGAACTTTGGAGATTTAGTTACTATGTTGTGTAGTAAATATTTATCCGCTGCTTTTCTGAGTTACAAAGAGGAGGTTCATTGCAGCAACCATAGTGATGTACAGAACAATGATACAACAAGGGACATCATAAACATATATTATTTGACCAACATCCATATATTTTCCTGATTCTGTGACTACACTGAACTCTCAAATGTTTAAGTGGGCAGTAGAGGGAAGAAGAGAAAACAAGCAGAGAAACAAACAAGCAAGCAAGCACGCTGTTTCCTATTCAGGCTAAATTCAACCTTGTATTTCCGTATTTGACAAACTTCTCTTAAAGAAATTTCAAATTATCAAATAATTTGCAACCATAATGATCTTTCCTTTATTTGTTATTTCTTCTACTTCTTACAAATCATTCAAGAATACAGTAATACTGGAGATAATGGAGCAAGAATCTTTCCCTCCCATGCCCCTATGCAGTAGGACACTACTATGATTACCATTTGATAAGAGAACAGAAACCACAGAGGTAAATCTGATGTATCACTGCAGAATATGTTTCTTCATCTAGCATTCGGTCTTTTAAAGTCCAGAATCCCTCCAGAGTGTTGATCTTTAGGATGGGATCATCTGCAAGGGATATTTCTTTAGGGAACTGAGAAGAAATGCTGAAGGCAAAATTGCTTCCTGAATCCTCATTGGCAACTCTTCTTTCCTCTCGATATTACAGAGGAAGTTCTTCCCTTCTTCAGAAAATGTAAACATTCTCTTGATGTAAGCACATTTCTCTCTCTCCATACAGATCAAGAGCTGATTTATGGACTGGTCAGCTAGCATTATTAATTACAGCAAAGGGAGCTCCTTCCATTTTACATCTCCAAAAGACAATTTCTTACAATGAAGCAAGGAACGGGAAAAAAGATTTGTAGGTGAATACTATCTTTCTAACCATTAGACAGGTATACAAAGAGTACTTTGTGCCAGGGTGAAAGTTTAGATCCCATGATGCTTGCATATAAAACTAGCAAGTTCATGAACTGCTGAGACTCTGGATAAAAAGGACTATCTTCCTCTGCTTTCAACAATGCTCTGAGCACAGGTTGGTGGGATAGGAATGTGCTGAACACACTCACTGGTCAAGCTCTACAAGTTAAATGGGAACGGAAATTCCTAACTCAATCAATCTTTTCAAGTCTGAAGAAGTCCTGAGCACTCTAAGCAGACCTTCAGGAGCCAGAGGAAAACCTGTGGACATTAGTCAACTCCAGGATGAGACCACAGCTGAACAAGGGCTTTAAGAAACTCAGGTTTGTATTTGAGGCCCTAAATGGGTCAATTATAAACTTGAAACTTCGACCTTCCCTATGCTCATCTAGTCCAGAAAAAGCCGAAGTTTGCTTCCATGGACATGCATACACAAGTCCAAGCTCCTCTCAGCTGCACTGGACTGATGCCATATGTCTTTTTGTTCCAGCTAATAAACCCAGGCTGCAAGCATAAGGCTTTTTAGTCCATAGTGCAATGCAAGCACCACTCTCTTCCTAGTGGCATTCAGTCTCCTTGTAGTATAAGCTAAGCTAGCCATATCCCCAATGACCTCCTAGAAGCCATGCAGGAGCTGGAAAGGATTACCGAAAAACAGGTTCTAAGACTGAATCAAACACCACTTTACCCCTTTATTTGTCTGGGTTAGATTTCCTCCTATTTACTTGAATAACAGGAAGAAGAGGAAAATACAGTTTCTTTACAAGTCTGTCTGTTAATCTTCCTGAAAGATTTTCAGGTGCTCAGAAGCATCTCTGTCAACCAGAAGCCAAAACTACCGCCACCATTAACAACAACAATGAAAAATCTTAAACTTAACCTAAACCTAAACCTTATTCATGTGGGACCCTATGTTCTGTATTAGAGAAGTTTTCAATAGGTGAAATGATATTAGTTCTTCAGCCAAACCTTCAGTAAGACTTTTTGACTTTCAGCCATGTTGAAAAAATGCTGTAATTCTAGCAGTGTTTTTTTTTTTTTTTTTTTTTTTTTTTTGGGTCTTGTGTCACTAATTTATGCTTTGTACCCCAGACAACTTGTCCTTATTCTTGTTTCCCCATCTTTAACAATAATCAGGCCAGATAATAGGCTCATGTTGCATATTTTTATCCATATTATATTCTGAGGCATGCATAATATCATGCATTTTTCCACAGTCATCATCTTATTAAGCATTTACCTCATGGCATTTTCTCATTTTGACATCAGTACCCCGTAATAATGATGTGCAAACACACTTTACAAGCCTCTCACATGCTACCACATACTGTATCATGGAATGAATAAAGCAAGTGCTGACAATTAGTTAAGTAATGCAAGAATAACTGTTGTAACTTGCACTCCAAGCAAAATCAGAGGTGGAAAAGGCCAGTAGTATTACTTCATCTCACAGGACAAGAATCTTCATAGTATGCTAATTGCAAAGTATTTCCTCTGGATGCAACACACATTCGGTGGAATAGTATCTCATTGCATGGCAAGCTTTGCTGCTTTTGGAAATTCTCACACCTTTGTCTCATATTGAACCATCACTTCACATGTGATGTAATGGTTTATTCACAGGGGGATGAGGTACATATTCTTTTCTTTAAGTAGAGAGATGAGTAACTCTCAGTGAATCAAACTGATGATAACCTTCTCTCGAAAATTTTGCCCATTCACCACACACATTTTTTTCGTTCTTTTTTTTTTTTTCTTATTTTTACCAATAGCAATTCGTAGCTGATGCTTCTTCTTCCAAATTGATAGTGGTTCAAAATATGAAAATTGGCATAGGAATGTATCACATTTAAAGGTAAGGTCATGACAGTGCTTATCACTGGAAATACAATTGCCAATAGCTGCAAGTTTCTCAAACAAGATGCTGGAGAGGCAATTTTTGTCTGAAGGGCAGCATTCCTTTGAACAGCACTCATCTCCAGGGATTATTCTTAGAAATAATGGACTTTACCTTCTGTAACTGATTGTTTGAGCACCCAGCTGAGGAACTAAAAGCACACAACTATGAACTTTATCTTAAGGAAAGAGAGGCAGCTGGACTGACTATGATGGATTACCCTCCAAGTCGTCTGGCACTATGGCACTATGATGACAATTTTGCTTCATGATGCTTATATGCTTATGGTTGCTTATATGCATGGATAACAATCCAGTAACAAATACTATATTGAATCCTACTCATAAAAATATATCAGATAGTGCATATATGCATTGGAAGTATTTCAACTCTTCAGCTTAAGTGTTGTTCCATTT
Source organism: Tinamus guttatus (assembly GCF_000705375.1). Next base: position 5,891 of record NW_010587579.1, on the reverse strand, counting down.
CTCTAAATGACTTCCTAACTCAAGTCAAATCTCTGCAGTGAATATGAAGAATGTAATATTACAATTTAATTCTCAGTATTTAGGTCTACATATATCATTTTCAAGGAAAATATTAGAGGATGTTTCTAATTGGAAAAATATAAATCAGAGCTGCTTCTGACATTGTTTTGTCTTTATTTACATAAATCTCTCATCATTTTCCAATGATAAATTAATGAATTTCTCACTTCTATTTCCAATTCTATTTGACCTCTCTCCACCAGTGAAATGTCAGTTCTTCTGGTGCAACTGTACTCAATATGAAACTGCAAAGTATGTCAGGTATATTTACTTAGAGAACTATTTATTATTCCTTCTTGACAGATAGAAATCCATATTCAAAGCCATTAATATTAAAACTTGGTCCTAAACATTGTTAAAATATAATTTCATGAACAGGCAACATATAAGGAGATATATGTTATGATTTTCTTCTTATTTTTTTATTGCTGGCTTCCTAATAGGATAAATGTAAAAACACTTCAGCTTACATTCACTATGTTCTTCAAAACATAGTTCTTCAAATCATAGTAAAATAGCTTATCTTCAGCTACTCTGGAGATAAAGAAAGGAAACTATGGGGGAGGGAAGTATTTCTCTTCTCAAACAGTTTTTTGATGAATCAGAATTAAAAGGGTCAAAGGTAAAAAAAAAAAAAGTTTTCAGCATAAACAAAAAACAGTAACTGAGAGAATTTGTATGTGTACCAACTACGAAATGGATGCAACACAACATAGACATGTTCACAAGCCTTCATTAAACTAGTTAAACTAGTTAAAATACTTAGGTGGTGTTTTCATGGAACTTTCCATTTTTCTTCACTCTTCTGCAGCCTAAGTGAATGAAATCTTGTTGATCTGAATGTTGAAGCTCATGTCATCAGAATGGAAACATTTTATTCAGATTTCACCTGCAGCTAAGTGACTTCATGAGAAACAAAAGCAGTGGTGGCTCAGAAACCTGACCCAAGTGAAGCAGAGAAAAGGAATTCACACGTGTCAGAGTCCCTGAACCTGCACTTTACAGGCAAACTCATGTCAGGGTCCACTCTGAGTCATCAGTTTTCAGTGACTAAAAGCATTTTTAAAAGCACTTATTTTATTCCCCAAATTTCACATTGCCAGAAGCAAACTGTTCTTTGCTGGAATAGTAAATTGGCATCAGACAGTCAAGTCCAATGCAGGTCACACTAGCAGGCTGCCTTGGGTGCAGGCAGGCAAAGCAAAATCAGTCCTCCTAAAAGCAGGAATCCTTTGGAAGGCTTCAAGCGCACAGAACTTCCCTCGATTAAAAGGAAGCACTGCTCAAAATGTGACCATGTTTGCAAAGCCAGACACCCTTGCAACTTCCACTGCTCCCACCAGCCCCAAGGTCTTGAGCGTTTGCACACGAGGGCGTGCTCTGAGCAGAATGTGCAAGAAAGGGGCCCCATGGCAACATAATATATAACGCAATATAAGCATGGATTCCCTCCCTGTTTATGCTTTCGTAGCAGGCATTAAGGCAACGTAACTGTTTGCAGGTTGTGCTTGGCCGTTGCTATGGCCACTGGCAGGAAAGCCGGGAAAGCCCTAGTGAGCAAGCGATGCTGCCAATGCCTGCTTATTTCCCTGTGTCTCACACGCAAGCGTCTCTCCTCCACCCAGAGCAGGAGGAAGTCTGAAGGGCTCAGGTGTGTATCTAGCCACATGGCAGAGGCCTCAGTTCCTAAATATACTTCTAGCAACGGCATTTCTGCTGCCTCGGGTTTGGTGTCCCCTCCGCTGCCATCTGGACACCAGCTGCCAGCCAGGAGGACAGTAGCAGCACTGTTCCTGTGGCAGTGGAAATCTTTCTGAACAAATTGCAAATAATGCCTGCGTTATGCGTCCTGCCAGGGCTTCTGTGAAAAGCACGGTATCCCACTTTGCTCAGAAATAGCATGGGTAGTAGGTGTCTTGGAAACATTGTGCTTGCACATGTGCACTACCACAGCCTAGTACACTAGTACAGCCTAATAACGCAGCCCAGTACTAGCACTAGTACAGACACAGCTTGCTTATCAACATCGATTCTTTTTTTTATTATTTTTTTTTATTTTTTTTAAGATTTCTGATGCAGAGCACCATCCAGTCCTCGCTTGCAGGAAGATGATGTTCCAAGTGGACAAATAATGTCATCACAAACACTCAAGGCAACTCTTGTGATGGTGTCTATCACGGCGGTCTGCACAGCCCGTTTTGAAGTGATTCCTTTCAACAGCTTCCAACAGTTACAAGCCTACCAAAATGCATGTTTTATTCTCACTCTGAGGATCCTCTCCCACCCTCCCTGTTCTTCTCTACAGTTCTTTGCGTTCCAGATAAGTCTCAAATATTTGGGAAAGAAGGAATCTGCAAAATCTGGATGATACTGGAGTGTATGAATCAGCCTGGCAACTTTATGAGAACAGCACTATGACCTCCTGATTGAATTAGAAACAACCATGGCAACAGGATGTCTCAAAGTATATTTGTTTTTCTCAATTAAAAAAGAAACAAAACACTGCAGATCAATCCCCCTCTCCCTCTTTTTTTCCCCTGACCTAAAACAAGGTATTTCATTCTAAGTTTGGTTTTGAATAACTTTAAACTACTTTTTTTTTTAACTCCCTATGTGAAAACAAGAAATAAAAAAGAAAATTCACATGCCAAAAATAATTGTATATATTATGCCAAACATTTTAAAATGATTATTATATATGCATGTATGATATTTCACCCAACTTTAAAAACACTTTTGGTCTCTCAGACCATACAGAAATGAAATTAAATAGTACTTCAGCTCCTAAGTTATTTGAGTGTCTTAAAAAAATGAGGCTAAGAGTCAATGAGAACATTTTTCTGGCTGTATTTTAGCTCCTAATCTTGAGGAAACTCTTGCTGAGATGCCAGTGCTCTTGTCTCAACAATACTTTATTTAAATAAATGATTTCAGGTTTATATCAATGCACTTTGAAGAGGATAAGACATTAGAACATTAAAATCTGTTGTGTTGATTTCTGTAACAATAGTTTATATTGACAAACCACAATGTTATTTTATAGTATAAACAAAAATGGATGGCCAGGATTAAAATTATATTTCATTCCTTTTTCTTTAGGGATTTGTAGAGAGAAAACGTAGAGAAACTAGGTATCAGGATAAGACATAATGTTTTTTTAATGGGAAGGGAGCTGAGGTGAGGGGGAGAAAAACCTGATTCAGAGCATGACTCTGAATCACTAGTGTCAAATAATACTGTTTAGCAAAGGAAAGAGATGTATGCCAGAAAAACTTTCCAAAGCTTTATTATTATTGTTATTATTATTTTATTTTATTATTACTATTTTATTTTATTAAAATGAGCCATGAAAATATGAATGCAGTTACGATCTTTCTAGTACAACCATGAGTACTGCTAACGGGTTCTCTTAATGGGTTGAAAAAGGTTTCAAGTAAATTGAAAAGGTTTCAATTTACTCTTTTTCTTGTTTCCCCTCATTTTATCTTTTTTTAATTTTTTTTTCCTTTTTTTTTTTTCTTTTTTTTCCTCAATGTCTTCAGGTGTGGTTGAGGCCCAGCAGCTTGGTGTGATGGTCCTTGGTCCCACCATTCCCTACCAGCACAGGGAAGGTCAGGACCACAGCAGGGCTGGGCCATGGCATCCTCAGCAGCGCTGCTGTGGGGATGACACCGATCTCACTGAGTGATCAGCACAGCAAACAGGTGCACAATTAACCAAATGCTCAGTGCAGGTGTCTAATGCAGACACGTGGGAAAGGCGATTGGTCCAAATCCACAACTAATCAACAGCAGGCTTGCTCATGACACCCCATTGTAAAGTCCACAGCTAATTGCTCGTATTATGCAACAGGTTGCATCAGAGATACGAAACCAAACAGTGTGATGTGTCAGTTCACTTTTATCCTAGTCATCAAAGGCAGAATAAGCTGTAATCACTTCCAACACAAGCAATAGTGGAAAAAAAATATTTATTATATGCTGTGGGTCTTTGGAAAATCATTAGCACCTTCTCTTCTTTCTTTTTTTGGTGGATAGTTAAACCCCGGTGCAGATAAAGAACTGGCACTTTCCAACAAGTAACATTTGGGAAACACACAAACAAAAGTTACAAGTCATCACTGGTCTCTCAATTTTATTTTTTCAAAATGGAAACTGTCAGTTATCATTTGGTCAGTTAATATTTTGGTTTTTTATTGCCTTGATGGTATTGCTATTTTAAGTCTTTAAAAGCTGCAGCTAAAACTCCACAACAGTTCTTAACCAAAAAAATAATAATAATAAAAAAAATACTTGTGGATTGCACCAGTTCCAAATGACCACAAGGCAAAAAGTGTTGGTGGTCCTTTTCCCTTCAGTCCAACAAGGAAATAAGAGTTTTTATATCTATTTAACAGCTTAGGCTGGAGGTTTCATTCATCAAATGCATTCTCATTTTACATTTTTGGGAGGGGTTATAAAGAAATTATATATCTATTAGCATTTGGGAGCTATTTAAGAATCTAGATCATTACAACAGTCTCTCAAATTCCTACTTGAGAACTTTTATATGTTTATTATCGACTCAAAAGGACTGCATCATAGTACCAAAATGAGCACTTTTAATCATACAAATTTGCAGTCTGGCTGTGTGGCATGGTAGAAACAGGTGAAAGACCTTCCAGACTTTTGCCTTGTCTCGACATTGGACTTGTTCAGGCTCAAAAAATTCTGGGAAATAAAAAAAAGAACAACAACAACAACACACATACAAAAAATAAAAACAGAAAAAGAGAGAACAGCAAAGAGAAAGGGAGATGCCAGATGTCCGCTGATATTTGCAACATCAAGTAAACATTCTGTGCACTCGGAACAAGGGATAATAAATGCAGTTATCTGAAATTCTCCAGAGGCATATCTGTGCTCTTATGTATGACATCTGAATAGATATATGTTGGGCAGAGTTTCCAAAAGAAGCTGAGAATCTGCTCATGATGAATACATTCTCCCCAGAGAAGATTTAAGCTTAATGTACTTCAGACTCAGTTTGTTTCAGATTGGGATGAATTTCACCTTCCGCTGACAATAGTCAATAGTCAAAGTTTTTTTTTTTTTTTTTTTTTTTGGTAGAAATGTGCGAATTAACCCATGTCCAAAGCTAGCAAATGGATAAGCTCCTACAGTAAGATACTGTATAAGATATAGTGTTTATATTGGATGTATTGGATCCCTTAAAACATGTATATTTTTTACTTTTATGTTACAAATGCTACTTCTAGCACTGATGTCAGTTTATTTTCTGGTCTGTGAGTATATTTGTGGATGTGGCTGTGTATTTGTGTAAATATAAAAGCTCTATTCCCCTTCTGCCTCCCCCCACCCACCACCTTTTTTTTAAAAGTGTTTAGAAGAAGAATATGAAGATCACATTGTTCCTGCGTATTGGGGTCAGGCTGTTCCAGAAACAAAACCTCCAGCCAGAAGGATTCAGATTCCTTGGAAGCTGCAATAAAGAAACAGTTGCATTCTGACAGGCTGACTCACTATCTGCAATTTTATTTGTGCTGACAGACTCTAAATTGCAACAGATTCAGAGGGGATTTAGAGGAAAGAGAGACAAAGGGCATACTCTTTCTGAAGAAATGATTAGACACTTTAGCCACCGTGGTTCGCCTTAAGATCACAGTTTAAAGAGCTACGAGGACATGGGAAGTTTTTATGTTCTTTAGTGAGAGTGAAGCATGAATTTCTTTCTCTGACTGCTACCAGTACAATAGGTTGAACAATTGATACAAGAAAGACTTAAAGCTAAAATGCTTATTCTCCTATGTCGAGGGTCACTCGAATGTTGAG
>NW_010587578.1:75160-88839 GCF_000705375.1 Tinamus guttatus | reverse complement strand
TTCCCTCTTTTCCCTCCTTTGCCTGGGGAGAGGAAGTGCTGCTTGTGGCTCCCTTTCCACCCACCTCCCCCCAGAGCTAACACTTCCGCAGCCCTCAGCTCTGTCCTAACGTTTTTGTTTTCCTTTTCTCGCAGAACATACTACCCCTGCGAAGGTGGTGAGGGCTGCCAACCCCAGACAGCGGAAGGGAAGCAAGGTAAGCGTGGGCCGCCCTCCCCGCGGTGCCGCTGTCAGCGCAGAGGGAGCACCCCGAGGGGCTGCGGAGCGCATCCTGCACACACCTCGCTGCACAGGGGCTCACGTGCCGGCCTGCCTGTTAGCAGGAGAGCGCAGGAGAATATCCTGGTTCTCCAGCCCCTCTTCAGCTTTCTAGTGGAGTAGCTCCTCCTAAGGACACTTAGCACTTGGTCGTGGTGCCCACACTGCAAAGTGGTGGAGCTGTGACGGAGGAGCGTGTCTGCAGGGTCCCGGTCTATCCCGTTTACTCCATTTGTGTTCCCCACTGGGACACCAGCAACCACAGTAACTAGTTTCAAACCAAGCCACTGTTTCTGCAGAAGAGCCATGGGTCAGTGTCAGTGCCATGGGTAGTTCCTGAGGATGATGCAGGTGCTCGGGGCATAGTTGCCCCAGGAATAGCTGAGAATGTTGGCTATTAATGCTGGGCCCCAGCAGCCAGCAGAGACACATCTGCAGCCTCACGTTACTACTTTATCCATCCCAAGATCCCAGGGGTCAGAAGACACTCCTGCCTGTGGGACACGTATGGCTCTGCACTGGAGATGGTTTTCCCAGAAAGCCTGCCTTCCAGAGAGGAGTGTGTTCTCATGAAGGACTTGATGACTCCAAATTAACTTTAGAATTGAGAATCCCTCAAGGACAAGGGGGAATTTTTCTGCCTGCGTCATCTTAAACTCGATGCCTGACCATTATTAATCGCATATCCAGACAGTGGTTTGGGTCCTTACTTTCCGCTGCTGTTCTAACGACCATTGGATACCTGCTTGCTTTCCTGCTCCAAATCCCTCCAAACAATTCTACTATCTGGTCCCTAAGCTCTTTGGTTACCAACACTTAATTGCAGTTAAGCACTTAAGTGAAAATAAGCCTGACTCTAACTTGCCACTAGGTGGAGGCAACTTCTTTAATGGGACACAGTTGCTTCAGGTTGGTTAAGGATAAAAGTTCTGCTTCCAGTTCTGTGCTTTGCCTATCCAAGGAACAGAAATTATGATGACGTCTCAGGGGCCTGAATTTACAACCTTTTTCCAAAGACTGTTTAAAAGCTTGAGTGGTATCACACTGTCCAGAGAGGAATTATCCTGGGCAGTTCAATGCCATGTGCTCCTGCTGGGGCAGGGAGCTTGGTGGGAGTTGGAAGGCCAGTGGCCACCTGATAGGTGTATACTGATCTGCAGATATTTGGGATTAAATTGGTGACCGTTTTGGGGCTGGGGATGTACATAGTCATCATAAAAGCTTGTGTGTAGCACCCAGATGTCCTGGGGATAGCTGTGGGACATGGGGGGCTGTGATGCTCTGGCTGCGAGGGCTCCTGGCTGTGAAACCCACAAACTGTGCACTAACGAGACCTTTCTCTTTGGACACAAGGTTGGTGACTTTGGTGATGCCACAAATTGGCCAACCCCGGGAGAAATAGCCCACAAGAGTGTCCAGGTGAGAATATAAGATCCTTCATAGCTATTTGTGGTTGGACCTCAGTATTTTACACCTGCGTCCTGCCCCGGTAGTGTGCTCGGGGAAGCAGTGGTGTTGGGAGGCACCTCTGTGCTCTGTTGTTACGAGGTGGGAGATCCTGGGCCTTCTCAAAGAGGTTCTCGCCCTGCTGAATGGCACAGGGCCCTGGCAGGTCTCCCGGTGCTGTTGCTGCCCTGGTGGCTCTGGCTGACCGGACCGTTTGGGGTGCCGAGTGTCGGTCCAGGAATAGCGCCCTGGGTGCAGGGCATTTCCTTTTAGGGCTGCCTCGCCGGCCGGGCTCCCTCGCTCCGTGCTGCTATTCTGGGAGCGCGGAGCCCGCTCTCACCCCGCGCTGGGGAGGCAGGTACGGCAGCCCTGGGCTGGCCAGTGCGAGAAAGGGTCTGGGTGAACACTGGGACTTCCAGTAACCAAACTGAATTAACATGCGAGAAAGGGACTTGCATGCCCTTGAGGCAGAGCTTTGCACTCCTTAGAGAGATGTGGCATTGCTGGAGCACTTACGTGGCTTCGCTAGCTCCCTGCTGTCTCTGGGGGCATGAGGGCCGCTCTCGCTCTTGTCGTGTTGGCAGTGCAGTGCCCTGAAGCCCCATCCAGGAACACCGAGCCTCCTTGGCAGTCCTTCTCATAGCCTCTGTGCCCAGAGCTGCGTCCCAACTCGAGTGCATCCCCTGGAGATAGCTCAGGTGTTTCTGTAGGATGCCTTGCCCTGGTCAGATACACAGGACAGCTCGGGGGGACATGGGGTAGGGATGTTCCCAAGCCCTTCTGTTCCTGTTTCCACTGGAATTGCTGGGCTCTGCCTCCAGCTCTTCCGTTTCTCCCAAGCCTCATATTTCCTCTTGTACTTCTATGTCCCCAGCAGCCACATAAAGCACCGCCCATCCGTAAACTGCCTGTCAAGAAAGACATGAAAGAACAGGAGAAAGGGGATGGGAGCGATGGCAAGGAGAGTCTGAAAACTAAGTCAGATGAGTCTGGAGAGGAGAAGAACGGTGACGATGACAACCAGAAGTCAGCCCAAAAGAAGAAAGGTAAGGCAGGCTGGGGCCCCCCGCCTGCAGCGGCAGTCACCTCAGCTCAGCAGCGGCTGGATGCCGGTGTCACCCTCTGTGAGCGCTGCCCCTGTCCCCGCGGGCCTGGCTGCAGGACGTGCTGCCTGCACCCTGCAATAAGCAGAGGCACGAGCGCAGCTAGAACAGGGCCCGAGCAGGGTCTCTGCTGTCCTTCCCTGAGGAGCTGTGGCAGGAGGGGTCTGCCTGCTCCTGTGTGCTACCCGGTGGCACAGAAAAGCTGTCTGACTGTAGGTCACGTAGGCCATGGTTGACACATGGGCTTGGTCTGGCCTGAGCTGTGGGCTAAAAGGAGGAGAGGAGGGACAAGTGCCGTGAAGCAACAGTGGGGTTTGCATGCTCTTCCTCTGTGCCTGGGAGCCCTGATCAGATCCTTTTTGCATCCTCATGGTGCCTCTTGTGGCTTCAGAGAGAGTGGGGCCCTGAGGGATGTTCAAGGAAAAAGTCAATGCAAAAGATCCTGCTGCTTTCTCTACTTTGTGTGAGGTGTGTGTGGCGAGAAGGGGCTGAGGGAAAGGAAGCAGATAACAGTCTGCATCACACCCAGATCCTCTCTCCTTTTGCAGGCAACAAACACAAGTGGGTCCCTCTGCAGATCGACATGAAGTCAGAGGTGCCCCGGGACAAAACGGCCTCTCGGAACAACCGGCAGAACGAGCAGCACAGACACCCTTCCAACAACCGTGGCGAGCTGAAAGGTGGGTGCTGCGCGTGAGCCCGCTGTGCCTGCGCCTGCCACGGGGCAGCACTGCCGGGGCCGCGGCCCTGGGGAGAGCGAGCCCCGTTGCTCTGAGCGCGGCTGCCCTGCCGGGCACGGCTGGCTCTGCCAGGGCTCTGCTTGCTCGGAGAGCTCGGGGGTACCGGGACTTCAGCTCTTAACCGCCCTCCTCCTCCTCCGCCCCTTCTCCCGCAGGCTGGCACCCGGATAACAAGCACGAACGCAGCTGGCAAGACCACGACGAAACCTCCAGCGTGAAGAGCGAGGGAGGAGCCGTGCGAGGAGCCTTCCGAGGCCGTGGCCGGGGCCGAGGCCGGGGCCGGGGCCGCGGCAGAGGAGGTGCTCGCTGTATGTGTGGCCTCGTGGCGGCAGAGAGCGAGCGAGCGTGTGCTGGAGTGTGCAAGGCTGCAGGGAGTGCGTGTGTGACCTGGCACCTCCAAAAGCTGCTTGGGGAGGGGGCAGAGAGCAGCTGGGATACACAAAAGTAGTTTGAGAAGATCATCCCGGCTAAGAGGCATCAGCTGTTGTTCCATGGCCCAGAACTCTTGGTTTGGATTCGCTTGTGAGGACTTTACGTGCCACTCTAGAGGTGGCATCTAGCTGAGCTGATTTCAGTAAAAGCAAATTAGATTAGTATTTGAATAAAGGTAAATGTTGCTTGCCTTCTCAAGTTCAGCTCTTCTGCCTGCCTTCTGTCACTTGAGCGTTCCTGTTGGCAGGAGCTACAACATGCTGATGTTCTGCTTGGGCTTACTGTAATGTTGAGAGCCAGTCAGGAGCCTTCCTTGGGTGTGGAAGGGCATCTACACTGGCACTGGTCAGGGTTGTGGCTGAGCTGAATCTCATATCAGCTTCAGTGCAGAGCCTTGGTGTGTTGTCTAGGCTACCCAGCTGCTTCTGGATGAGAGGGGTAATGGCATCTCCTTGCCCAGGCGTTGCTCCCTCCTCCGGGGAAGGCTGAGAGCAGCAGTGAGGGATGGAGCGGGGATGTCCCTCTCTGCAGTCCTGGGGCAGTGGGGCGCTGTTTGTGCTGTAGTCCCATGTCATGTGGTAGCACAGCCCGTTAGCAGGTTCCAGAGGCCCTGTGCTGACAGGAATGTCCCTTGTCGCTGTCTCGTAGCGCACTTCGACTACCAGTACGGGTACCGGAAGTACGAGGGCTCCGACGGCTCCCGCACCCAGAAGTACGCCAGCAACATCACCTACTACTTCGACAACATCAGCAGCACCGAGCTGTACAGCGTGGACCAGGAGCTGCTCAAGGACTACATCAAGCGGCAAATGTAAGCACTGCCTCCCTTCCTTGTCTGCACGTTGTTCGGAGGTGTTTGTTGGTGGCATGTTTAATGACGCCGTCCCTGGGGAGTGTATCACTAATCCCTTGGGTAAGGCTGGAGCTGAGGCGTGTTTACTCTGTGCCGTGCTGCTTGCAGCACTCGCTCACTGCATCGTCATGCCCAGGCTCCCCAGGTTCCTGTGTTCAGCTGTGCAGCAGCAGAACAGCTCAGTGCAGGGACGGGTAGGGGTTATCTCCTCAGGGTTCCCTGAGGAAGGTGGCAGGAGCCAGCACTCACTGACATGTTGTCCATGCAGAGAGTATTACTTCAGCGTGGACAACCTGGAGCGAGACTTCTTCCTGCGTCGCAAGATGGACTCGGATGGCTTCCTTCCTATCACCTTGATTGCCAGCTTCCACCGGGTGCAAGCACTGACTACTGACATCAGTCTCATCATCAAGGTGAGGGCAAGGGAAGCTGAACTTTCCTCCTTGTTCCTCTCACCACCCTGCACTGTGTTCTGGCTGGGTCATGGATGAGATGCAAGTGATGCTTACTTTATCCTTTGGCCTGTTCCCTTCTCCTCTTGGACCGTTTGGAAAGGAAGGGCTAGGGCTGAGGCTTAGCCACTCTCTGTGCCAAGGCAGGGTCATAAACTCACCCAGAGTCATTTGGTTCCAGGCCCTGAAGGACAGCAAAGTAGTGGAAATCGTGGACCAGAAGATCAGGAGAAAAGAGCAGCCAGAAAAATGGGCTCTGCCTGGCCCTCCCATGGCAGACTACACACAGACAGACTTCTCCCAGTTCATCAACTGTCCTGAGTTTGTGCCCCGACAGAGCTTCCAGAAGGAGACAGGTGAGTGTTCTGGGAAGTGTGGAATGTGGTGTTGATACTGCCAAAACACTGAGACTGCTAAGGGACAAGAACGTCCTCAAGGCAGGGCTCTGCCGTTTGGTTTCTGCTACGCGGTGGGAAGCAGCATGGGTCTGACCAGTGTGTGGAATAAGCTTCAGACCCTCAGAGCCCTGCCCGTCTGTATGGGGAAACATGAAAGGATCAAGTGTATGACAGCCCTTAGAGATCTGGGAGGAGATGGGGTGGTGCAGTTGGAGGCTGAAGGGGTCTGGGCAGGCTCAGTCCTGTTGGAAGTGTCTCAGCCACTCCTGGAGACACCTTCCCACCCTTGGACAGAGGAGAGAACGCTCATGAACCCAGTGTTGTCCAAATGGGTGAGGAGATGTGGGGCACAAATGGGGCAGCAAGTAAGGAGCTGTCAAGCAATTGCTGAGGAAGGCTCAGCAATCGCTTAAGGGTTGCCCCTGTCCGTATACCTCTATCCTCCCTGGCAGGAGCCCAGGGCTGAGCTGGAAAGGCCCATGTGGAGGAGAGGTGGCTGCTGCTGTTGCAAGAGTTAGGGTTGGCAGGGGAGATCTGTGCTACTGGCTATAAGGCTCTCTTGAGAAAGTTTCCTTAAGAGCAGTAGATTAACCACCTTCTTTAAATCTCTTTACCCATCTGGGAAGTGGGCAACTGCAGAGGTCCGTGATCAAAACCAACATCACTGCCCTAAGCAGATTTTTTATTTTATTAGCATTCTGAGGCAGCCTCCTGACAGCAGGGATGTTTCTGCCTAGGGTTTTGGTTGCTAGCATGTCCCATGGGCCCTGCTGTGCAGTCAGACTTGCTAGCAAGAGCAGATATTTTCCTCTCGGTTGGATGTTTTACACACACGGTTCCTTGTTCCTCCCTCCAAGCCTGGGCTGTAGGCAAAGCTAAGCACTGGCTCTGAGGTTTGTAAAGCGCCTTCTCTATCTCCCCATCTCTAGAATCTGCTCCCGGCTCCCCGCGTCCTGCCAGCCCGGTCCCCACCAAAACCGAGGAGGTCAGTAACCTGAAGACGATGCCCAAGGGGCTGTCCGCCAGCCTGCCCGACCTGGATTCAGAGACATGGATTGAAGTGAAGAAGAGGCCTCGGCCCTCCCCAGCCAAACCCAAGGTATGGAGTGATGCAGGAGCCACTGGGATGGGGTTGGGCCAACTGTCTTGAATCGTAGCTGAGCACCAGCTTTGAAGATGGACAGAGTCTGTCATTGGAATGATATTCTAGTCTCTCCTGCCCTCGTCTGAACTCTCTTAACAACCACTCTGCAGTGCTTGAGGTATAAATAGTGTTCTCCTCAAATGGCAATTTCTGGATGGGGTAAAGAAAAAAGATAGAATAGCAGGGTCTCCAAGTGCTGGGCATGTTCTGTTACCTGGTCTTTACCTCACATCACCTTTGGCTTGCAGAAACCAGAGGAGTCCAAGACACCACAGCAGCAGAAACAAAAGGACCAAGATGAACCTGAGGAGCTGGACTTCCTCTTTGATGAGGAGATGGAGCAGATGGATGGCCGCAAGAACACATTCACCGACTGGTCGGATGAGGATTCGGATTACGAGATTGATGATCGGGATGTGAACAAGATCCTCATTGTGACCCAGACACCTCCTTACCTGCGCCGGCATCCTGGCGGGGACCGGACTGGCAACCACACATCCAGGGCTAAAATGAGCTCGGAGCTGGCCAAGGTGATCAACGACGGGCTGTACTACTATGAGCAGGACCTGTGGACGGAGCAGTTTGAGCCGGAGTACTCTCAGATCAAGGTGAGAGCTGAATAGTTAATCTAAGGTAGGGAGCCTGTGAAGCAGCTTGGCCACCCTGGGGCTCTGGGATGGAAAGGGCAGTCCCCAGGGCTCTAGCCCATGTACAGGGTAGAGCTAAGCTGGGATTTATCCTCTTACACTATAGGGCTGTGGGCTGTGATTGGGATTTCTGGTTCCCAGGATTGTGCTCTGCCGTGTCTGGGATAAACACGGCCCTGTAATGCAGTGTAAGGCTGCAGCAAGTTAAATAATGTGCCGACAACAAGGTGACCTGGAAAGTGGAACACGTCACTGTCTGCCAGGGTCTTGGCTGCTCCTGTCTGCAGTGTGGGATCTCTGGAGGGAGTGGATGTCTCTGCATGGTCTGTAGTGCCCAATTTAATGGTCCCTTGGAGACTGCAGTTACTGTGGGCAGGTTTATTGATAGCTCGGCCACACCTGGCCTCTGCTCTTCTCTTTCTGGTTTGCATGGACTTGGGCTTTCTAGAAAAAGCCCATCTGCCTCTAAAACATGAGAATCCCAGCTTGGAGACTCATAGTCGAGGACTTTTCTAGGGTCCTTTAGGGATGTGGGAAGGAGGTGCTAGAAATGCAGGAAGGCAGCAGGGATGGTGGGGTGCTGGTCAGGCAGAGATGATCAAACTTGCCTTGAGTCCTGCTGGCACAAGTAAGTAGAAGAGCATGAAAGAAGTAAGTGAGGGTGGGTGAAGCTGCTCTGTAGGATCCCTGAAAGCCTAAGCCTGATGGGTTCAGGTCTGGTCACTGCAGGACCCTTTTTGACTGTTGGGTTTCTCCTTGCAATGCATGAGCATGTGAGTCATCCTGCTTGGCACCAAGGCCCAGCCGCTGTATTTTGTGCCCGGTGTTGTGGCTATTGCACAAGCAGTGATCGAGATGAGCTGTTGAGTTGGGAGGAGAAGTAAATAATTGGTTGCTTCATCATCTTCCTCTTCAAATGCAGCAAGAGGTGGAGAACTTCAAGAAGGTGAATATGATAAGCAGGGAGCAGTTCGATACCCTGACCCCAGAGCCCCCTGTGGATCCAAACCAAGAAGTTCCTCCCGGCCCTCCCAGGTTCCAGCAAGGTAAGTGAGAGCGGGAATGGGTAGGACTGGATTTGTCCTCATCCTTGTTAGAGCTGGGTTTGGGTGGAGGGGTTGAAGCAAGCCTGCCAGTGCAGCCTCTTGGAGCTCTGGCAGTGGCAGGGACAGGAGCTGCAGATCTAAGATTTGTGAGTAGGCCTGGGAGGTTTGGTCACAGCTGGGGAGAGGAAAGTAGGGACCCACAGCCGTGTGGTATCCCCTCTCCTAGAGCAGCGCAGTTCTCTTAGCTGGGTGTTTTGGGGCACCCAGAGAAGAGGCCCAAAAGCAAGGGTGTCCCAGCTGATGGGGGAAATCTTGCTAGGCTCTCACCTAACAGTGAGGATGCAATTTCCCTTTTGGACCCACTCATCAGAACATCCCTACCTGGGAGACAATTCCCTGCCAGGCCTGGGTACCTGGTGCTCAGGCGGAGTGCTGGCCTGTCCTGCTTGGGTTGCAGGGAGTTGTCATTGCTATTAGCCACTGGGAAGGAAATAACTTTGTAGAATCGCTGGGAACTCAGGCTAGGACCTGCTGCACAGCCTTGGGCTGTCTGGAGAGGCTTGTCATGGGTTGGGTTTGAAGTTGGTCATCTCAGGAAGACAGAGACGTAGCCATGAGTTCCTGCTCGTGGCGAGGAGTCCCTTGGCTGTAGTGATACCCTCAGGCTCAGACTTCAGTTTGACCCAGGATGGGGATTTCTCTCTGCAGTACCTACAGATGCTTTGGCTAACAAGCTGTTTGGAGTCCCCGAGCCTTCAACAATTGCCCGGTCTTTGCCTACGACTGTACCAGAATCACCCAACTACCGCAATGCCAGGACCCCCCGGACCCCTCGCACACCTCAGCTGAAAGACCCAACACAGACACCCCGGTTTTATCCCGTGGTAAAAGAAGGCAGGACGATAGATGCCAAGGTGAGACCTAGGCTGGGGTGCAGGAGGGAGGCTGGGGTTACCCAGCTGGGGCCCAGAGGGGAAAAGGATGGATCCCTGTTGCTTTGTGTCTTGCAGACTCCACGGAAGAGGAAGACAAGACACAGTTCAAATCCGCCGATGGAATGCCACGTGGGCTGGGTGATGGATTCTCGGGAACACAGGCCTCGTACTGCCTCTATCAGGTCTGGGACAGAGGAAGGCAGGGTGACAGGGAAAGCAGAAACAGGAAAGGGAATGGGCATGGAAAGGGACTGTCGTCTGGTCTGGCAGGACCAGGGCACACGTGTCACAGGGCAGAGTGCGACCTCGTGCTGCTGTCGCTGGCTGATGCCAAGGAGGGGGATTGACAGGAGTCTCTTGTGCTCAGTTCCAGCCCCTCAGAAGGGACCCCGGCTGTTGGAAGCTATGGCTGCACCCCACAGTCCCTGCCCAAGTTCCAGCATCCTTCCCACGAGCTGCTCAAGGAGAACGGCTTCACGCAACACGTCTACCACAAGTACCGTCGGCGCTGCCTTAACGGTAGGCACGTGGGGAGGGACAGCGCGCCGCTGGCTTTGGGGCAGGGTGCCCCTGTCTGGCCCTCTTGCGTGGTACCAGGGTGCTGTAGGACAAGCTCGTGGGTAGTGGATGTTCCCCTCCAGTCCGTAGAGTGAGCAAGCTGTGGCTTAGGGAGCTCAGGTCTTCAACAAGTGGGGCTATTCACAGTGCCACAAACCCTCCTGTGTGCGGGCTCCTGTACAGAGCTGGCCGCGTGCGACAAGGTCTGTCTCGTAATGAGCCCCTCTTCCCCAAACAGAGCGGAAACGACTGGGCATTGGACAGTCCCAGGAGATGAATTCTGGTCCTTCTTCCTCCGAGATCACTTCAACAAGAAAATGTATGAGGAGTTCAAGCAACTGGCTGTGGAGGATGGGAAGGAGGGATACAGGTAGGAGAAGGGCAGGGTGGGCATTCTTGGAAGGGGAATGAGGGAGGAGGGCCTGGGGCCTGCAGGGCTTACAGCAAAGCAAAGGCAGCATCTCTCTGCCTTGTTGTGGCAGGCCTGGGGCTGCCCCAGCAGGGTGCTGTGCTCTGAGAGCTGCCCTGTCCAGGTGTCGCATGCACACAGTGAGCATGACATGCTGTTCTCTTCTCAGGTACGGTCTGGAGTGCCTTTTCAGATACTACAGCTATGGGCTGGAGAAGAAATTCCGGCCAGACATATTTAAAGACTTTCAAGAAGAGACCATCAAGGATTACGAAGCTGGTAGGTGCCTCCTTTGGCCCCCCCTTGACTTGGCAGTAACGTAGCTCAGCTGTGTGGCTGCCTCTGGGCCTCTGCTCATGACTTCGAGAAAATGAAAAAGTGTTTTATGTGAGTGTGTCCAACTGGGACTTGCTGCGATGCCCCACTGTTACACTGGGTTCCACGGTTTTGCCCTAGGGTGTTTTTTTTTTTCTTTTCTTCTTTTCTTTCTCTCCTCCCCTGTGCCATTTTGCCTGGGCTGAGGGGACATTGGCATGGGCAGGGACCTGGGCTTGGAGTCTGTCTAGTGCCACCTGCACTGCCCAAGATGTTTTTTTTTTTCTTTTCTTCTTTTCTTTCTCTCCTCCCCTGTGTCAGTTTGCCTGGGCTTGAGACCTTCTGTCCCCATCCAC
Source organism: Tinamus guttatus (assembly GCF_000705375.1). The sequence continues at coordinate 77,747 of NW_010587578.1, read as the reverse complement.
TCGTGGTGAGGGGTGCCCCTGCTTTGCAGGGGAGAACTGGGTAGATGTTTGCTTACCTGGAGGCTGTTCGGGGAGGTAGGAGGAGGTAGGGTGCAATGAGAGGACAGAAGACTGTAGCTATTACAAAGCACATTGTTCTGGACTTTCTCACTGCCTTGTAGTGTGGCAGTCTGTCACCTATTTGTCACTATCAGTCTAGGCACAGTCTGGGGACATCTCCTAACAAGGAGGCTGCCTGTTACTGACCTGATGTAGCTTGCTGTCTTCCACGTGCTCTGTATTGCCTTCCTTGTGCCTTCTGGTGGGCTAGAAGAGTCTCTGGGACTGAAAGTTTGTAGCTCTAGTACTGGGGAAGCCTTTCGGGAACAGTTCTCACTTGTGGTTCAATTCTCTTCCACCCATTCCAGGACAGCTTTATGGGCTGGAAAAGTTCTGGGCCTTCTTAAAATATTCCAAAGCCAAAAACCTGGACATCAACAGCAAATTGCAAGAATACCTCAGCAAGTTCAAGCGCCTCGAGGACTTCCGCGTGGACGTGAGTAGGAGCAGTGCTTGCACTGCACTCATCTCCCTCCTCAGGCTCCCCTCTTCCCCTTGGGTTTGGGGCCCCAGTGGCGGAGGCAGGGGAAGTCAGTGACACCTAGTGTCATGCCTCATCATTGCAGCTGGGCCAGGGATGGCAACTTGAACACCTCCAGCTACCTGTTCTTCTTCAGCTGCTCCATCCTCGAGAGTGACGTTCACTCCGTTCAGCCTTTCACTTAAGCAGTGCTGTGTTGTTCCATCTCGCAGGGAGCTCAGGCCTTTCCCTGTGCCGGGGCTGGGCTGTGAGGGAGGTGGGATAGGGCCAGGTCACGCAGATAGCGCTGCCACCCAGTCAGGTGCTGCTCAGGAGCAGAGGGGCTGTTGCTAGACACAAAGCTCGTGCAGCCTCTGCTCCTGCGCAGGCGTGGGGCTGTGGGGCAGCGAGTGTGTGCATCATCCTCCAGCTGAGGAGGCAGAAAAGAGAACCTTGAAGTTGAGAAGACTCTGCTGATACTGGGCTGTTTCTGTTCCAGCCACCCATGGGAGAGGAGGGTGGACACAAGAGATACCCGACGACGGCAGGAGGAGACGGCAGGAAGCGCTACCCATCCCAGTCTTCCAGCAAAACGGTCAGCCAGTGCCCACCCAGCCAAGCCCACGCCTCGCCCAGCCAGCCCGCGCACGAGGATGCCAAAAACCTGAGCCAAGCGGTCCCTGCGCCCGCGGCCGCGGAGCCGCAGCCGCCGGGGAAGTAGAGAAGCTGCAGCTCTGCTTCCCGCTGAGAGACGGGGGGCGGTGGGGAACGGGCTCGGAGAGGGGAGATGCGAGGAGGAAGGACAGGAAGGCAGTTGGAAAATGGCTGCTAGGGAGAAACTACAACGCACATGATATTTTTTTTTCTCTTGTGGCTGGAAAGCAAAGACGATCTGCATCTAAAACACCATTTTGCTATTACAACCCTGACCGGAGCCAGACCCACCCCACTGGACCCGTCCTTTGCTTTTCCTCCCCACTGCTCCCCTTCTGTGCACACATTCATGTCTTAGTGTCTCTTAAAAAAATGTTCTGGCTGGGTTGGAAAGGGGAGATTTTTTTTATTATTATTATATATATATCAAGTTTTAAATTATTGCTAGAAGTTTGTCTGGATTTACCAAAACAAGTCTGCTCTGCGTGGCCCCCGAAACTCCCCTCTGTGTTCACCCTTTGGATCGCTGGGGAGCTCGGAGGAGTGAGGTTCCCTGCTGGGGGCTCGAAGCCGCAGCGCCTGGTGACCCTGGGAGCCTCCGATCTCCGTGGCCTGGCCGATTCCTCCCATTCCACGTTCGCCCGTGCGTCTCCGTCACTGACTGCTGCAAAAGGAACGTCATCCCTGTCCCTCCTCCGCAGCGTCTTCACCTCCAGCCTTCCCTTGGGTCTGGCTCTCTCTCTGCCCGCCTCTCCCTTCCGTCACGGACAATTTGGAAGTCAACCAAAGGACCTCTGCCGAGGATAGGTGTGTTCTGCCTCCTTCCTGCGCGGGGGCTGCTGAGAGGCAGGCGGGCGCCTGGCCGTGAGCCGTGCGCACGGTGTGCCTGCCTCCCCAGGAGCGCCCCGCAGCCAAAGACAGGACTTTGCTGAAGGAGATTTTCTCTTCCTTTTTTTTTTCCCCTTGGAAAAATGAAAGAACGATGAACAACAACAACAAAAAACAAAACCCCTAAAAATAACAACAACAACAAAAACTCTTTAAAAAGACACATCTCCCTTTGCTTTCTTCCTTGGAAATATTAACTGAAAAAAAAAAAAAAACAAAAAAGGAGAAAAAAAAAAAAAAAGTTGCCTTACGGTGGAGCTGGAACTGGGAGGCTCGCTCGGCTCCCCGGACCTTGCAGCGCGCTGGGCTCCTGGCCCGGCTCCTCCAGCGCTGCTGCCGAGCCGACCTCCCCGCGGCCTTTCCCGGAGCTCCTTGGGCCACCGGCGCCGTCCCCGGCAGGGCAGGGTGCTGCGGGCAGGCAACCCCCACGCTGGTGAAGCGGAGGAAGCCCCGCGTTGCGTCGGCGCCGTCGCAGCGTCCTCCCGC
>NW_010587578.1:57760-71938 GCF_000705375.1 Tinamus guttatus | reverse complement strand
GGGGAGGGCAGCCGGTCCGGCCCGCCACCACGGCCAGGAACGGGCCTCGGCCTCCCGCTAGCTCGCCCGGACGAAGGGGGTGATGGTTTGATGTGCTGGCCCTTCTCCAGCTGTGTGTGTCCCGACCCCAGCCCTCTGTTTCCCCGATCTAGAAAGTGTGTGCAACCTTCTTCAGCTGCATTTATTGTAGAGACGAACTTAAAATGACTCATCACAGACCATTTATCACTTCAGAGGAAAATCTTGTTAATATGGCCCGCTGTACATGATCCATCTTATGTCGATAGTACATAATCTTTGACCCATGTGCTAGAATCATCATCACATATAAAAGGAAAAGAGAAAAATGTAAAATACTTGAATGAGAGCTTGTATTATAACATTAATATTATTCAGAGTATCTGCTTTCTAGGCTGATGTGATTCATTATTCTAGTAATGCTTTAGTCCTTTGTAATTTGTGGTAATTATGCTTTTTCCTTTTTAATACAAAAAAAATGTATAAAAATAAAAACTTCAAAAGACAGTGCGCTGTGGGGTTTGTCTTGCAGCCTCCTCTGGAGGGGCCCGTGGGTCGTGTGAGCGGCAGAGCTCCCGCGCGCAGGGGCAGGAGCTGGCGCGGGCAGCGCGGTGCGGCCCGGCTGCACGGGGTTCTCAGAAAAATTCCCTAAGAAGAACACGGACCCAGCAATGATTAATCTGATTTTGTATTTATTTATTTGTTTTGTGTACCAGGTCCCCAGATGTTAAGAGGATCCTGGCGAAAATAATTCCTATTGCGTAGGTACCCATGGATGCACGTGCTCCCATGGGAGTGGTGACTTCTTATTCCCTTGATTCTCTCATATCACTTAACAGTAAAAACCCAAGTTCTCCCACTTGTGCTTTGTTGTAGCCCACATGGCAGAAACTTGCTTTACATTTGCAGGCTCTTCTTTGTGATGGCTGGTGACAGGACGAGGGGTAACGGGTGTAAGTTGAAACACAGGAAGTTTAATCTCCATGTGAGGAGGAACTTCACTGTGATGGTGCCCGAGCCCTGGCACAGGCTGCCCAGAGAGGCTGTGGAGGCTCCTGCTCTGGAGATCTTCAAACCCGCCTGGATGCCGCCCTGTGCCCCGTGCACCCCTGCTCGTGCATGGGGGTTGGACTAGATGATCTCCAGAGGTCCCTGCCAACCTCAACCGTCCTGGGACTCTGTGACTTGCAGGTTAGTTTGCAGAGCTGAGGATTCAGGTCTGTACGAGGCTCCTGCACGTTGAGGCGCTGCTCACGGGAACCTGGAGCCCCTGCAGTGTCTATGGCGCGTGTTTCCTAAGTCAAGGCCCCATTTCCATGGGGTTCAGGACAAATAAACCCCCATCCAAGGCATTCTGAGATTGGGTAAAGTCGAATTTCACTGAAATAGTGCTTTTGAATCCCTACATGGTGTAGTTGTCGTAATTTTACTGATAATTCTGTATATTCAGCTGAAAGAGTAGTAATATGGCCAAAAGTATGGCCTGTGAAAATGTGCTAGGGCCTTCATACAGGGCCCTCTTCGCCTCCATCCACCAAAAAAAACAACCAACCACATGGCCTAGAACACATCTGGTTAGGGGCAGGCAGCAAGAACCAAGGAACAGCACAAATAATTAAATATATATATATATATTTAAAATACCTTTCTAGAGAAAGTTTTTGTGCCCTAGACAGGAATTAACAGGCAGCAAATGCAGGAATCTCAAGTAGCATTTCTGAGTTCAGCTTTGAGTTTTGTTACTTAAGAAGAGTAATGACCTTCTTCCACATTAAAACACTGTTTGGCATAAATCCTTGTCTCTAGCTCTCCTGGTCCGGCTGTGCATGGGCTGGGACCCGGTGGGCCTCACTCTGCTCTCTTGGGAGAATCAGGGATGCTCTCGGAGAGCGGTGTGAGGCTGAGGAGGACTCGGTGTCTCTTGTAGGCTTTTGTTTGTCTGAACAGGGTGTCTGTTCCATGAAGATAATCCAGCAGTCCCAGGACTCCGTAGCACTGGTTGAACCTGCCAGCCAAACAGAGGACAGACAGACGTCACTGGAGGCCCTTCCTATTCCATCCCTCTCCTCGCAGGCCGCCCAGTCGTTTCCCGGTGGTGGCAGCCTCCAGCAGAGGTCTGTCTGCCACCCTTGCTGAAGCTTGGGCGAAACTGCTCCTGGCACCTCTCTGCGTCGTTACCCAGAACAGAGCCTGCTGAGAAGCAGCTCTCGTGCTCCGGGGCGGCTCAGCGCTGTGGGAGCAGGAAAGCCCCGAGGCCGGGCCGCCCAGCGAGGGCTGCGGGGAAGAGCCCGGCGCCTGCGGGAGCCGCGTCCTGCCGGGAGCTGAGCCCCGAGGAAGGGGCTGGTAACGAGTGGGCTCTGTTCTGGGTGCTGTGCTGCACTGAGGAGAGTATCTCCTGCTCCAACAGGAGAGGCAAACTGGGTTAAAGGGAATATTTGCAGGATTTAATGAGCATCTGAACAATCTTCCACTGCTTTTGTATCTCTAACAGCTCTCTCTGGGAGAAAAGGGGGCTGAGGCCTTTTGTCAAGAGGTTGCCTGGGCAGGATCCCTGATCAGAATGCTGTTAACCCCAGCATATGGGGCAGGCTCCTCTGCAAACATATCAGCTGTGCAGTTGGCCCTTGCTCTCCCTTTATTCTAGATCCTGTGCAGTATTTTCTAAGCTTCTGGGAAAAACTTTGCAAAGATCCATCTTTGACCCTGCGCTTGTCCTGGGGAAGGCCAGGTGATACCTACTGCCTTGTGCTTTTCCCATGGAATCTTAAGGAACCCTGAAACAGCCTCAGCCGCTGTGTTGTGCTCTGTTGAAAGCCTGCAAGTCAGCTGATGGAGAAACGCAGATCTCGGGGACGTGGCTGGCAGTGGCACAGGAGAGCAGTTGCAATCCTTTGAAATCCAGACTTGTGCTGTAGCTGTTTAAAGAACTGAGCATTTGTCCTCCTAAGTGAACTCTGCTTCATCATGAGTCATGCAAAACCACCTGACCTTCAAAAGCAGGGACAGTGCACGGGCAGGAGGGGAAGGGGAGGCTGAGCAGAGCCCACACGTACTTGAGGTGGTGGAAGTCGTGGAATTCCGGCGACGGCAGCAGGGGCAGGTGGTAGCCGCAGTGCGAAATGCTCGTTGTTAAGAGCGCCAGGGAGAACCACACCGCGATGGAAGCGATGTGAGACCCCATCACCATCGGGCCCGTCATGACGGGTAACGTGTTGGAGAGCTAGAAATGAGAAGCAAACTCCACCTCGTTAGTGGGTCCACAAAATGCAGCCTCACTTGGATGATACATTGCATTAGTTCTGTGAAAATACTGCAAAGGTGAGACCCCTCTGCAAATGCCTCACTAGGATACCAACCAAAATACCAGAGCATAATCTGCTCTGAGGCAACAGGGCTGTACTTGCTACAGCACGTACCAACTGTCCAAGCTTGTAGGAAAAATTAGATGTGAATTCAAAGAAAGGGTGCAAGGACAGCACTTTTAATAACTCTCCCTGGAGTCAGAGGTCTGAATTTGACCTTCCCTTTGGAATAACGCTGAAGCTGCTCTTGGGCAACCTGGCCACTGGCCTCTGGGCACATGCAGTTAAACGTAGCACTGTGGTAATTCCAGCTGCATCACTTCACTGTGCTACCAGCAGCACAGGCAGCTCTCGTTGCCCAGCCCAAGCTTACTGCACTAGCCAGGATCATCTGCGCTCCCGAATCTCAAGAGACTCCAAATTCCGCACGCTGCTCGAACTGCTTTCTGGAGCTGGAGCTGCAGCTCGGGCTGCTGTTACAGGAGATGGCAGTCAGCCATGCACCAGAGCCGCTGAACTTGCCTTCCTTCTTTCACCATTCATCCTCATCCCACGGAAATCACGTTCCATGCAGGAACTTGGGGTCAACACTGAGGAAACCACTTACTATGTGCTCCACGGGGTGAGCATAAATGGAGACGACTCCAATGGGGGCTGTCCATTCGTGGTGCTTCTTGTGAATGTGCTTGTACAGGAGGGGGACGTGAGCAAGCCTAAGTAGAGAAAACAGAAATGCTGGTTTGAGCCTCATAAGAAAGGAACACAGAGCAACATGACACTGAATTTCTGCTGCAGCCTTGCTCACAGTTCTCCCTTTAATGAAGAGATTTTCGAGCAGCTGGGAATAACAATGTAGGACTCACGGTTTCCCTGTCTCTGTCACTGGGCCCTCAGTCAATGATTAGGTCCATTGGCTGCTCTTAAAACACAAAAGTCTAGGCTCAAACCTGGGAGTACTTTGGGGGAAGAGACTCACTTTATTTTCACCATTCTAGATTTCTCCTACTGACATCTGTTAGAGACAGGATTTTAGATTATGTGGATCCTTAGTAAGAAATGGCCTTTTTAGGTTCTCTGTGTGCATTAGTCCAAAGGGAAATCAATATATTTATGGGAATGCTGTGTCTACTGCTGTTATAAAAGAAGGGTACAGTTCTCAACCTTGAAAGACTGGCGAGAGTCCCGCTCCTGTGTTAGCTCACCTGTGTGAATAATAGAAGAGCATTTCCTCTAGGATGGTGAAGATGCTGAGCTCCACAAGGAACCAGCGGAAGGTGGGTAGTTCCATGCTGAAGGTGTTTCCCCACCATTTCATGATGTAGAACATGGGTATAAGCATAGGGAAGGACACAAAGAACTGATTACACAGCGCTGTGTATATCGCTTGCTGCAATTTCTGGGTGTCCACCTACAAAAGAGAAGTCGGGACTTCAGGCTATACCAGAAGCAACGTGATTTTGAAATGGCAGGATAAAAGCCTTTCAGGTGCACAGTGGGTTTTTTCATATTAGTCTGGGCATCAGCTTCTTAATAAGCTGTCAGATAATACAGATCTAATCAGTAGCATAATCACAAAATCTGCCTTCCTCTCTGCAGCTGATGTACAAGACTCAACTTGGTGCTTCTTGAGTCCCACCTCCTTCCAAGAGAATTGCTTAACAGCTTCTCCTCTCCAAGCCTGAGACTGCGGGAAGTGTTTAGCCAGCAGAAGAGGCACAGTGAGAAACACTTACAGGATCATTCTTGCCCAGCTGAATGCGATACCGAGTAATGAAATCTGGTTTTCCTGTTACATCAGCCACCATAAGGATTCCATTGAAACTCCAAAAAACAAGACTAGGAACCAGTGCAGCACCTGTGACAGGAGAAAAAGGTAGGGACATGTTAACAAATAGGAGATATGGGTAAATGAGAAACAAATTACAATGTCCAGAGGGCCCTGGCAGGGATCCAGCTGTGCAAGGTTTGTGTTTCCTGTCCTGAGATGCTTTAAAATAGAACGCAGGTACTTCCTGACACCATGATAAGACCTACGAGATAGCAAGAAAGCTACAGCACACAAGTGTCCCCTAGGCTGAAACTTGCCAAAACAGAGTAAGAAAGGGCTCTTTTGGGAGGCTGCGGTGTTCTCTGTCAGGGATGGGCTTAAATACAAGTTGGACATGGCTGCGTAGATCCTTGCGTCTTGCAACATCCCTGCCTGGCCTGTTCACCAAGTGCTAGTGACAGGCACAGCTGTATAGTTCCTATAGCAAAATTCACCCATTTGCTTTAATTTTCAGTAGTTAGTTCTACTGAGTCATTCAATTCTCACTGGAGCAAGAAGTGTGGAGTAAAGACATTTCTGTGCACCCAGCAAGAGCAAAAAGATGAAAATTTTAATCTGTATAAGGCATCTAATGAGGAGCTAGTCCAAAGGAAGCACAGTTGCACTGTGTCAGTTGTGGATGGCTCTGAGGCCCCATATGCATTTTTTTTTTAGTAGGGGAAGGCATGTCCTTGTCCCTCTTTTAGAGGCAATAGCTGGATGGCATCCGTCACACAGTGGAGGGAGGGTTGTTATCCTGAGAACTCACCAAAGAAGAAGATTGCCCACTCCCTTCCCTCAAAAAAGTTGTAGAGCTTTAGCCATGTTGCTTGCCAGAAATGGCCTGAAGTTTCCCATATCTCCTGTACATACCTGCGGGAATAAGTGTTCTCAGTCACCCATCCTTTAATCAACCACTTTTCCCATCTCTGTCCAAAAATGTTTCTCCTCAGGCCTTTTGTCTGAATAATCTTACCCAGAAACAGTGTTCATTAAAGCAGTGAATGTGAGCAGCCCCACCATCAGGACATAGGCAGTGATCTTCACGGCATCCCAGATCTTCTCCTCCTGTGAGCAAGCAACAACAGTAAACACGTGCTGCTGTGTTTTTAACTTGAAAAAGAGGAGGTAAAGTTGCCCATCATAGGATGACTTTTGTTTCACAGTGTAAAGAACACAGTTACAAAGCTGCAGTGGGAGCCTGAGTGTGGGTAGTGGAGTGCATGTGCACATCCATCTCCAGTGCTTGTACAAACCTGAAGTGTTACTGACACAGAATTTCTCTGGAATAACCAGTGAGAAAAGGGAGCACTGACTTTTTCCCTCGCTGTTTTTATTGGTCGTACTTCTCACTATCTAAAGGATTATCTAGGGCTAGAAGACCTGGGGGTAAGGAACTATCTTGCTCTGCCAATATATCTTCCCTCCCACTGTGTAACACGCTGTCCCCTTGCAGCAGCAAAGAACTCTTGTGCCTGGATGACCTGATTAACAGCTCCAGTTAATTCAGAACTGCTTCTCTCAGCATCATTTTTAGCTTTGTAGATTGATTCTGAAGTCACTCATGTACACATAAGCTTGCCTTTTGTTCCCAACAATAACAATGGTCTGAGAAATTAGCCCTTCCCTACATAATTTACTTTGCTCTGCTATTATAGCCCGTCACAGATACAACACAATTCTAGTACGAAGAGTACAACTTGGCTAATAGATAGTGTGTGCCATCTGTACAGAGCAGCTGCTGTTCCCAAGGAACTAAAATACAGAACTTTTCAAAAGGAAGTACTCTGCATTCCAGGATTCAGTCATGGAAATGTTATCTGCTAAATACTCCTGCACAGGAGCACAAAGGCACCTGTGATGTTTGCAATGCCCTTTTTAATCACAGTATGGATTTTAACTATGCAGAGCAACGACAAGAGTCAGAAAATGATTCATGGGACCTCAAGAGTCTAGTAAAACAAATATTCAAAAAGCTGTATTCAATATATTTTAAGTATTCCAGAACCCAAAAATGAGCTGTTCAGCAAAGACAGGGCAAACAGGTAATTAACTATCTGTCTTTTACAGCAGCCCAAAATGGAAATGGTTCCAGAGCCCAGAAATCTTAGGTTGGGTTTTCTTGATTGATTACCCATAATATTCATCTAGAGGCTAAAGAATGAGAGAGAAAAATGCAGTTCTAAATAACATAGTATAATAACCAGCTAGTATCTTGTTTGCAGCTCCATCCTTCCTGTTTAACTATGTTGTTGTGCTGCAAAAACAGACTAGAGTAAAAATAGCATGATTCATAGTTGCTGTCCTGTTTGTCTCCTGTCAAAGAAGACAAACAAGAGTGACAACTCACTAATAAATGTTGAGTGCAGGTGTGTTTACAGTAATGCAATACAGGGAAGCCCTCGCTATACAGCTTTGAGTGTTAAGAGCTCTTTAAAAATCTGTAAAACAGCCACAGGATATTTACCATCACTGCCCAGAGCCTTTATGCAATACTTACTTGTCCTGGGATAAAACTTTGCTGATAAGCACAGAAAGTTTCCTCGTTCAAACAAACATTTGTTACTGTCATCTGGGTTTTTATCAAATTACCAAATGGGAGGAAGCAATTTAAAGGACTCTTGCCCTACAGCCTTAGGTTTGTGAACCCTATAGGCTTACATTAAAGGCAATATAATCATCTGCCACCTTTAGCCCTGAGTGTACTGGACTAGAAATGCAAGGCTGGTGCAAGAGCTCTCCCGGCACGTGCTGGTCTTGGCGCTGCAGATTTGCTCCCTGAGCGTTTTCTTGTTTCCAGTTCCATCCACGTGACAGCTCATGCACGCTGACATCAGGTAAGAATTCTTTAATCTTTAGACTCTGTACTACTATCCATGTATGTTTTAGGGGAAAAAAAAATTACAAAAGCTATGTGAACTTACAGCACTTTAACAAAATAGTGTCTTATACATCCTTTTTTTCTTTTTCTTTTTTTTTCCTTTTTTTCTTTTCTTTTTATGGAGAAAGAACGTAACAAAGAAAAACACTAATGTCTTAGAATGTCAGAATTTTTAGTTAAACCAAGCAGTACATCAACACTTCAGTATCTTCCAGATGAAGATCTGATTTCAAAAACTCAATGCCTAATGCACATCTTGCTTTGAGAAAGGGCAGGCACTAAAGCTTGTCACTTAAGCTATTTTAAAAGCCCTTTGGCTAGAAATGGTCTTGTTTGAGACTCTGTTTTTATTGCATGTGAGGAAGTGATTATGTGAATGACCCCCAGTCAATATAACTACATTAGAAGCAGATTTTACATTAAAAAAAGAAATCCTGTTCATCAAGTCCAGTTCCCTGCTACCTCCTTCTTTCTCTTTATGCTAGCAGCTCCAGCACAGTAGTTCACAAATTCTGATCCACAAGTCGACTGAGATCTTGCTGCTCGGCCACAAGTTGGCCAACATTTGAAGCCCAGAATAGCATTGCTAGCTGCAACTAAAGAGACTAGGGCATACCAACTAGGAAACAGGGTTTAGCGTGACCACTTCAAGGACCTGGCCTAGTTAGCTGGCCCAGCTTCTGGCCGCACTGCAGTGCTGAGGTCTCTTGACGTGCCAACAACAGGCAACAAGCTCTTCACCACTTAGTGCTGTAGCTGCAGTCCACCAGAAGGGAAAAAAATGCTGGGCAAGTCTTACTGAAGTGACAAGTGCTGAGCTCCTACTCATGCTAAAGCAACCAGAACACAGAAATGTTTGCCACTTTTCTCAGAAGCTGATTCAATGTGTTTGGTCTTCCAAAGCACCTGCAAAACACTTCCTTTAAAAGCTGACCTGCTTCTGCTGCTCAGCCACAGTGGAACATCCAGAGTCTCTTTTCATCTGAAATAAAAGAGATTTAAGTAAGTGAACTCTATACAGCTGGAGGGGAAAAACAGCCTGCCCTACAATTCCAGTTCAGTTGCAAAACTGTAAAATCTTTGCTCTGCCTTGTTCTGCTCCCACCTTTGTTTGGCCCCATGTTTCCTGAAGAGTTTTAGTATTGTCTTGGAAGGCAAACAGGGAGTAAGTGTATGGGAATGGGAGAACAACTAAAATCAAAGTTTCTGACTGTTGCACTGGTAGGTTGTTACACAGCTTCCCTTAAATGGTAGTGTAAATAAATACTGGTATTGGACATGTATTCCTCCATAATGAAGACATGCTATTAAACTAACACTAAAGGGGGAAAATCCTGCTGTAACTAGGTGAATCTGTGCCAACAAGAATTAACACGGTAGAGCACCACACATCCTTCATTCACATGCTCAAAGAACTGTGTATCAGAGTTTGAGAATATGATAAGATTATATTTGCTTCAAGACGAGCTATGGTTAATAATGAATGAAATTCTTTAGAAATGATGTTGTATTACCTTTATGACTCTAGCAAGCCTCCTGGGAATACTGCTTTTGCAGCGTTTCAGAGAGGAGGAATATACTGCCAAAAAAAAGTTCACATATTAGACAGGAGCAGACACCTTAGCTGCAACGTAAAGGGCTCTGGGTACATTCTTACAAATGCAATGCTGTTAGTTTGCCAGCTCTATTTCCCTGCAATACGTTAGTATGCAAGTCAAAGGGTATAACACAAAAATCTTCCTACTTGGGCTTCTGCTTCTTTATAGACTGAAAGGGATGAGGCAAATTCACCAAACTGATAACTTAAATTGAAGCAATTTATGCTAAGCTATTCTGGCAAGGAAAAAAATGGAATTAAGCAAGAAATGATTTGACATTAGGAATCATGAGCTCTAACTCCCAAATCTCCATCTAAGCTAACTTAATGTCAAAAAGAATAGAGCTCTTCTTGATATAGGAATGTGCTAAAGAAGATACATTGTTCCCAGACTTCTTTTCTATCTCTGCATTTAATGTTCCTCATCGTTAGGACTTTGTGAGCTGCTACAGCTAGTTTACCAAGATCACATGTACGTTTTTGTTTCCAATATATCAAGTTAGTCAGCCACAACCTTATTGAAAAAAACAAGGATTCTAACATACCCGATGAAGAATATCTGAGTAACAAGCAGAAATAACCTGCTAGTCTGAACAGTGTAAATAATTTGTCACAGTTATTTATAATCTGATCTTCTTTAGCAAAAGACATCCTGATAATGAGGATATATTTTATATTATGTAACATTCAGTATATTCACATCTTGTCACACAGGCCCTTTTGGTGCAGATGTGCCTACTGTCTCTAAGAAAACACTTTGTTCCTTAAAGACTCCATGATGAGTCAAACTCTACTAAATCTTAAGCATGAAAAAGGCTAGAAAGGGGAGTGCATGGAGAGTGTGACTCTGCTTCAAGTTCTTATGAAGGGAAAGAACCATTCCTTGGTTCTGTCTTATGTTCTGCTAATTTGGAGAATCGCTAAAACAATGACACTTACTGTCTTCTTCCTTCTGAAATTACCAAGTTACGACCGAAGTTTTACTTAGGCAAAGTCTTCTAGTTTGAAATAGCACTGCTGTATCTGCCTCCTCCCCTCCACAATGTCAGTCCACTACATTGTCGCATGTACAGAGTAAAATCTTACCTGACTTACATTAAAGCAAGACAAATGTTGATGAATCATGATTTTTTCCCTCAACATCTCATTACCTATTCCTTTTTGTTGGATAATGTTGCCTCATCTGACTCAGAACAATTATTTTGCCAATCGCACTCTTGATGTAAAAAGAAAAGCATATGCTACTATGTAAACAATTGTAATACAAAATACAATTTTTATTCTCAAGCACTTCTTCATTTCTCCAACAACTGCTCATTTAGAGGTCTGTTTTCACTGAACTTATCATTTATCAGAAAAAGCTAGTCTGTCTACATCAGGTTTTAAAATGCTTTACATAATCTGAAAGTCTTTAGAAAGCATTTAGAACTGCTCTCTATATTTTTTGCATCTGTTCTAAAATGTACATTATTGTTAGTGTCCCATACCTGTTGTTCCCTTATATTTCCTCTTGCCAAGCCTTCCCAAGCTCCGGCTGCACAGGATCCTCCTTCTCCTTGCACTTGGCCAGGATGTGTGTCTGGTTCAGTGTGCCAGTTGCTGGCGGGTGCAGAAGCTGAACACCAGGCTGTGCCCGTGGCGATGCCCTGCCTGCCTCAGTCCTGCTTGCGATGCCTTTTTCCCTCCTACTTGAGTCTTCTCAAGACTCTGGAACTTGCTTCACTGGAATCAACCCTTATAGCGCACTGGCAAGGGAGAACAGCCTTGCCCAAGGATAAAAAAGGCTGCAGCTATTTGTAAACATATAAACGTAAGCTTAAGGATGACCTACCTGGTCACCTCAGAAGTTGCTTATTAGCCATGTTCTGTGGACGGACAGAGGGTTCGACTTTGTGTCTGGTGGTCTTCTACCCTGCCAAGCACGACATGGATCCAAATTCAGAGTTCCTAGAAAAGCTCACAATCACATTGTAAAGACACATGACATTGCCTTTAAATGCTTTCCTTGAAGTTTCTCTCACATTTTCAAGGTACTACACCCCCAACTGTGGCTGCCCATTCCTTGCTCACCTCCCGCAGGTTGTAGCCTAGGAGAGCTCCTTGCTGTTTATTCAGAACCCAGAGCTCAACTTCTCACCTTTCACCACCTCTGTGGAAACTTTATGAGGGCTTAGGCAAAGGAGAGAGGGGTGTTTCCAAGCAAGAGCTGCTGTCCCCTCCCAGATAAGTCATGTGAAGCCAGGGCTGTGTCGCTCTTAATACTGGCAGTGTTCCCTCTGCATATGCACATGCTGGCACTTGGCTAAGCCCTTGGCAGGTGAGAGTTCTTCATCAACAGGTAATAGTTGTATCTGAGAAGAAAAAAAGGGCATCTATACTTTAAAGATGAGTACTTTTTATAATGGACTAACTTGTGTTTTGAGCACAAAATAGCTAGTGTCAGTGCAATTGAGTAAGTCAAATGTGTATTCGTTAAAAGCAGGAAGGATTATTGGGACATCTGTCAAAATAAAAAAACAAAAACAAACAAACAAAAACCCAGCTGGCCAGTTTTCATTTTAAGTGTTTCACAGACTCTGTAAATTGCACTAACTCTTCTGTTACAGTGTATCAAACCAGTTGCACATACGGGCACTATCTATAGCAGAAGATGCAAATAGGTAAGAATGTGCTCAGTTGTATTTAATTGTGATGTTTACAAACCATGAAGTCTGTAATTATGGTATTGCAGGTTGCAAGATGTAATTTGCATTAGCATTTGTCTTTATTATGCAGATGTGTCCCCAGTACGTTATTCACCTAACATACAGTGCCCTATTATGAACTAAGCACTGAGAAGTGAGGGTGTTACTCACCGTAACTTCTCAGATTTGTATTCCCACACAGGCAAAAAAACAAGGAATCTCTCTTCTCTCCACCTTGTCTAGTGCAATATATACTGCTAGTCTGTAAGCAACATCTCAGCTTGGCAGTGGCTAGAACTGCAGAGAGATCTGCAAGCTGCAGTAATGACAGTGCCTTGCTGTCTCTGCATGGTTTCCTTTACCTAGCACTATATCTGTGTTGTTATAAATTACCTTCTTCTGGAAGGAGAATATCCCCCAAACTTCCCTCCCAACATCACGCTGTTTGGCCTCTTAGTGCTGTAAACATGTGCTGTTGCTTCATGTTGGATTTAAGACTGTGTTATTGTTTCCATTGACACTTTCTCTTGACTAATTCTATTTCCTAGTGGGTAAAGAATTTCTAATTCTTAGAGGCTCCTACTAATTGTTATTTATCATGCAGCAGACACAACAGGAAGGAATGTGATTCCTTCAAACTATTTGCAGAAGAGGAAGTAGAAAATGGCATTTCAAGAGAGGTGCCATGTGAACGTTGTCCTGAACTGATCTTTATTTGGAACTTGCCTCCCAGGCTCTTGCACTGAGAGGACTGTTTGCCCAAGACCCAGAAGCAGGTGAAAAGGCAGTGAATTTTGCAGATCTGTTCAGAACAGACACAGGTCATGGCTAGAAGATCTACATTAACAGGAACAGACAACCAGTACATCCAGTCATACAAGACATAAATGTCATTTACCTTCTGGGCTGCAAGTCTGGATCTAGTCCGGGTTGGTGGTTATCTAAAAGCTGCTGCTGTTTGTTGATTAGCATGGGGCCTGCCCTGCTGTCTTCATCACAAAACCCTCCAGTGGCACTGCCACCTTTGCTGAGACTCAGCCTTGAGGAATGCAGAGACTGATTTCCTCTCAGTGGAAAGGATTTCTGATCAGACACTTCATAAAGTAACTTCTTTGCTCACACTGTTTCGCTGTTTGTAAAAAACATTACAAGGAGAAGCTTCTTTTTGCCTGGATTCAACATATCTTCAAGACCTGCAATTATGAGCAAGAAAAGTACATATCGTACTCTGAACTCTTTAGGTGAAAAAAAGAAGAAACCAATCCTACATATACAGAGTGCTGTAATCTATCCTGATGTATTTACCTGATAACAGCATGTGTTTCCTTGGCCACGATGTCAAACTCAAGCCACCACAGAAGAGAGGTGCCTCATTTCAGCCAGTCTGGCACATTGCATAACACACAAATTACACGACCTAAAGACTACAGGTCTAAGGTGAGGAGACAAAATGGTAACTATCAACTGAGAAGATAAACTCTGAATTAAAATACAATTTGATAAATCCTGCTCAGTGTCAGTAGATGCTGACGCCATCAAGGTTACCTGATAGAGAGCAGCAGTACTAAGACACAACTTCCTTACACTTCTGCTGAGCTGTGCTGACTAAAGCTGGGACACTAGAACACATCTGGCAGGAGGGATAGCCACGTGTTTCCCTGGATGCTGCTATGGAAGCAGCGAGCGGGTCGCTGCGGTTCCAGCACGGGGAGGACACGCAGCGCGGCCGCAGGACGGGCCTGGAAGAGGCCGTGTCGCCTCAGCCCGGCTCCAGCAGGAGCAGCCCTCGTGCCGGGGGCCTCCCCCGCAGCGCCGCCGCGCACACGGGTCCGCGCGGGGCCGCGTTACCTGGCGCGAGCTGCCGCCCGCGGCACCCAAACCAAGGGCCT
>NW_010587578.1:33228-44749 GCF_000705375.1 Tinamus guttatus | reverse complement strand
CCCCTTTTTCATGTTTTTGCATGCCCAGTTATTACCAAAAAGCAGAGCACCACGTGCTCCCCCACTACAGGGCCTCTACAAAGACACATGCTTGATTCAGGTGATCACTGCAATAAACTTCCAGCAGAATATTTTGAAGGAAAACCAGACCGAATAAACTACCTGTAGACTGTTAACAAAGGGAAGAGGTGCCAAGTTAATCAAGCTAACCAGGAGAGCTATAGTGCTAGAGAAAGGGAGGAGAAAAGAACCAGACTCACAAATAAAGTTTTCTGTTGCTGAAGAACTTCCTGAGCCCCCACCCAGTTCCTGGATGACAGCAGCTCTTGGGCACATCTGAAAGACAACGTTGCTGACAGCTCCTCCTCTCCAGATATCACGGCCAGCTCAGCAGCAGTTTTAAGGGATGCCACGTCACCCTTTTTTGCCAGCACTTTGACTGCATCATAGGGTGAGGAAGCCCCTAAATAGCTAAGAGATAAAAGCAAATTGGCTTTAGGTTAGTATTAAGATACCATTTTTAAATGGCATTGCAGCCGTTCTAGTACAGATGTATAAATGAAGATATATCTGTGGTTTGCACAAGCTCTCAGAGTTCTCATCATTTTGCCTTATTAAATTTAGGGTACCTCAGACAGATGGTGCCTGATCTGGTGCAAAGCTCCGAAGGGAAAGCCTGCACTAACCCTAGTGGTTTGGACTGAAACCCCTGGTGCCCCATAAGCCATGAACAGCTGAGATGGGAAATCTAAATAAACAGTCAAAGATTATACCAGTCTATCAGCTACATTTCTCTGTATTTCAGCTTGAAGAGAAGAATGACCCAGTCATTAGGACATTAAAAAAAAAAATTGCTCTGCCACATTTCTAGTAAAAAGTCTGGAAATATCAGACAGCCTCTTTGCACACATCCTAATCTCAGTCCTGTTAGCCTAATTTTCTGAGACTTCCGGAAATGTTTTCAGAAAGAAGTGGCTCTGCCATAGTAGGTAAATTGTCCTCCTGCTCTGAAATGCTCTTTGAAGCTTTTCTTCCCACCAACGTTAGAGCAGTCCAGTGAGACCAGGCTCTATGAGGCATCTTAAGCAAATGATGACCACTTTTTGAAAGCCACCAACGTTCATCTGCTATAAGAGCCAGGAACCTTCTTTGTTCCAGGCGTGGAATCAATGCTCCTCTTTCTGCAGTAATGCTTACCATTTGGCAGCCATGGAATAATGACCATCTTTCTCTAGAAGAGCTGCCCAGCTGGTGTAGAGATCCTTCAGGACTGGATCTTCTGGACGCAGCCTGGCCTTAGCAATTACAATAGCTTCCCTAAGGCACATAAGAGAAACCAGTTCAAAAACTTAATACACTGTATACAAAAATAAATACCTTCCTCTTTCATGGCTGACGTTTCTCTCACATTTTAAAAAAGAAACTGCCTCAAGTACTTTGGGCTCAAGAATAAAGATTTATCTCATTAGATCCAAGAGGCCAGCTCCCGTTGTAAAAGTACCCATCACTTGAGGAAGCAAAAATGCTTATACGTCTGTCTGTCTGTCTGCACAATATATCGTAAGGAATATTCTAAAGGATGTTTATTAGTTTCATTTAGAGCAAACAAGAATTGCATGTTTCTTCCCAATCTTTTTCATTTCCTATGACCCTAAGAATTGATATGCAGCAGTAAGTAAATAATGTTTTTTCAAGTCATACATGTGTGTAGGGTTGATTAGTTGTCAGTAAATACTCTTCTGCAACTTCGGTAGTGCAGATATTCAGTACATAGCAACCAAAAGGTGAAACCAAAGCTATTCACTTAATGTGCATGAAAACAACAACCATCTAAACAAAATATACAGTGACCTGTAGAAGTGGTTCACTTTCAGGAGCTCAACAGCCTCGTAAACCTTATGGATGGACAGGAGGTGGGAAGCAGCCTTCACATACTGCTCCTGGAAACACAGCTGCTTTGCAAAGGCTTCTACTGTCCACACCCAAGCCTGATATCCAACTGGAAAAGAGAAGGCAATACCATTAGGGATGAAGTTTTAAAGCTGGAAGGATTTCTGTGAGACTGGTTTCTTCAACGTGTATCAGCTCCAGACTGGGTTTTTGTTTCTTAACCCTTTTAATGCACCTCACTGAGGCAGTAAAACACCCAAAAGCTTGTGCTTCAACATATCAGCAGGACTTCACTATCAGTAAAAAAAAAAAAACAACAACTTAGCAGTGTATTTAAACCAACAGCAACACTGAAGGACTACACTATCTTACAGAGTACCAATTTTGTGCTTGGAAGTATGGACTTGCTCTTCTAAGAAGTCCCAAAGGAAATCAGTCTTTATTCTCCTCTAAGCTGAGTGCTTGTGGGAAAATCCAGGTCTTAATATTTGTTTTATGTTTTATTTTTGTCATCGGGCAGTTAAAGAAACAACATATTTCCAATTCAGAGCAATCAGAATGAACTTAGCATTGGCAGCTAATTCCATTTGCTTATTTTTTACAAGTATGAACATACCCATGGGTGAAATTGCTACTAGTTGGTCTGTCAGCTCTCCCCGCTCAGCAGCTGCCTGGAGGATGCCCTTCAGATCTCCTTTCCACAACATGAGCTGTTGAAATAGCTCTGGATGCCCATTCTCCAAGTGGTATTTTCCTGTTCGAGAGCAAACAAACTTTCTCGTCACCCAGCAGCATGAATCCAATAGCACTATTATCCACAGTAAAATATGCTGGCAAAAAATGGCTTTGTTCAGATTTAAGCATCTTGAAAGTTTGCATCTGAAAACCCTAACAGCTGTTTGGGAAAAATGAGTCCTTCCTTCAATCCTGCATTCTTAATCCTGCACTTCAAAATTCAATAGAGAAAACCTGAGCATCTTTCCCAAACTGTTTTCTTCCTGAATGTCACTGTGGCAATGGGCAATGGACATATTGTCAAATTGGCTTCATTATGTTACTTACCTTCCATATCCATCATCTTGTGCAGAGACGCCCTGTCTGCAAACAGCCCCAAGTGGACGTGATCCTCGAGGTCAGAGGACAAACCCTCAGTATGGCCTATTGCAAATAAAGAGAAGGAAAACTTGATTCTGGTGCAACACAGGGTATCAGAATCTGCCAAATCAATGTCCTGCTCCAGTAAACTCAACCCCTGGAAATATTTATGCCTTCCACTTTTATTCCTGTAAACAGATTTAACAGTTTAACAATCTCTTGCATTTAAACTTCACCTAAGTCTGATTAAAAGGATCATATTTGTGCAGAATATTTATTCAAAACCAAACATAGGAAGCTCCTTTGTAGACTTTGAGTTTAAGACTGATACCTTGAGATTTCAGACATGTAGCAAGCTTCAAGCAGTCCTGATGCAGTTCCTCTTTTGATCTGTGATCCATGGATGTGGTGAAGGGCAAAACTGAGCGAGGCTTCCTTTTCTTCAGAGAGGAATCAGGACCTGAAAAGTCAGCTGCATTTTAGTCACCACTGCACACTTGCAAGAACCTCCTTGAACGCTTTGATATGTTTCAAAAAATCCTTGTTCCTCAGTAAGAGAGAAAGCAAATTCTCAAGTGGCACATGCATCTCTACTATGACAATTCTCGTTTTTGAATACTGATCACTTTGCACATTTCTTTATGCACCAAGTCATCTGAAACCAGCACCAAAAAGGCAATACCTAAGCCCATACTGAACAACTATTTAGCCAACCTGGCAAGCAAAGCAAATACAGGACAAAGAGAACCAAAATGTTTCAAAGGTTTTAAAAGCAAACACTATCTTTCTGCACCACTTAATTGGTTTCATATCAAGAAGGGAAGCTACAGCCAAAAATTAGCACAGAATGAGCAGCTCTGCTTGGATGCAAGCTGTTAAGAAATCACCAAAACATACTAACCTGTTTTCTCTTTAGGCTGATCCTTTTTCACTAGGTTGACTTTCTGGATCACTAAAGGCTTTGTCAAGCCAATTGAAAAATAATCAGAAGAGGTATCCTTGGACTCTGTGGAGTTAAACGATTAAAAAAAAATACGTTGGAAAACGTAAAGCACAACACTTCAAATATTCACAATATGTATAGAAAAAATAAGCTTCACTTTGCCATAGAAGGATAGCTTTTTTTCTAGAGAAAGGAAAAAATAACAATGTTAGAGAACTGTCAAAAAGCTAAAGCAAATGTCAATGGACATTAACAAAGGTCTATAAACATTATAAGATTCATCACTGGGAGGCATCACAGATCAAAATAACACTGTTTCAGGACTAGCACCCCAGTAATTTTGTTCTTTATGCCAGAATCTTCTTATTTAAAAATACTGAGTCCCAAACAAGTTTATAAGGAGTCCTGGGAACCATACTTCCTTCAAGCGGAATATTAAAATTAAAGATTTATGAGAAAGTTAGCATGAAAATGTTAAGCTTGGTGACGTCCTGAGAGCTAAACAATATGGGAAGTACTGAAGTAAGACAATCTGATTATTACCTATCGTGGACACTTTATCAGGTAACTCCACCTCCTGAGCTTCTTTTTCTCCTTCATGGTCTGAAACTCCATTTTCTTCTGGTAAAATTTCCTTCATGCTTTCATCTCCATTCATGGTGTCACTCAGATCTTGTTTGGATGTATTCTTTCCTATAGGCTTTTTCTTCTTCTTTGTTTTGGCTTTGGGTTGCATACTTCTTTTCTTCTCTAATTCTATGCTCTTCTTGCCTGGAAAGGTTTTACAAAGGTTACCCTGATATCATCTGTAGAGATTTTTAGTATATTGATTACCTGACTCTCTGCATCAATATTTGGTTTCCAAATAGGATATAGCTCAGTTCAAACCTGGACACAGTTTATCCCTAAAGAGGTAGCAGGCAGATTTGAACTGGGCATAAAAACTTCATTATACAGTTTCATCATGGCAACTCTTTACTCCCTTCTCCCTTACTGTCTCCATAAAAGGATCTTCTGAATGTACTTACCCTGAGGAGGCCGCGTGTGCTCCTGCTTTGAGATGAGCCATTTGTGAACAGAAAAATCATCACCTCCTGTGTAAACAGAATCTGAATCCACTGGTGACCACTGGACACAGAGTAGCCGGCTCCGGTGCCCTCGGTAGTTGCAGAGTGGCTCTTCTTTCATAACATCCCATACCTTATAAACACGAAAAACAAAACAAAACAAAACCCCACACACAATTACTCTGAAAGTCTCATCCTCCCCTAATACACATTTTCTCTTCAATTATTTGCATGTGTAGGAGCTTCTCTTTTAGGGTGTCTGAACCACAGTACAAGTATTTCAAATGTCAACATGCAAACGGAAAAATCTCAGAACTTCCTTTGTTTGCACTGATACATTTGTGTAATATATCTTTTTTCTGAGGTTCTTAAAGTGAAAACACAAATGACTGAACTTACGAATCAACTCATTACTCATTAAAACTTGCCAACTGCCCATCTTCTCTATACAAATTCCTCTAGGTCTGAACTAAAAGTCCTCTTAGCAGTATTCTCCTTTGTCCAGTAGCAAACGGAAACAAGAGTAAAGCAAAAGGCAAAATTTTGCTGTTTCAGGTATCCAGGACCAGCAGATGGATATCAAGTGTAAATCTGCAATAATTCAGGAGTTTAGCTCTGTTGTTCAGTCTGATTCTAAAGCTCTAGAAAATGGATAACTTGAAATTAAGCGAAACATTTCTGAGTGGCTCTAGAGTAATACCTGAGCAGTGCCATCATAGCAAGCAGACACCAATCGTGCCTCATGGTGGGGGCTCCAAGAAAGACTTGTGATTTTAGCTGTGTGCCCTGCTAGAGTTCGAAAAGGCTCTGTTATTGTTAGAGGAGTTTCTGAAGAGCTCTCTGAAAGAAAAGAAGAAAAACATCAAGTATGATTATAAGTATGGCTAGCAAGACAAAGCAATGTAAAATAGTATGTCAAGACTTAGAAGTATAATTTTGCAAACCATTACCTACAATGCTCTTCAGATTATGCACGTAAATAGTAGCATTAACTGAGCCTGAAGCTATCAAGTAACTCAGCTCTGGCTGGCTCCCATGTTCATGATGCCAACGAATAGCATTTATCAGTTTATGATGCTGCTGGATAGTGCAGAGCAATTTCAGGTTTGGAGCTTGGAATATTTCAATTGAGCTGAAATGTAAAAACAACAATGTAAGAAATCCATCAGTGAGTGAAAAGGGATTTTTTAGTATCAGAATGACAGAACATGAAATAGAGTAACTAAGTTTTTTTGTTTCTGAATTTAACTCAACTTAGTTCATCAGCAAAAATAAGTTTCCATCACCAGAAGACCACTGAAAAATGATTTAATATGATGCGGAGGATCCTCCACTCCAAAAGCAACAAAACTAAGTAGCAGCAAAGAATGACATATTATCACAAGTGAGATATCTTGGCAGCACTGCATTCAAAATTCCCTTTTCCAGTATCCCCAGAAATTTTACTGACATGAAAATATGTTTTGTAGGTTAAAGAACAGAGATAAACTAGGGTAACAAAAAATACTTTTGTTTCCCTAAACTGATTCTAGTCAAGATCAACTCATTCACAACTTTAACCTACAAGGTGAACATACCCATCTTCATTACCAAGAGCCAAGAGTTTGCCATCTGGTTTCCAGCTGATCTCGGTATGTGCAGGCAGTTTGTGCTGTAAAAAGAAGACACAACTGTTGCCAACAATCTTCACCGACTTATGTCTTTACAGCAGCATTTTTTAAGTTATTGTTTGTGACAACAAAACCAGTCAAGTAATTTAGGGTTGGAACTTTACATTTACAATGCTTGCCCACCTTGTGATCTAACCCATGGCATTATTCAGAGTATTATTTCTCAAATACTTCTAAATTGAAAAAGCATGTATGAGCTAATCACTGTAAACCTCCATATATAGCTTTAAAAACAGACACTTTATTTCAGTTACTCTTTTCTGATGAAGTAAGTTACAAAGCAGAAAAGTAACTGATGGCAGGAATAAATCTGCAATGTTCATTTCAGGGGGAAAAAAATCTAAAGTCTTCTCTCCAGAGACAAATACATACAATATCTATGCAATCTGAGTTACTTAGATGTCTCTGGAATTCACCTGTGAAGACGGAGGGTTTAAAATCTTTATTTGTTCCAGATGCATCAGGGAGACAAAAATGAAAACTTAATGTGTCAACCACAGGGCTGTAGAAGCTATGATATTGTTACTAGTGTCCCAAAAAAACAAAACAAAATACTCACCTTGATTGAATTAGTGTCTCTGATGACTTTGTTGATGTCATTTGCTTCTCCACTAAGCTTCCAAGGGTTGTGTTGAAAAACAATACCTTCACCAGCACAGCTATATAGGGTTACAGAGGGCTGTTCACCTTCTCCTATCCAACAAAGAAAAATGCTAAATATACTATGTTCTTCGCTAATTTTGACAGAAGTAATTACTCCCATTAAAAATCAAAACAGTATTTTAAAAGGCAATATACCTGCTTTGATTGCGTGTGATCTGGCAGTGAGAAGCTCTTGCAATACAGTCAGCTGAAAAGATCTCTCATTTGTTATAACAGCTCTTTGCTAAAACAGTGACTGAGTAATTTTAAACTTACTCAGTCTAAAAACTTAAACTTTTAAAGTTTGGTCCATAAAAAAATTCAAAGTTGTGTAAGAGGAGCTACTGGAGGATTTCTCATTAGTTCAAATGATAGAGAGAGATTCTGGGGCTGAGAAACCCACACTTGATCGTGTGCAGCAACTGCAGAGGTCTGAAGCAGCCAGTTACAGGTTTATAATATGCTGAAATAAGTAAGGGGTGTTCTACTCCACTCCCACCTACCTTCAGAACCTGCTAGAATTCACAAATTAGACATATAACAAATTGTTGTGCTCTCTTGCAAAACTAATTATAACTCTTCAAGTGGAAATGCATCCCCAATGGGTAGGAAGGACAGTACCAAGAAACAGGGCTCCTTTTCCTAAGGAGGGAGGACACAGATTTCATGGCGTCTGTGTGCTCTGCATGGAAGTCCTACTCTGTCACAGGGGATTGCAGGACTCACCAAGAGATAGAGGAGGAGTTGGAGGGCCCCAGGCTAATGTGTATACAGTCTTCTTGTGGTAAGTACTGGAGATCTGAGGTGGCTTATTTTTAGTGCTGTGTAAGAAGACAGGAAGAAGCTACAGTCAAGATTTAAACAAAGGGTACTGAACTTCTCAGGGCAGATATCAAATACAGAAAAAGATTCAAGCAATATGCTTCCAGTGACGAAACCTGACAACAGATGCCCTAACATACAACAAGCAATGATCCAGCCAAACCTTCTTTGATATCTCCAGGACACAACTAAAAATGTAACAAAACTATCCTGATGAGCTCCACCTGCACCTGCAGGAAAGCTCATGTCACGCAGGCATGGTGACATAGGAGCAGAATCTGACAAATCAGTCATAGCAAAACTAATTTTGTATCATTATCCTCAGCAGATGGAATAGAAAACCATTTCAACCATTTCAAATATAAAAACTTAACATTACTTCATTCATTTAACAAGCTTCTGTTCACTTCATCATCAAATCTACAACTTGCTCATTAGGACACAGACAAATTTGAAAGTTATTTTCTTACCTGCTGGAGAGGGTGTCAAATATGCCAACTTTTCCATCATCGGTTCCAAAAGCTAAGCAGCCTTCTTTGGTTGGATGCCAGGATAACTGCAAGTAAAAGAGCAGAAAGAGCTTGGCTTTAGATACTTATTAGTTGGGAAAAATATTCTTCAGAAGACAAGAAATAACAAAAAGGGACGGAAAACAACAGAAAAGGGAATCAAAAGCACACTTACCGCTGTAACCTTGGACTTTATGCTTTGCCAGAATGTTTTAACATCGTAGCTATTGCTCATGGACAAAGTATTCCACACCCGTATCATGCTGTCCCCAACACCGATGGCAAGACAGCCTGTGTCCACAGGGGAGAAGGCAAGACTATAGACAAATCCCCCAAGCGAGGGCATTGTCCAGCTACAATCAAGAGTGGATAGGTCCCAACACTTCACCTGAAGAAACGTGGCAACAAGGAATGGTTAAATGCATGAGTGACTGGTACAATGAGAAAAAAGCACAAGTAAGATAAAGAATCAAAAACTCAAATGCAAGACTCGATATATAATTTTCATTCTCAGCAGAATATGTCACAGACACAGGGCTAGTTGGAAAACTGTAACAGAACAGGCAAAATGAGCACACTTCAACATTACGGCTCCTCTTCTGACTTCTAAATAAGAGTCTCTCTGCTGCCTTAAAAAAAGGAAAAATAAGAAAAAACATATAGATGCTACAGATCATGAAAAGAGGTCTACAGTTCAATACCACTTATCATTTAAAAAAGGATACTTAGCTCTTACTAAAATGAAACATAAGAGTCAAAGGAGGTGGTAAGCACCCGTTATTAATTGCTTACCAGTCAATCCAGAAGGGCATATCCAATCACTTAATCACAGTAAGAGCCTGAGCTAATCAACTAACAAAAACATACACAACCAATGCTCAGAGCAAACTGTAACAATGCTGTAATAAAATTCTGCACCCACTTTTGAAGAAAGCCTGTGGCCATAAAAGAGATCATCTCAATCAAATGAACTGCAAAGGCATTGCTATTTTTATGCTATTATTTAAAAGGTTCTTACATCTCTGTCCATTGAAATGGAAAAAAGTAGCTCTTTGTCTTGAATTTTCATGGAACACAGATTGAACACAATTCGTGAGTGATTCTGTCCCTCTGAAGATCCTAAAAGCGTCCACTTGCGTTTCCCGGTTTGGGTCAAATCCCACAGTACTAATTCTCCCCTGCAAATTAAAAGTGTGCAAAACGTTGTTCACTTTTAAAAAGAACCTTAGTATACATACAGCTCCTATTCCATATATACACACTGCAAGTATAACAGCAATTCAGATATATGCATGCCTATGATATGTACCTATACATATGTATCTCTCCCCCGACCTACAAGCGGTATCCACGTTTAACTGCACTCAAAGCTGTGATGCCATTTTCTCCCATTAAATACTAAATGAACAAAAATATTAGTAGTACTTTTAGCACTCATTATTTCCATTTAACAGATAAATTGTGAGGTAAGTAATTATTTTATAGAAGTTTAACTCTTGGCCTGCCTTCTCTCCGGTTACGCTGACAGAGATAGGGGGTGGGTGTATCAAGGTTTCTTCTGTAGCTCTCTCCTTAATTATCAATAAATACACGCAGGGTTATTGCTGACAGAGATAGGGGGTGGGTGTATCTCCTTAATTATCAATAAATACATGCAGGGTTATGGAGTGTGCCAAGCAACTGTGTGCCATTCTTACCCAAAACAGCTGGATACAATTTCTTTGGAACGGCCACAAGGCCAGTGAACAGTCAGCCAAATGCGCTCTTTAACAGCAGGATCCACAGCTCCACCTCTTCGCTTCGTGGGTGGCAACTTCAAAGTCATTACACCTATGGAACCAAAGGGATCATCCAGATCTAGTACCTCAACATTCTCTGACAGAAATATAAGTCCTGTGAATCCAAAGTTTTAAGCACACTCTCCTGTGCTTTAGAAGTACTCTAGTTCCTACTTTCTAAATCACAGAAATATATTTAGTCTGCTTCTACTCACTGAGAAACATATATAGATCTGACTATCCCAGGCTGAGATCTACCTCACTGGTTCTTTATGGTCTCCTTCTCCTCCCCACTTCCCTTGTGCAAAGGGAATCATCTGACTTCCTGAGAGGATGCATTCAAGTGATTTACTACTTTCATAGATAAATAATTTTTGTAATGTCAAACATGAATTTTTATCTGCTTATTTCTTGTCCTGCTCTTGTTGGACACCAAGAACATCCTAACTCTCCAATTCTGACTTCTTTGTGCTAAAAATAAAATCAAGCATGGAATTGGGTATATTATGGACAGCATTATACCAAGGCAGAACTTTGATGATACTTCTGATTTCTGTTTTCCCATTAGTGCACAGAAATTCAAACACTGTCAACAATGTCAGCATTAAATCATGAGGTTAGGAAATTACACACATAGTTAAAGAAGAACTCTTCCACCATATTGCTATGATTTACTTCACTTATTAATGATATTAATCTTACTTACTCCTGCCTCTAGTACAGCTCCATATTCGTATGGTCTGATCTTTGCTTCCTGAAGCAAGGTAACAACCTTTCTTCATGGCTGTATCTTGTGTCGAATCCCCATTTGGAACTTCACTTTCTTCTAAACGAAATATTGAATAGTGTCAAAATCATGTTATACTTTGAAATTCAAAGCACTCAAAAAGTCAACTAAAACTGTATCGTAGTTTAACTCATCACATGCCTTTGATTAGCTACTATCTTTCTATGAATAAGGAATTGAGTTGTCTGGGAGGATTTATATATAAACTAAAAATCACTTTACAAACTCTGAATCACTTCTACATACCTTGGAGCTCATCTTGCCAAGCAGGTAACCTTTCCTCACCAGGCACAGGGCACCAGGCCAGACAATGTATTT
>NW_010587578.1:0-29953 GCF_000705375.1 Tinamus guttatus | reverse complement strand
TCCGCGGAGGCTCCCGGTGCCCCGGCCGTGCCCCGTCCTGTAAGCAGCTCCTCCGTGTCTCTGCTGCCGCCCGATTCCTCCTGTAAAGCCGCTTGTGCTTCCCTTTTCCTTCTCCCCTTGGCTTCCTGTGTGGAAATGCTTTTGTTGCTCATGGTTGTCTCCCTTGGCTGGTGCCCCGGTCCTCGCAAGGGTGGTACGGGTAGACCTGCCCTCCGTGCGCCCCTGGGGTGCCCTGAACGTGAAGCTCTTAGGTCCTTCGTCTGTGAAATGCACAAAGATGTTCTGCCAATGCTTCATTCACTGCTGCCTCCATGCAGTCAATCATTAATCTGCACAATACTTTTCCTCTGTATTAATAATGTGTTAGTAACAGTGAATTGTCTGGTTGTGGAATGAACCTTAAAAGTATTAAACAACTAAAAAGTTCATTTTGGTGAAAAGTTGTCATAATAACCCCTAAGACTTTAATTTAGCTGTTATGCTGTCTTCCTTTGATAGCATGGAAATTTTTCCATCTGCACAACGCTATTTGCTGTAAATGTTTAGATTGTTTTGATGGACAATTTGACAACCAACATAAAGGTTGGTAAAACTCCCAGAATCTAAATGGTCTAGATTCTTTTGGATAGAGATTAATGGAGTGGTAAGGATACCTTGGAATGTCTCAGAGATTCATTTGGATGTATTTGCTTATTCATAGATACATTCATTGGTCTTTTTTGTTCTTCTTTCAGTTAATTCAGACCTATTCACTAGAGTTGTTCGTTCTGTTTATTTCTCAAGTTGAAATGACGGATGGAACTGGATTAGCAAAGCGTGTATTGTTTTAATTAAGTTTGGAATAGACTTTTTAAAAGCTCAAGTTATGCTTTTATTGCATTTTTTCCCAATTTCTAGAATTGTTTTTCTGCTCTTAAGACATTTGATGTTGTAGTCTAATAGCTAGATCTTTGGCAAGTCAAAATGGAGAAAGTGCTTTAGTTTGTAACTCTTCCTTTCAAGTTTCATGTTTTCCTCTTTCTGGCTTCTAGTTATTGACTCTGTAACTTACAGGTGTGACTTGCCCAGCATCCCTTTAGCCTGCAGGGGGCAAAATGTAGTTTAGCCTTAATCCCTAAGGTAAGGAAATAGACTCAAAACAATAAAAGTGTTTTTTCACTATCTATTTTATTTCATTTTTAAAGTAGTTATAACTTTAATTTTCCAGATAGGATGAGTGTAGAGGCACTTCTGATACTTTGGTAGTTAGTCCCTTGCAAAGCTGAAAATTACTGCAAAAGAAGTTGTAGGTGAAACTTAAAGTATTGACTCATCTTTGCAAATTGCAAGCAGTGGATTATTTTTGTGGCTACTGAACCCCTATAGGAACAAAGAGGTGATGACATCTTTGTGTCAGGATCAGTGGGTGCTTGATGTGGCGTCTTGTGCTACACAAATGTCACTTAAGTTCCTGCCTTGCTTTAGGAACTCTTCCAATGGCAGGATCCTTTCAGTGTAAAGCATAAAGGCTCAATCGATTTCATTTCATCAGTGGGTTGTCAAGTGTCTCCTACATTCTCTTTATCAAGACAAGTAAGTTCACAACCATCCAGATAAATTTGGACAAAGAATTTTTGTGTTCAGCACCAAAGATTGTGGTTTTGTCTTGTAGGCTGTTAACGTCTGGTCGTGTTTTCCCTCTGTCATGCATCCACACAAGTGCATCTCTGGAGAAATTTGGGAAGTGGGAGAAAAAGAACAGGATTGTTTACCCTCCACAGTTGCCTGGGGAACCTCGCAGACCAGCTGTAAGAATATGTTTTATTACCTCTCTGTATGTAATGATTTCAGAATACAATATTGTTCAAGATCACCCTATAGAGTGCTAATCTAGTAACTTATTTGTTTTCTAAGCTTTTAGTCTGCGTGGTGTATTTATGTTGTAAAAACCAGAGATTTACTGCTGTTAAATTTTACTAGCTGGCTCTTGCCCTGGTCCTTTGGAGACACTCCTCCTAAGTGTAAAGCCCTTCTCACCTTGTCAGTAACCAGTAAGTTGACATCATATGAGAGAAACCTTTTTTGAGTGTGCAAATGAGTTTTAGGCTGCTTTGAGATGGGGAGAAAGAATGGAAAAGATGAAAAACTTTCTGACTGTGATTTTTGGGGACTTTTATTTCTAATTTAATCGTTCTCATAAGATTGTATTAAAAACTCATCAGTGCTTCCCCTTTGATATGTCAAAGGCAGGCTTGGCTTGGTATGTTCATGGTGTAATACGGAAAGTCATGCTTATTTTATTCCTGGAAAAAACCTATCTTACGTAGGGGCGGGAAGAAAGGGAATGCTTATGTTCACAGCGAAGTTTCTGGTGTACTTTTTGTATTTTTGCATCTAGGAAATATATCACTGTCGTCGGGAAATAAAATACAGCAAGGATAAGATGTGGTACCTGGCAAAACTGGTAAGCAAATCCTACGCTGATATTGTGTTGTTGGAGCGTAAAATTTGCTTAGTAAATTTGTCTTAACTTTTTTTTTTATAATGGCAAATCTATGAATGCTGTTTTCTGAATTGGAGAGGAGAAATATTTGTAATCACAGCATTAACTTTAACCCTTTATAATTGCAGATAAAAGGAATGTCTATTGACCAGGCCCTAGCTCAGCTGGAATTCAGTGATAAAAAAGGCGCAAAGGTGATCAAAGAGGTATGCAGCAGGGTTCTCTAAAGCTCTGTTTTTTTATGGAAACTTTTAAATCTGTATCTATTGCCAGCAGTCTGGAGTTTTTGCTAAGTGCATTAAGATAACTTTTAAACTAAGTTTTCATTCTTGTGGCAATCACTCTTATAATTTATTCAGCATGAGTTACCTTTGTGTATGCATGCTTTAACTCATAATGGTAATAGACCATGTACGGGAAATCTCTCATCTTAAACGATAAATTGGCATTACAGTAATTATAAATAATGCAGGATCATTGTTGGTAACGGTTGCTACATCAGCAGTGTATTTTGGCTCTTAAATTCACAAGAGTTGTAGGATATTACCAGGGAAAGTTCACTGAGCTCTGTGAAGGCATAAAAGTTTTTCAGTGCAGTTTTTAGCCTCAAAGGGGCTACTAATCTACATGGCCGAAATGTTGATTTCTGGCATAAATGTGCTGGCAAAGAGGTATCATGTTATCTGAAAATAATGTCATAAGTTATTTTCCCCACCTTAGAAATTATTTCTAGTCTGTACAATGGATAATAGTCCATTGGTAAAAAATTGATAAATGCTGGTAAATCTTTTCTTCTCCAACTCACTCTCTCCTCAAAAGTGATAAAGCTCTTCAGCCTGTTTATGCAGAGAACATACTTATATGAAAAATAAGTCTGTTTCTAACATTATCCCTGGAAAAGAGTTTCCTGGCTTATTTTGATCCTCTTAGAATAATTTTTCTTTAACTGACTAAAAATGGAAGCAAATGCACACTTACCCAGAAAGGTAAGAAATGGCATTTCTTATGTTCCTCACCAATATTTCCATTTTTTTCCGATGCTACAGGTTCTGTTAGAAGCTCAGGAAATGGCAGTAAGAAAGCACAATGTGGAATTCAAATCAAACTTACATATAGGTAAATAGCGTCTTAATTTAGTGCAGAGAAATGTCGTCTTAATCTGTGGAAAGTTTCTCTCCTTAAATATGTGCTGTTACTTTAAATCAGCAGAGATGTTTGTGGAACAGTTTGTGTTTAATAACTAATTTTAACAAGATAATAAAGGTGTGTTCTTCCAACACGTTGCATAACTGAATCTAATGTCACTGTTGAGCCTTCAGCCATCAGCCTGTTGTGGTTGGTGTCTGACTAGTGTTCTTCTGGCATCTACTAAATGCATAGTTGTTCATAAGATACTTTCATATGAATGGATTTTCTATCCTCTGTGTGAAAATGAAAGGTCCCAAAGAGAAAGACTGGACAACAAGAAGCAAACTGGCATCACTTTAATGCTACCAGTGAGTTCAGACTTGATATAAAAAAGGATTTTGTTGTCGATCATAGAATAAGCTTGTAATAACTACACCACTTTCTTGCCTAGAAATTTTTTTGAGAAATCTTTACTTGTACGTGTCTTTGGGGCCAAAGAAAAAAGTTGTCATTTGGCCAAATATGCTGTAAATGTTATCAAACCACCTTATAAACTTAAAGTAACTCAAATTGCTTAGAATTCTTTGGAGCCTTCTAGGTCTCTGCCATAAGAAAGTTTTGTTCATTAGTGCAGGGCTGGATGTATAGGTAATGAAAATAGCTATGATGAACACAGTTGAGAGATGAAGAAAGGACGAGAGTTCTGCAAGACGTATCTGGGAGTTCATGAGACAAACTAGCAAAAAGAAATGGAATTATTGCTGCATTTACAAGAACGATATAATCTCTCTAGTAAGCTCAGTGTAGCTTCTTTTGGATCTGTCTTTCACCATACATCTATTTTCATGTGTGCTCACTTTAAATTCACCTTCTTGGTGCTCCTGACAAATGCAAATTCAACTTCTGCGTTCTTCTATAGTAGTAATCTACTAAAAGCAGTAGCAGAAAAGATGAGGAGATGCAGGCAAAGATGTCTGAAAGGACTTTTCATATGCAGTCATGGAAAAAAATGCATTGACAAAATCTACTGTTCTTGAACACTGAAACTGAGCAGTCTTTTCACTCTCTTTTTCCCTTCAGCCGAGTCATTGACAGGCAGAGGCCACTATACGAAGCAGATCCGGTACCACGGCAAAGGCATGTTTGGCATCATGAAACTCAGCAGGTGCCATTACTTTGTGAAGTTGGTGGAAGGTCCTCCTCCTCCTCCAGAGCCACCAAAGACTGGTTTTGACCAAGCAAAGGAATATGTGCAGCAACTGAGAAACAGAACCATTACTCACTCACTATGACAAACTCTTGTGACATTATAGATATTTCTCCTTTGACAACGTGGTTATATAAAAGAATAATTAAAGCCATGTTTCAGTTATGTTTTTGGTGCTGCTGGAACTGGATGATGCAAGAGTAACTGTAACCTTTTCTTTTCTTACTTGTTTATGCACAAATATGGGGAAAATCCTGGAAAAGCTGCAACAGATGTTGCTTTTTTGGAGTTACCATGTTAAGTACTCTGCCCTGAGCTTTCAAATCTAGAACATAGAGTGCAATTAGACTTATTGAAAACCCTAGTGGTTCTCAAATTCATGTAGTTATGTATGGTTGGGTCGTGTATACAGGTTTTTGACAGTCACCTCAAGATAGATTGATGAGTAAAACTTCCAAAATTTGGCATCTTAGCTAGTTAAGTAGTACACCAAAACTAGCAAGAGAGTCTTAATTCAGACCAGCAGGCATCAGTTTATGGTTTGTTTATCTAGGTTATGATGTTTTCTCCGTACTTCCTTTTTTGTGCTCTCCTCTTGTGCTTTGTAGATCCTGTGTCTGCAGGCAGGGACCAAATAACTCATTTTAAGTTCAGGTGGTGACAGAGTCAGTAGATGGCATTGTTTAGTTCGCCAGAGAAGAAAGTGGCAATGTAAACTTGCAATACTTTGAAATCCCCTTCTTGATCTTTGCTACTGCATTAATAGTCTGCTACATGTGTGGAGTTCAGGCTGATCTCTCTGGAACCTCACAGTGGATAACAGGTATCACATGAAGAGTGAACTATTTTGTGCTGTTCTGGAACGATTCGGTTTAAGCAAGTAAAATGCTCCATGAATTTAACGGGTAATGTCTTGTTACATATACAGACTGTGGGTTTATGTGTCTCTAAAAACGATTCATTTTATCATTACTTCTCTAAAGAGAAAGACTCAGGTCGATAGGGTCAAATTCTTTTTTCCCCCCACTCAAATTTTCAAGGCAGACTTTGGAGACTGAACGCCAACATGAAAAGAGAGCAAGTTGCCTTTTTTTTTTTCCTCATGTAAATGACTGTTATTTAGACCTTTCTTTTCACTTCTGCGAGCATTAGAATGGGTGGTAGATTGCTTTCCTCACTTCTTTAGTAATGGTAAAGGTACAATTCCTATAAGAAAACAAGTTATCTGTGGTAATCTAATGAAGGTAGAATATGGCTCTTTTTTTCCTACCAAAAGAAAGGTTTCATGATATTGCACAAAAAGTGTGTTTTTATCTTAGTACCATTAGAGGATGCTTATTTACATGTTGTCTTTTCCAGTGCACTTGCTGAAACATTACCTGCATTAATGCCATGATGCAGCAGTGTTTCTCTGAAAGGTACCGTCCTAATGAGTTTCTACTCTGTCTCTAATCCCTTGTGCTTATTTAAAGAACCGGAAAAGGAAGCTCTACAGCCTTGGCTGAAACAATATGGTGAGTGGCTTGGTGAGTTAAGGGGCTTGCTCCTTGCCTTGCTGCAGTAGCAAGATAAAAGTGGCTAAACAGATTCAGTGATAGGCGCATCAGAGCCCTGGTACTGGAATCTGACTGAATGAATAAAATTCAGTAAATCAGGTGATAAAGCTGAAAAAGTCCTCTTTTGACTATACTGTGCTGTGTGCAATTAGTACATCTACATCTCAGATGAGTGTTTGATATGGTTCACCAGAAAACTGTCTTAACAGCAACAAGTCTTTAGTAGATGATTTTCAGCTATTAGTGTGAGTTCCAGTAAAGGAGCACTTTAAAGTGAGCCATCACAAGAGAACAGCAGGTAGGGAAACTAGTCTATCTGATGCTAATTCTATTAGCAACATCTGGGGGCACTGTAAACTCACTTGTATATCTATGTGCTGATGTTCCAGGAATTGAAGAAGTAGCAAGTATGCGTGAAGGTAGTAAGGCTTCAGGGCAATCTGAGGAGTGTGGAACTGAGCTGTGCGCAGCAATGTGAGATTTAATTGAAGGAAACTTGAAAAACTTGCATTTGGACCCATTCATAGCATTTTAAAATATACAGCAAGTGAAATATTTGTCAGACACCCTGAAGTCTTTGGGGATATGTTTTCTTCCTTATACTCCTGGGCAATTACTGAGAAGATTTAGCACAGATTTAGGAAAGATTCATCAATATAGGTATAAAGTGAGGGCCAGCCTTTTAAAAAAAATGTGCACGGTGAATCTGAGAATGGCAAGGAATGGACAACTAGAGACCCTGATGTTGGCCAGTTTTGCACTGGACTTTTTTTGTTGCAAACTTGACTATCAGAGTGACTATTGGAGGTCCAGGATGAGCTCGCACAGGCCCATTCTGTAATATGTTTACACTGAACTAGCCTGTGCTAGTAGCTTAGCATGAGCCTGTCCAAGGTCAGTACACCAGGAATCTCCTGGGTGCCTCTGCACACACAGCTGTATCACAGTGCTGTCTCCCCAGCATTGCAAAGATGTTGGGGAGATCCTTCAATCACTTCAGCAAAGGACCAATGGAAACTGCTGTTTGCCTTCTGCCACCTCCCCTGAAAACCCCTGATGAGATGTTGGAAAGTCATTTGCAAATGTGCTTCTTCCTTAAAGAGAAATCAGGTCACTCCTAAATCCTCAGTGAACCATGTAAATAGTGTGACATTCTTTGCCGTATGACCTAGTGGTCTGCTGAAAATACCCCTATTTTTAGCTTTTTAAAGAACAAGCTTTATTGCTGAGTAACACCTATCCAGCTGCACTTCAGCTGTGTAATTTAAAATAATTGCTAATTAAACAAATAAGAGACTATAATAGCAATAATAATCAACTTGGCACTAGCCGTTACACAAGTTACTGTTTACTGGAGCATTACCTTGGGAAAATAACTTAAGGGGAGGGGAAAGGTTCAGGAACTGCTGCCAGGGACTGACTTCTTGAGTGCTTAGGCTCAAGTAAGGAGCAAGATACCCATTGGGAATAGCCAGAAAATGCAGAGCTAGTTTTATATTTGCTCTATAACATCAACACCCTCTTGTTTCAAGGCAGTTGTATGCTGATGCCATTGAAGAGAACAAGTTAAGGGGAGTGTTCCTCCTCTTTGGGTAGGTTATGTATCCCCCTCTGAGTTTCAGATTAAATGAATCTGAAAATCTCTGTAATACACTTCAAGAAGAGGGCATGTTTTTTTCAACTAATGACAAGATGTGGGGCAAAACACCTGAATAATTATCACTTCTGTATATTGCAAAATGCTCCAGTTGACAAGTTTTGTTGGTGGAGTGGTAGAATGAATTGTGGTAGGTGAACCTAAATTCACTTTGCCCTCAAGCCCCCTCCCCACCTCCTCCTCTCCTTTTTTTTTTTTTTTAACTATATGTTTATGTAATATTTTTATTTTAGATTGTC
The DNA here is from genome assembly GCF_000705375.1 of Tinamus guttatus. The sequence goes on along the minus strand of NW_010587578.1, from coordinate 21,684 downwards.
TTGGAGCAGGATCATTGCCCATGTTAAATCAGGTCCCCTATCTTTGTTTTTAACAATCTTGGAAACCTACAAAGATGGAGATTCAGCTGCCTCTTCAGTCTGTTGTGCTGCTCTAACCTCCCGTTACAAGTGTGGGCTTTGCTTTGGGGAGAGCCCGGAGCCGGGTCACGTTCGTGGTGCTCAGGTACCTCCCGGGTCACCCAGGAGAACTGCAGTAGGTACCGTGGGCACCTGTGTCCCAGCTCTGGTCCTGAGGGCTCCTTTACTACCAGGAGATGGTTCTGGTGCGTGGATGATAATCTGCTGCTCTTTCCTTCCTAATAGAAAGGTTGCAAAGTATTTTTGTGGCTTCTGTTATTTATCAAACTCCTAGATCAGCTCAAAGAAAGGCATTTGTACATGCTGCTGTGGTAAACCCTGTCAATGTGTGCAACTAATAAGCACTGAAATGTGCCTACATTGCTCCTATTGATTATCTCCTTCAGAGGAAGACAAACAGGTCCTTCCTGTATGCTGGACATGTAAATGAAAGCCTTAATTAAATGAAAACAGTGAACTGAGATATGCATGCCATTAAAGGATTGCTGTTAAAAAAAAAAAAAAAAAAGTTTTGAAATGTCCCAATTCCTTGCTGTATTTTTCTCCACTTAAAATTCCCAAGAGTGCATTAAGATGAACACAGTAGTTAGTAAATTTTCCCCTGTGTATTTTACAAGCTCAAGGTTATGGGCTAGAACAAGTAGTGTCATGCTATAAATCAGCTGTAATGGAACAGCTTGAGCGAGTGCACAGAAGTCCTGTTTCCCATCACACGATGTGCATCCTAAAACTCTGAAGGTGGAGCTGGCACGAGCCCAGAAACCCCCACAAATGCCTGCCTAAATCATTAATAACCAGCCTGATCCTGCTGGATGCTGGAGCACTTTGGTTCCCCTGATTCATTCCAATATGAATAAGATGTACTGGAAAAATTTGAGGGCTACAAATCAGGAAAGACGGAAAAGCTTTCGCCAGGTAAGGGGTGAAACTGAACCCCCATTGTGGCACAGAGCAGAAGACTGAAATCCTCCTTCCTGATAGTGTGTGGAGTTTTCTGGGTTTGTATTTTGTTTATTTGTTTATTTATTTTTTCCTCTCCTCCCTTCTCTGGCACCTAAAGATTTCTGCCCACTAATGTAGTTTAGTTTGACATACCTGGCTTTAACTTGCAGGTTTTAGCTATGGTTCTGGTTCTTTCCACTGGCTTAAAAAGTCCTTTTGTGTTTTTCTTCCAGGCCTAAAATTTGTCACTAATTGAGTGAGTCTGAATGTTAGTCCAGCTTATGGACAGCTAGGACCTGCCTGCCCAGGTAAGGAAAGGCAGTTCTGACTTAGCGTGTCTATTCAGTTAGATGTCCACCCAGCAGGACTGGGCTCAGATTTTCACTCAGGTTAGTAAATGGCCTTTGGAAAGGCTTTATATCCTCAGCTCAGAACGCAGGTAGACAACTCGTCACGACATGGTGCCTTGGGTTGAAACCCGTGATGTTGTTCCTGCAAGACAAAGGCTTAAGCTGAATATAGTGCGTCCTGAGCTGAAAGGTTTAGTCACCAGAGATGACATCCATATAGAACTATATTATAGTACTATAAAAGTTGTATTATGATAGCTAGAGCTCAGCTACAGGAATGGTTATATTATGTTTCATCTGCCGTGTTCTCATGGACCATGGGACCCTCCTGAGACCCCCACTGGTAGCAACCTGTTTTAAACAGCACTCTTGCTGCATTTCAATCTGAGTATGCCCAGAGTCCTAAGTAAATGTAAAAAGTTGATTGCAGACATTTGAATGAGAGAAGACAAATGGCATCATCTTGACTAAAATGAACTTAAGTGTGGAAACAACTTGAATCATAGTGTTTTTAGAGGAGGAAGGTGGTTTCTGAAGTCATCAAACAGGAGGACCATAACAGCGTGAAATTCAGGTTTACCTTGGGCAGATTGGAGTTAAGGGTAAGAGTAAAGAACCTGGTATAGGTTCTCCTCCTCTAGATGCAGAAGTCCATGCAACTTTCTGTCAGAGCTCAAGAAAACGCCAACTAACTATGGGCTGAGGAGGTAAAAACCTGTGGGATTCTCTGGTGTGCTTCTGCTCAAAGCAGAGACTTCCATCTGTTTCTGTCAATTCTGAAGTGTTTCAAGAGTACTTCTTATTTTTATTTTGCCTTTGTTATCTGTTTTTTTCTTAGGGGTGAAGGACTACGCTCACCACTGTGTGAGGGTGGATGCTTGGAAAGCGTTTTCTGTTTATTTTCCTCCATCTGTTCTGATACTGGATATCTCTCTCTTCTCGGAGGCTTTCGAGTCTGTGCTGGGACTGCATTTCTCTTCCTAGTGTTGAGAGATTTTTATTTTTAATGGGTATTTGTTTTATCTATCACATGCTAGATTTATTCATTTGATAGTTTAATCTCTCAGCAACGCAGGCAATCTTCTCATGTCGTGATCTAGCATGCAGGGATTTTATTCATTTAACACTTTGGCTTTTGGATCAGATAGCCATTAAAGGTAAATCCTGCAATGTGCTGAGTGTGCCCAACACCACTGGAACGAGAGCATCAGCTCCCAGGGAGGCTGCAGCATCTTTCAGGACTGTGCTCTAAGGAGCATTCTTTACACAAGAAGCATATGAATAAGTGCCTGTGCATGTCTTTCCTTGCTAGACCATATCCTTCTTTCATATGATTTCTCTCTGATAAGTGAGACTTCTTGATGAAATTTTTGCAGTGAGCTCATGCTTTCTGTTAACCCTTTCTGAGTCTCCTGAATTTAGGTCCATCTGTTTTGATATGAAATACAAGTAACCTCACTGCTTTAATGCAGAACTCCCTCAAGTTAGCTGTAAAATGGGGCAGAAAACGAACAAATTGTTTTCATCAAGAGACATTTCTGCCCCACTTGCACAGAGTGCAGAAACCCAGTATCATTCTCCCTGGACATAAGACAATAATGTTTCTTTCCATCTATTTCAGGAAAAAACAATAGCTCTTTCTCTTGTTCTCTGGCACACAAGTCTCCCAACTTATTCCTATTTTTTTTTTTACTACTGTGGATATTTTATGAGACAGCATATTATTTTCATTTATTAAAAGTGGTTTTGAAATGTTGTGTCTGTTACCCGTAACATTCATGCAGGAATTGCAGGTTTCAGAGGGAGGCCACCCAGTTCTCACAGTGCGGAACACGGGATAGCCAGGAAGCAGGGCCAGGATGATGACCCAAGAGTGCCTTAAATTCCTACAAGGTGAAATGCAACAGCAACCCGGGCAGTAGACAGTTCCTTGGCACAACTGTGGCTTTGGCAGGCCAGCACATTCATGGCACCAACAGCGTAAACATTTTGTGGCAACTGTGCAGAGCAGGCAGCCAATTATTTTACTAATGATTACTTCTGAGTGCTGCAGCTGAGTGCTGTCTGTCCTAGAGAGGAAACTTTCCCCTGTATTCTGTTGTCTTCACCATTCTGGGTAATGGCATAGGTGGATTCTTGCTGTAAAGATGCAGTTCTCTGTGCTGTGTGAGGTCCAGCGATGTGGTTACATCCTCCTCCAAGTTCCTTCTTTTCCCACACTTTGTTTGTATATCCTATCTGTGACCATGTAAGTGCAGCAGAGGTAGGATTCACTGGAAAGGCAAGCTTTCAGGCTATTTTTTGGCTGTTCAGCCACTTCCTTTTAACCAAAGTAATAGAAGAATTAATGTTTCTAGAGCATTTCCAAAATTGTCTTGCTGAAGTGCTCAGTTCTTGGGACTTTGCATAAGAAGGTGGTGGGTTTTTGCTGACTCTGCCAGTGCTGGTAGACCCAGGTAGGTTCAGCTGAGGAACAGAAAAGGTTTGTGTGTCTATTAAATTCTCAGAATTCTTAGTCCCATCAGGAAGCTTAAGGCAGTAACAGCATAAACACAAAGGCAGGGAAAGAAAATGTTCTATGTTAGTGTGCAGGAATGTTGGGAACAGAGTAATAATTCTTCCTGCTTGGAGGTACATTCTTGAATGAGTAAGGTTGAAGTTGGTTGTTAGACTCTGAACAGGAGCAGCAGGATGGCAGAATCCCCACTAGAAAAGGTATTTTGGTTTGCTGAAGCCTGGGATAGCTCTCTCAGTACTTTCTGCACCTTAAATCTGAGTGCTTAAGCTGCACAGCAGCAAAAACTCAGCCTGTTTGTGGGTAGTAGATCCTCCTGGAGATGCTTCCCAGCTTTTCCAGCCGTCCTCTAATATTTTCCTCTTGGAATCTTGGATGATTTCTGAGCTGTGTGACCACGACATCACTCCGTCTGTAATTCTGTGATGATAAATTCAAACTGTGCTACCAGTTTGTAATCCAGGCAGATTTCAGCTAACTGGAGTGTGGAGCAGTGGGAAGCTGACATCAGACACTGCCCTCCTCTTCCTCACTGAGCTCTATCCTCCCGTCAGCTGCGGAATCCAGTGCAGCCCGTTCATCTAGAGACAGTGATGAAGTGGTTATTAAATGCAATAGAAATCATTCAGGCCCCTTTTTCATTAAAAGCTTCACTCTTATCTCTGGCTTTCGATGCTCTTCAGAACGGAGCTGGGCAGGAATAGGGGGCTAGTGAGAGGAATGCTGCCCTGTGCCCCTATTTGTTTTCCTGCTTTCAAGTGCAGATATTCAGGCATTTACGTCCAGAGCAAAGGATTGATACATTATCAGCTAAACCTTAATCTTGAGAGGTTGGGGTACCTCTCTGTCCCCAGCTCGGCCATTCGGCTTTTGAGCAATGATCTGACCGGATTAAACTGTGTTGAAATGTCACCTTTTGGGTATTCATCATGGAATAAAGCACCAAACATTTGAGAAATAGCCACTGCTTTTCATATAACACATGCCAGAGAAAAAGAGAGTGGAAAAATGTCAGAGCCCTTCTATTACCCAGTTCTTTTGAATACAAACATAAAATATTAATTTAAATCAACTGAAAGGCATTAAAAACTTGATGTTCTCTCTGCCCCAGAAGTACTCTACTGATAAGAAACAAATTAAAAATGCAGAGTTTTCAAATAGCAAAAATGCTGCATATTTCAAATGAAGTTAGTCTTTTTATGTGTAGCATTTTAGACTAAAAAATAATATTAAATGCACATAAAAATGATGTCTGTAAATGGTGAAGACATCAAAGTTTGGCATCAAAGTTAAATGAAAGCACTTGGAAGTCTGTCTGTTTGATCTGTACATAAATAAGCTTAAAAAGAAGTTACGGCTTTTTTCACAGTCAGAACTGGGTAGCCAGTCCAAATTCCTCTGCATCCTAGGGATTCCCAAAATAGGTTAGATTCCAAACATGGCCATTATTTTTCTGTTTTTTTTTTTTTTTGTTGCCTTTGTCCAGCACACTTCCATGTTAATATCCTGGGGGAAAATGAATTGGAAGACACAACGTACAGGGCTCTTATAAAGTGTTTTCAAGATCATTTGGAGGGTGGACAAACTCTAGGATATTGAAATAAAACTTTCCTTCCCCTTCTAGACCTGGAATAAGAGCTATTAAAATCTAGGGAGACTAACGACTCTGTAGCTCCCTGAGGCTGGAGCTGCTGCAGTTAACTGTCGAGGTCTTAGTTACGTTTCCCCACCGAAACTCCATTCCTGCCTTGGCAGAAGGTGTAAATGAGAAGTGAGAACGTTGCGTGCGGAGCTGTGGCTGTGTCCTGCGTTCATCCCGCGCCTGGCACGGGATGCATCCCGGGGAGCGGCGCGAGCCAAGGCCGAGGGCTGCAGTTCGGCACTGCAGAGGAGTTTACTGAGGTTGCCACCTTAAGACGTCTAGTTTATTAGTTTATCTTAGTTCTGCACAGGCTACTACATTCTCCCTTGTTTCCATTTAGTGCTCAGATGAATTCATGGGGGCTGCAAAGTGTCCCAAGAGAGGGCTCGAGGACAGAGCCTGCGGAAATGGGCAGTGCTGAGATGTTGCCGTGCTGTAGGTGCATTCAGCGCCTCTGTGGCTACCAGCCTCCTGGGCCATTTTTCCAGTCTGAAATTAGCTCAGAAATTCACATGATTCCGCTTTGAGGACAACAGGTAGGGCCAGGAGGGCTCAGTGCAATCGCCTCCATCTCCTGCACATTCTGCCTTACCTGAGAGAAGAGCAATAAATCTGTTTGCCCATGAATGCAAGAGAGCTCTTGAAAGCATCTAATTTCAGTCCCTCTTGTTATTTCTATTGGACTCGAGGATGAGCTGCTTGCTGTGTGTAGCTTTCTACATACAAATTCTGATCTGAACCCAACTGAATATTCAGCCCAATTAAAAGCAGAGTCTCTGCTAAACCAAAGGCAAGGGGAACAGTGGGGAAGGCTTTCATGAAAATGAACCAAATAACAAAACCAAGAGAGCTGAATGCTCGTTATTCATACATATTCTTAGAGGTAATTATTGTGATTTCATTCCTAAAAATGGTCCTCTGTAAGAGGAAGTGATTGTATTCTAATAAGTGCTTGTTTATTAAACTTTCAGTAACTGAAGTTGAATATGAATTATTAAAATGTCTGTGAGGTGCAGAGTTGTTTTTCTTTGCTAGCTGTCTGTGAAAACTAAAAAACAAGAGGAGAACAAGCAGCAGTGCAGGAGGAGCAGAGCACAAGGGAAAAAGCAGCCCTGGACCTGAGCCCCAATCCTGCTGACCAAGAGACACGAGCCCCATAAGGGCTGAGCCCTTAAAACGTGCAGGGTGGCTCATGTGGCAGCTTTGACATAATCTGGCACTAAATGCCACGTGGAAATGTGCTTCCTTCTCTTGCTTTAAGAGCTTGTCTTTACTCTGCCACTATGGGAAGCTCACCATTAAAAAAAGAAGACCCTGGAGCCTACCTGGACATATGTCAGTGAGAAAGAAAACTTTGGGTGTTTTTTTTCTATTTGTGCTAACATGAGTGAATTCTGGAGACCGATCAAACCCAAGTGTCCTGAACAGGTAATCCAGCCGACTAAGATGGGATGTCTGGTGCATAAAATCATTTCCCCTTGTTGGAATGTTATCTGTGCAATTGCATTTTTTAATGTCTCCCTGCTTTCTGGGTTTGTTGTGTGGTTGTATAGTTTTATCCAAGAGAAATGAAAATTAAATGACTCTTCTTTGAGCGCAACAGCCTCCTGGGTGAAGAACACAGGTACTGTCATATAAGTGTGTTTGAGTGCTGGGGATTTAGCTGAGGTGACATGAGCATATGTGTCATTTCAGCAGAGCTCCCTGCTGTGTAGACCTGCTTTTGTCAGAGACTTCTGGTAGAAAAATATGTTTTGGCCTAGCGGTGTCTGCACGTTACGCGTTTCTTTGCTTCATTCACATTCTTAACATTTATAATTTAAACCTCTTCAAGAAAAAGTGACAGCTTGTCTCCTCCAAAGTAAAGGACAAAATGACTTGTGTTAATTATTCCTTATCACTCACTCGCTTACCAGGTCATATATTACTCCAAGGCTTTTAGTGCCTTAGGCCAAAAAGGGTCATTACAGCAAACACAACATAATGACCTGACCAAGAAAATACAAGCGAGGGAGAATGAGCCCTTCTCTGCTGAGCTCTCTGAAGTCAGTAATGGATGTCTTGGGAATTCTACAAAGCAACAGCTCAGAAAACAAACAGAATTGTTCAGTGTTGGATATCACTCTCACGACATCTATGCTATTACAAAGATTTACAGCTGGAATAATTCAATCTGGGTTTTTCTCTTTCCCCTCTTGACTCACATTTTGGATTTCAGTCAGACCCTGAGAGTTGGGTTTTGCATAATTGAAGCACCAGAACATATTAAATGGAACGACTAATGGGGACGAAGCTTTTCCCTTCCTCCCAGTCTGGGTTATCAATTATGAATTAGTGGCGATCTAAGATCAAAGGGGTTCCATTTCTGTAGCTGAGTTTGAGGATTTGGGAGCTGATGAAATGCAGTTAATGACTCATTCCAGGAAGGCAGAGATAGGGAATAACTGACAAGGGTAGAGTTAAGTGTTTGCTCTAATTTGTTTCTGAACAAGGAAATACGCCCCCAAATGCAAAACTGGACACGGAGATCAAGATATTTATATTCAGTGATACTGTTAGGATCTAGTTCCCTTCCTGGATAGTTGACACAGCAGATAAGAATCTGTCCTGTGGCATTTTGTGACTGTTGTGTGTGACCTGGTTACTGAAACACGCTGTATGAGGGTTACTGCTGTGTTTGTTACACAGCTGCTTTGCCTTAACACGGGGAGTTCTGTTGCCACCTCTCCAACAAGAGCAGCACACTGCCTGCTTATACCAAATGGAACCCAAACAAGGTGGCTTTAATTTAGGAGTGACTACGGCATGCTAGAGGGAAATTCAGAACAGCAGCCAAGGGTAGGACTTGGCTACCTGCTTCCTGAAGTAGTGAGGAATAAACCGGTTTATGACTCAAGGCCGTAGATTCTGCTACAGAGCTCTCAGTAGCTGTAGGGAACAAATAATAATCTTGGACCTACTGTGATTTCTGCCAAGAAGATCATGGAAAAAAGCTTGACAAAGCAGACAGACACCTCAGGTGTCTCTTGTTTAAAAGCCCTTTTATTCAGTGAGATTCTTTGGTCCTTCCTAACGAGCACCCAGAGCGGGTGCAGGGGGCTGGGGCCATGAGATTGTTGGCACCTGGGCCATGATGGGCTGCAGCTGAGAGCCCTGATTGCCCCGGGTGCTGGGCAGGTTCTTCCCAGGGTGCTCCCGGCCGGAGGAGCTGTCGGGTTGGGAGTGTGCGGAGGAGCCTCACGGTGTCTTGGCTGCTGTGGAGGGTGAGTGACCGCCGGGACGGGCGGCTGGGACCGTCCTTGGGGATCGGGGAGGTCCCGGGGTTCATTCCAGCACCCCCAGGCCAGCCCGGCCTCTGGGCTGCCGCCTGCCAAGCTGCTCTTCCTTTGAAAATACAGCAGAATAAGAAAGCAATTGCATGTATCTAAGCAAAATAACCTTCTTGGCCTCAAAGTTATTGTTTTTAATAGGAATTTAGATAAATTTCATGCTATGTGTTCCTTGTTTGTTTGAGTAATGCCTCATATGTAGGATTTTAGATTAATTTAATTTTAATTGTTTCTTATTTTGTTTGGATAATGTGTTGTAGTAAGATTTCTGGAATTAATGTGAGCCTATTACTAAATTATAATGGGACAATTATGAAAATAATGAATTTATTATCACTACTGCTGCTAGAAGGAATACTGAAACAGACTCTAATAATCTCATTCCCTGTTACCTTTATTGACATGTCAGCAGAAACATTGTGTAGAGTAGGAAACTTCATATTCAGGTTTTAAGTTTGGGGAAAGTTTTTAGAACTTAATACTTACCTGAGATGTCAGGTGAATATTTCTTTTGAAACAAAAGACCTTTACTGATCAAGCTGGAAACAGAGATTGAACTAGTAAACAGTGCTTCAATGCTTTTTCGGGCTTTTTTTCTTTTATTTCTTTTCTAAGTCTGGAGACTTTGAATGCTTTCTTGAATCTTATATAATGAAAAATCAAGGGTAGTGTATTTGCTCTTCTCCCATGTGCTGTTAGGGAAAGGAGGGAGTTTTTTACAGTGGATTATATGAGATAGGGTCTGGAAAAATATGTTTTCTGTCACTTCAGTGTCCCGTTTGAAAGGGACAATGTTGTTACCCACTTGTCTCCCTTTATTCCAAAGTCAGCTCTAGAAACAAGCCCTGACCTGACTGTGTTTTCCTTGTGGAATCCTGGCCCTGGTAACAGCCTGGGAAATGCTGGGCTATCGCTTGCAGCTGGGGCGTTTCTGCCCCCCTCTCCTCTTGTCCTCCCCGTCTTTCTTTGGGCAGGTTTTGCTGCTCTGAGTTGCCCAAAGTTTGGTGCTTGTTCATGGTTGCGGTGATGAGCTCCTGGAGATGAGAATCTCTCCTTCTATGGAGCAGCAAGGAATTGGTTTTAAACAGTTATTTAAATGATCCTTTTGCTTTCTGAGTCACTATCAGGGTTTGTTTGCCTGTTGTTCATATTTTTCCAAGGGCTTTTGTACTTCCTGCTAGTAAGATTTTATTCTGATATTTGATAATTCATAAATTTCATAAAAAAAGTAGTAGGAAGCCTGGTCTAGGTGTGGTGCCCTAGGAAAAATAAAATGTTATTTTAGGGAAAATGGAGGTGGAAGTCTCATCCCTCGTTTAAAATTGAAGGATTTTTCCCTGCTGGCTCAACCTTGGTACCATGGTGTAATGCTTGTTTCTTTAAAAGATCTCCTTGAAGAAGGAGATCTGTCCTTAAGAAGTTAATCGCCTTAATATTCTGGAAATGGGTCCCTACTGGTGTTCTGAAAATGGTGCTGATAGTAACTTTCCTATTGCACCGGGCTTGATATTTGGTGGCTTCAGTCTTCTCCAGAAGAAGAGAGCTCCTCCTCTTACTGCTGCTGGGCAAGTGTGCCAGCTCCTTGGCCCTTCCTAGCTGGAGGGGACCCATTGCCCCGGATGGTGGCAATGTCCGTAGGGAAGAGCTCTCCATGATGCCCAGATTTTCCCAGCACTGTCAGGACTTGTTGCCTTGAGGCCTGTGCCAGCGACGTGAGTGTGTGGTTCCTGTCCCCTCTGTTTGTTTTATTTGGTGTGTTGTTAACCTTTACTCAGTGCACTTATTTACTTCGGGTTTTAATAGTGTGATAAGGTCACCACAAATTTGGTGGGAGGCACTTTAAGCACTTGCAGCAATAAATCACAGCGTACATCACCCTTGTGCAGGTTATCCAGAACCAGAGAAATCCAATTTGGTCCACAATATGAAGGGCAAATAAAGCCACGTATCATAGTGAGAAAGCTTTGACGTATGGCTCTAAAAGAACCTGCACACTCTGCTGCTATAAATTAACAGCTATTTTGCAGAGCTGACAAGTAGCTGATATTCTTGGAACTGGTCCTGTTTGTGTCCTTTTTTCCTTCTTCTGCCTCCCTCTTCTGTTCCAGCCTCTTGATCTTTCCCTTTTGAAAATGCAGAGAGAAGAAAAAGCAGGCTGATCACTGATAGGGGTTTTACAGCCCTGGTGGTAGGGGCAGATCTCCCAAGTACAGTGAACTCTCTGGTAGTGCCTGAAACCCGAAAGCCTCCGGGACTCCTCTCTGCAGGAATATGTTCTTATCTGATTATTACTATGCTGACGGCTCCTCTTTGACAAGAGCCTTTTCAGGTGCAGGATCAAACCAGCCTGCAGCTCATCCAAAGAGCTGCCGAGTCCGAGTGACCAGGAATGGTTCCAAGGGCTGGAGATAAAGCACGAGGGAAAGTGGCATGAGCTGCTCAACTGCACTGCCCTGGGAAGGACCTTGGTAACCCAGCATCTGCATGCCTATCCCGCTGTTAATTCCTGTTGGTTTGTGGCCTCTGGAGTATCCCTGGAGCCCTGTGGCTTTGGTGACCTTCAGTGGAGCAGGATGGAGGGGTGGGAAGGGAGGAGGCAGGGGCTGGTTGCAGGCAGTGGTGCGAGACTCCTCTTGGGCTGTGTGGAGAGGTCAGGAGACTGGTTTTCTGCTGGGTGGAACTTGTTAACCACCTGGCTTTGAAGCTCATGTAAAAAATGCAATGCCAATTTCCATGTTGTTAAAGGTGGAATAAAAAGGGTTGTGCTTTGCCACGTTAACAGCCAGAGGAAGGGAGAGGCCTCGCAGAGCGCGGCCGCGCAGCACAACCGGTGCCGGGCCGGAGGGCTGTCCCCTGGTTCCTCCCGCATCCAGGCAGCAGTGGAAGAGTCTCCCATTCCGAGCGGGATGTGCTGCTGGACCCGCCAGGGAGAGCTGTGTGCAGCTTGGCACTGCCGCAGCCCCTATAGAAACCGGCAGGTTGGGGTTTGGTGGGTTGGGTTTTGCTAGTTCTTGCTGCCTCCCTTCGCTCAGTGTCAGATGTTCCCCGTGGGAGAAAGTCCCCGAGCGCTGGAGGAGTCAGAACCTGGATATATTTTATATATGTAAATAAAGCCCTTTCATTATTCCATAATGAAAGGGGATGAATGCATCTTTTTGGGCTGTGTGCAGGACCAGTTTCCCTCATTAGCACAAGTGAGCATTGCTGGTCCTGTCATCTTAATCATAGGACTCATGGCTTTCTCAAGGCTGTAGCTCCTAGAAACATGGAGTTTCTGTTTGGATTTATTTGTTTTAAAGGCAAAAGCCTCTTGCCCTCATTCATGTAGAGGAGCATTCTTGAAATCAGACCTCCTGGCATTGGGGTGGAAGGAAACCTTCTCTTCTCTGTCCCACCTCTGCCCACGGCAGCAGGATTTTTATTGAGATTAGGCAGTTTTGGAGCTCTGGAGCTGGGAGTGCTACATGAGCAAACAGCCCATGCGCAGGAGCTGTATGACAGAGTGAAGCCCACCTAGCAGAGGCTGTGGAGTCTGTCACAGCTAATGACACTGGAGAGCAGGGGCCGGGGTGCAGCTGAACGGGACAGGCAAAGGCTGCAACTTCCCGTAGGTGCAAACTTGGCAGCTGTCACGAGCAATGGTCACTGCAGACCTTTGGCACCGAAGGAGATATCCAGCACTGTGTGTACCTGTAGCCTATATGGGACCCCTGACCTTACATGGGGCCTGCACCCCTTGTCCTGGGTACCTGCGGTGACGGATGCACCGCTGCCCGAAAGCCCCGGCCCCCTCCTGGGCACTCTGCGTGCAGAGCGTCTCGCTCGGTCCTTCGTGCCTCGGAGCTCTGATCGCTGCTCCGATTTTATTTATTGCTGACTAGCTGCATCCTTAACTTCTGGGCTCAAGTAAAAATCTGCTTAATGCATAGCCATGTTGTAAAGTGAAGTTGCAGTTCCAACCTGCTTAATCCTAAAAGAGGTATTTGTTCAAAAAAGATCCATTTTCCTAGGAGATGTGCTTTGATTTGCAAAACAGGAAATGTATTCATTTAACTGAGCCATTCATGTGACAGGTCACTATTTCACCCTTTTGGTGCAGTAAAAGTTTATTCTTTTAATAGGTTTATTGCTTTTCAGTTATTAATTTCCAAAGGACTCACTCGAGTGATGCAGCTCTGAGCAGGAGTAAAGAAAATTAATTCTTTTTATGGTAGTCTATTCTTTTCACAAGTCCTCATTTTAAGTGCAGCTCAATTGTGTTGCAAGTAGCAATATGTGATCCTAGAGGGAGCACCTGGACCCTAACTTATGTCAGCAGGGCCAAGTCAAACTCCTTTTTTTTTGCACTCCTCTTTATATCCCAGAGGGAATCGCCCATGATCCTCAGTAAAATACTGTGCTTTATTCTTTCAGTTTGTGAGTTTGTGGTGGTGTGTGGTTCTATTTTTCTTTTTTTCCCTCAACCCTCCCACCTCCTCTCCTCACATTTTACAAAGCTACTCCATCCTCACTCCCTAATTTTCCCTTCCTCTAACTTGTTTCCTCTGTCAGCAAGAGGAGATGACCTGGAGCTGGTGAGTCTCTTCTGGGGAGAACAGCAGGTTCCCAACAGTCGAGCTGATTCTGTTTGTTCTCTGTAATGTTTGGAGCTGGGCACGGTTTAGCAGAACTCAACTGCTTAGGCCTTCGAGAGAGAATCCCAGGCTCTGGGATGCATCCCTGCTGATCTGTCTCATGCTTGGTGAGCTGAAGTGCCCGTCGGGATTTCCTGCGAGCTGCGGGATGACATGATGCTCTGCATCTTCCCTTGGCGTGGCAATGAGGCACAAACCATTAATGATGACTGGCTCCATTTCATTTTGCTTGTGTCGTGTTGGGATCTGATCCCATGGGAAATCAGAGCCTCAGTTTATCAAGTGCAGCCCTAGATTCTGTATTTATTGCAGTGAGCAGCGTTTTGTCCAGGAGGACAGCTGAGACAGAGGGCAAACGAGTGGCACAATCATGGAACATCATCCACAATTACAGTTGTGATCCTTACTTTGCTTTGAAAGATGTGCAAATAGGGGCTCTCTGAACCACCAGGTGTTTGTAGGGTGGCATATTCTAAATGGGTGGTGGCTTCTTATGGCAGAAATAAGAAAACCAGAAGCAGCTTGGCAGAATTCTACTCCTCCCGTTAAGGAGAGGGCCACCCTTAAGGGTCGTTTCTTATCTGGGGGCCACTTTCCTCCCTCAATCGCAGGGCACAATGAAAAGATATCAGCTCCTGTGTGGCTACAGAGGAAACAGACAGCTACTGTCTGCAAAACTGAGCACTTTCCATCAAAAACTAATTAAATTAGCCCAGATTCCATAACTAATATAGCTCCATCTCCCTTGTACCTCCCAAGAGAAGCCCTGTTTAAGTCGAGTGCACCAGAAGACTGTATTTGGAAATGAGGCAATTACTGGTTTAATTCAGTCATCCAAACAATTCCGCAACAGTGGAAGTGCCAGCCGCTGGCAGCTCTGGATGTGCTGGGCCAGCGGTGGGGACTGGTGGCCCACCTGCATGGTGGCCACTGGCAGTGTCCCTGTCACCCTTTGCTGAAAGTAGCCGGTTGGTTTTTCCCAGTGGGATTTTCCATTTGCCTTTGGCATGATGGCATCCATGGATTATTGGCACCAACTGCAAGAGCCTCCTGGGCCGGTGCTGTCAGTGGAGCTCGAGAGAGTGTGGAGAGGATCTGCCCGGGGCCCACAGACAGCTCCTGGTGAATGGGTCGGTGAAGAGGAAGGGCCGTGGCACTGGAATTAAAGCAGATGGTTTGGCTGCAGCCCTGAGCACTGCTGTGAAACGCTCAGTGTCCTGCCATGGGCAGTCTGCTGTCCCTCTTCCCCAGGGGCAAATCTGTGCACAACGAGGGCTTTTTGTAGAGGTGTGAATTTTGTAAGGAACCATGAGCTTGGCTCTTCTGGGGAGAGCAAACTCGCGTGGGTAGGTGGAAGGGAGCCCAGGAAGCTGCAATGGGCTGCTCCTCACGTGGATGCTGGTGCCTTCGTGGCTTCTCTGATCCCTCTGAGAAGGTGTCAGCCCAAGGAGAGAAACTTCCTTCCTTGTGTCGGCATTCCCAAGGAACCTGGGAATGTTGTCTCCTGTAACAGTTGCTTGATGCTGCTGCCATCTCTTTTTTTTTTTTTTTTTTTTCCTAGCCATTGCAACTCTATATTAGCATTGCTGTTACGTTCAAGTACTAGTTTTCTGTTTTGCTTTGCTCAGTCCTGACTCCCCTTCCCCTGCCAAGTGATTGCTGTGTGTGATTTCTCACTAACTCCCATTTATGTCTCTTGGCAGGTTTCTCTGCTTGGCCTGGCAGGTGGGCTCCCTTCTTGAAATGCTGGCTTTTTACCATGATGTTATTTTTTGATATGTGGCCTGTGAGGGTTAGACAGACACATTTGTCACCTGGGCTGCCTTGCTGTGCTTGCCAGGCTGCTCTTGCCCGTGGCCTCGTGGAGGATGTGAGCGATGGCCCCGAGTCGCTGGCAAGCTCGCGGGCTTGCAGGTGTCTCCGGGAGGCTGCTCTGCCTCTCCAGGCTCCTGGTCCTTCTCCCGTCTCTGACGGTGCCAATGAGCAATGTCCAAGCAGCAAAACCTGGCGCTTTGCTGTCACAGTTGACTTCGCCTCTGAGCACTGGGACGTGCTTGGCACTGGGGTGGGAACCCCCAGGCTTTTCATGTTATGGGAGATTTTGTGCCATAAACTGATCATGGCAAAAAAATTATTTAGGAAATAAATAGCTGAAATTCTCCTTTACTGCAGAGAACTGAAACAAGTCCCGTGCAGTGAGAAAGTGCTCAAAGTTGGATGTAATTGAGGTTTAAGGTTAGTCTGGGTTTTGCTCTGGTTTTCGGCATGGGATGGATTGTGCCTGTTTTTATATTTATAATGAAAATATTTGCCTTAAAGAAATGAAATCACCTGAATCTATTTTTCAGTGACATTTGTCATCTGAGGCATTTCTTTTTTGCTGGTGCACATGAATAAAACAAGAAAAATAACTTGTGACCTTCTGGTGGTGCACACCAGTGAAGGTGCCTTTGTGTGACAGTTTTTAATTTAATTAAAAATAATAGGCTTTCCTTCACTGTTTCGTGAATCAGAGCAAGTCTTAGATCCAGATCTGTATTCAGAGGTGTGATACCAGGACGCTTGATGGTTTTGTGGCTGAGTTAGGTAACCTTTGCTGTCCGTCACCTCAATCGAGGCTTGAAGTGAAATAAGACATATGGGAGCACTTAAGAGGTAAATATTCAGTGCTGTATATGGGAAGTTTAGCCATCCACATGATTGCCATTAATGCTAATGATAGTTGTGAAGCTAAATTCTCCTGCATCAGGTTGCAAAATTACCCTTCTGGTGCTACTAGAGAGTCTCTGGAGATTCCCTCTTCACTCGTGTTATCAGCCAGAGCACCTGCCTCTCCTGCAGAGTTCCCCGCGGGATCCGCTTTGTTGCTCTCTTGTAAGACGTCTCGTTATCCAGGGTGTTTCATCAGTGTTTACCCGAAGGAGAGGATCTAAATTCTGCCAAGGCATAATAGTAAAAATTGGGCGGGATAATAAACTATGATTGTTAGGCAGTTTTTGCTTTTTTTGGTGGAGCAAGGTCCTACCAGAGATCACCCATGACCTCTGTGTTCAGGAGAGGAGGTAAGAGCCCCTGAGGGTGATGCTAGCAGGAAAGCTCCTCTCTGACTAGTCTCCTTGGAGCATCCTGACACCATGGGCCAGATGAGCCTCTTGCATGCATGGTCATGACTAGAGTGTATGTTGTGTGTTTGCTTTTAAAAGACCCCTACCACCTAACTCCTGTATCTGCAGGAACAATTTCTAATAATGATTTAAAACTACTTGTGTGTAGTTTGGTCAGTTTGGCAGCAAAAGCTGGAGACCTGCAGGTTCTCCAACCTGGGGACCTCTGCAATGAGGAATAGGGTCCCACACTGATGCACAACAGGAGCTACTGGGGGAGTCTCCAGCATGGTCTCTTTCCTCTCGCAGAGCTCTGGTAGTGGCTGTTATTGTCTGTTGAGAAGCACCTGGGCGCCTGCTCAGCCTCTTGGCCCCTCTGTTGCTCCAGCAGATCAGCTGGGTAGTTCCTGGACCTTTCAGGATGCTGGTGACAGTGCTCACAAGTAATGCCTTATAGCTAGTTACACTACTTCAGAAGCTTGAATTTTCTACTTAAGATCTGTGGAATTTGGGTAATAATTTTATCATAGATTCAAAGGCAGATTCTGTTTTTTGTCTGCTGGACATCTGTAAGGAGCCCAGGAGTCTACCCTGTAGCTTAGCAAAGGAGTTTCTGCCTGGTCTTGGGAAGGTTTGTGGAAATGGCACAGTGTGCTGGTCTCACCTGACACTGCAACTCAGCGTGGTTTCTCTTCTGGATGAGTTATTGTGTGCTCAGCTTGGTTTTCTGCAATTAGATGATTTCAGGTCATTCTTGGTATCTCTATCTTACAACGTGCAGTTTATTTACACCACTAGTCACTGCATCTGTGTACGTGGAGCTGGCAGCTCTCTGCGGTCCCCCACTCGAGCAGGTAAGCCTGTGTAGGGGAGGTAAGTTGCTGAATTGAATATGGATGGTGGAAGATGATTCCCCCCTGCTTCCTTTTGTTGCTGATCAGATCTGAGAGTTGCTTGCTTTCTTCTTTGGTGAATTTTATTACAGTGATGTCTGCATGGCCTCTGATCAAAGGTACAGAGTCACGGAGCAGTGGTGAGAGAGATCATACAAAAGCATATTCCACAGTTTCACATCAGTTTTTCACTGTGTTATTGGTCTTCCTAGAAAATATCCTCACCAAAAGTTACCAGGAGCAGAGTAAGTGCTGAGGCCCCGTCCATGGAGCCATGGCTAGCTGGTGTCTGGGGCTGGGAGATGCCCGGAGTTCCCACAGCTCCACAGGGAATGCAGGAGCTGGTGTGTAAGCCTTGCTGAGCAGGACGATGTGTCAAGTGCCATTGACGCTGGTCTCAATGTTTTAACTTGTCACTCTGACTCGGCATGATGGTCATCACAGCAGGTAATGGGAGCCTGCTAGGTGTATGTGACTATTGCTGACAAATTACAGATCTGTGCTGAATACAGAGCTTGATCCACAGGAATGGGTCAGTGAAGACACAGAGTTACAGCTTCATTATGGACATGTCTCGTTTTGGCTCTCTGTGGCAAGAAATGGCCTGACTATCAAAATGGTGGCAGTGGGAACAGCTCTCCTTTCTAGGAGGCCCAAGCCACCTTCATGCTGACTATAGCCCCAGTGCTGTGAGACAGGCTAAGTCATCTTTGGTGTGACCTATCAGACTTCTTGGTGAGGCACCAAGAAGGGATCTCATGCTAATTTCAGCTTTCTTGACCACTTAAGCATGTCTGCTTACCTTTGCCAAAAAGACAGTACATAAAAATTGCTTTTATTGCCAAACAGAGAAACTTGCAATAAAACCTGTCTCCTTGGGTGCACTAATTCTATTTTACAAAGAAAGAACATATTGTTTTAATTAATCATATGAAAGCAAAATTAGCATGATTACGTGAAAGGTGCTGTAAATCATTCTTATCCACATCATTGAACAAAGAGCACTTAGTTATTCCAGAGTTGTTAAAGATTTTATCTACCCAAGTGAAAATTCAATTAGCACAACCTAGTCCCTTACAAAACTAAGGATTCGGACTGCAGGAAAAACTTTGTGTGTGAATACTACCTTGTGCCAGTTTGATAAATTACTGTAATTAACTGTGTCCCACGCAAGCTAAACAACTTACAGCAGTGTCGTACCGAGGAAATGTCTCCCATTCTTGTGGTGACCCTTTGAATTCCTACCTAATAGTGCCCCAAATATCACATTCCAAATCAAGGTAAAAAATACTGCCAACAAATGCAAACAGCTCCAAAGCTCCCTGTTTTGTGTGTGGTGATGGTGAAGTTGTGTGTGTTGTGCGTGGGTTTTTTGGTCTTCCTGCATAAGATACACTGCACTTAACATTTCAATTAAGCAATTTGAATTTGATTAGTTAAGACATTAATAGCAATAGGCAAACTAGAAAGAAATGAGGTTTCTTAGGGGAAGTGCTGTGTTCTCATTCCTTCTCCAGCAGTGAGGTTTCAAAAGGTGTTAAAGGGGCAAAAGTGGTGGATATGGCCAGTTGTCCTGGAACACACCATTTTAATGGAGAAAAAAAAGCATATGAATAAATGAGTTGTGTTCCTGGGCTCCCTCTCCTGTTAACTCTGTCCTCTCAGAGGGAAAAACCTCCTGTTGGTGCCTGCAGGTCCAGGCTCTTTGCAGCGTGTGCCTGAAGTGACGTGTTGGTGCGGTGCTCTGCTTTGAGGCAACGTGCAATACCCCAGAGTCGGATGTGACTGTGTCTGGGACCGTCTGTCTTGAAAAATACCACCCTTGGCAAAGAACAAAGAAATTTCAGAGTAATCTACCGCACTTAGATGAAACCATGCGTATCGAGGAAGGACACTTTACAGATCTTGAAGGTAATTGCTATATGTTGTTGTCAGAAGTTCTCTTATCAAGAAATGACCTGGTAGCATTAGGGTCTCCCCTCTCCATCTAGTCTTAGACGCACTTTTCCTCTGAGGATCAGAGCAGACGTTCATGATTCTGTGCAATCAGAAGGAGGAAAGAGAAGATGAAAATAGCCTTTCTTTGCTGAATGCTTTGGCGTGAAACAATTGTCCCCTTTCTTGTTTCAACCACTTTCCCTGGTTTTATTTTTTTTTCCCCTTGATTCTGATGGAAAAAGCCTTACTAACTGCAAAATTGCTGGCATGACTCTGCAACACCTGAAAGTGTCTTGGAGGTCTCCCAGACATTTGATGTCCTGGTGTGATTCTGCTGCAGTTGCAGCTCGAGCACAGGGAGTCCCTGGCTCAGATCCATGTCTGGAATAGGTGGGATTGCCCTGGCGGCAGCTGAGGATCTTGGCCAGCTGCACCAGGTGAGGAGCTGCCTCCTGAGATTCCTAAAGGAAAACGCGGGTGGAAGCAGCTGCTGGCCGAAAGGGAGCGACTGGCTGTAGGTTCAGGCAAGGAGGTACCAGCGAGGCAGGGGGAGCGTGGCAGAGGGGGCTTTAGCAAATATTTGAAGGAGCTGTCACTGTAATTCAGATTAAGTGAAAACATTTGCCCACAGTAGAAGTGAAAATTTGTCTGTGCAGCTAAGGTGACATTTCAGCCTGTTTCTTAGGAGGTGAGTGGGGAGGGAATTCTGTTTTCTATTTATATGTTTAAAGAAAAACCTGGTGTCGGGAGGAGCAGCCCCCCGTGCCCTCTTGCTGGGAGAGGATCGGGGATCCGGCAGCTGCCGATATCCTGCTGCTGGGCTCCCTCCTGACCCCCACCGCAGCTCCGGGCCCTTCTCTGCAGGAGCTGCCAGTTTAATTTCAGCTCTGCTGGATTTCAGGCTCCCTCCTCTTAATCCCCACTTATTTCTTTAAACACAAGTGGTCAACAGCTCCGGCTGGGGTGGATTAGCGCTCGTTTTGTCTGTGCAGAGGAGCCCGTTCCTGCCCGCTCAGCCTGGGCAGCTCCCACCGTGCCGAGGAGCGGGATATTCCTGGTGTTCCTACTGCTGCCTGCGCTCCGTGTGGCTCTGCCCCATCTTGGACATCTTGTCGCTGTCCAACCTCTGCGCTTCTCAGTGCCAGGGCCGAGACCTTTACAGAGAGAGAGGATCAGTGCGTTTCCTTTCTTTCTTTCTTTCTTTTTTTATGTTTACTCATTTCACATGTTGGTGTGCATTCCTACTAAGACATGAGTTCACTTTATGCCAGTAAGGTTTATTGAGTTGCCATTCCAACCCTTGTGAAATAGGTGATGGGACACCTGGCTGCCTTAAGCACTCCAGCCTTAGGGCAGAGTTTTGGGGGATGGTTTTGTGTTAATTGTCCCTTTTAAGAGTGTCAGTTGTGTCTGCTGATTTCTGAGTCCTCTTAGGCACGCTGCAAAGCACCAAACAAGAAGATATGACTGTGTTTGCTTGGTGGACGAGGCGTGCAAAGGATCTCTTTCCCCATGGAAAGGGCACAGAGCAAGGGGGAGCTAGCCCTATCCCACCCCCTACCCCAAAACTCATGGTTTTGCGAATAATTTACTGCAAATGTAGCTGCAGCAGAACTCTGCCACCTCTGCGTGTGCTCGTGCACCCATGCAGGAGCACGTGGGTAGGAACAAGGCCCGAGAACGGAGCGGCGCCGGCGGCTGCGTGAGCCCGTGCTGCCGCGGGGCTGCGTCTGCCGGCAGCGCTGCCCTGCGCTCTGACCGAGAACTGGGCCCTCGCGCTTGAATCTTGGGTTCGAAGCACTGTGCGAACCCGTGAGGATGGACGTTTTGTTGATCAGTGCTCATGGGCTCCCCTGCCCACCTCTAGCGCTGCCTTAGAAGTCAAGTATGTCCTGAATACTTTCTTCACCTTTTCCTCCTTTCCCCCGTGCACTTCCTTTGTCTATTTTCTGAACAAACACTAACTTATATAATTTTACTGGCTGTCAGGCTGTGATGCAGTGTATTTGCCCAGTCACTTCTTGTTTTGCAAAGCTAATTAGGTAAGGAGAGACTTAAGTGACTGGGGAAGTCAACAACAAAACATTGCACTCTCGTTAGCTGAAATAGTGTGAATAAATCTCACGATCTGCAGAATCTCCCCTGGCTGAGCCAGGCAGCTGTCCCTGAGATACTGACGGCCAAGGGATGTCCCTTAGGCCAGGGCTGTGGTCCTGGCTGTGTGTCCTCGTGCTCACC
>NW_010587577.1:16015-33431 GCF_000705375.1 Tinamus guttatus | reverse complement strand
AAGGACACTGTGCAGACAATTTATGTGGGATGCTACATTTTAGAAGATATGCACTGTGCATTTAACAAATAGGCACAGAGTTGGCGATTTCATATTGGAAAAGCAGTAGAGCCTGTTTGAGAGGACAGTGCCATGAGATGTTTGACAGCCCCAAGTCTAAGTGCTGGTGAAAGGTGGAGTTAGTTGTTTTGCTTAAATGGGGAGAGCCTGGAGAGAGAGGATGGATTACTGGCTGATTTCTGAACAGAGAAGAGTCACTCGGCAGTTATTAGGGCTACAAGCAGGAGTACGGTTTGGTGGTGCGAGAGCTGCAGAATAGGATTCTAGCTATATCTTGAAAAGCCTGCTGGACTCTGAGGAGACCTTATTCTGGAAAGCAAAGCAACTACAGCACATGCAGGCTGTAGGGTCATGGTTAAACCTAGAGATATGCATATTCCAATTTGCTTGTGGGAGGGGAATTTTTTAGAGTACAGCTTTATATATGAATATTTTTATTTTAAACCATCGCATTTTTTAGTTTCATTTCACATGTTTTCTGTCTCTCGCATTAAAACATTTCTCATAAAATGTCTGGAAGAAAGCATCTATGTAGGTTGAAAGGTCTTGCTTTCAGGTGAGGACTGTACAGTTGAGGCTGAAAGTTCCTGCAGTGGCAAGAGCAAGTAATACAAGTTTTATGCTTCCTAAGGTCAACTTGCATATTTTTTAGAGATCTACGTAGAAGTTGTATCTGTCTTAAAAGGTCAGTGAAAGTCACTTTTTCAGTAGACGCTGTTTTTTCAAGAAGAGAAAGCTATAACAAATTATTGCTTAAGGCAACTACTGAATGTGGCAGCCTTAGTTTAACTATAGATTGCCAACTGTTTTTTGTCTGGGTAGGCATATATGGAATTTTGTGGGTATATCCTACCACAGGTAATTGTACCAGGACTTTTTGACTGTTCCCTCCTTCCTCATTCAGTATAATAACTGCTCGAGATGGCCAAATTAAGCTTGGTGCAGAGATGAGCAGAAAGCCCCTTCCTTGGCCAGAAAGGCAGGGGTTTGTGATGTTCCTGACAGCACCCTCAGTGCGGGGCTGCCTAAGGGGCAGCATCTGACAGCGTCCAGTGCCTTGGCCCCAGGTGCGTGCCGACTCCCTGAGTAATGTGGGAATTATCCCCCTGGCCAGGCTTTGGGGCAAGGAGGCAGAGAGCATGGAAAGGACGAGGTGAATTTGCATGCTCCAGAGAGATTCCTAAGGTCTCTTATGTAAACTGCTTGCTTACTAAACTGAAAATGCTTAAAAAGCTGTTCAAGTTCCAGCAGGAAAACTCACACATGCAAGTTCTGATAGATCTGAGATTATTCTAGACTGCTATTTTTAAGTTAGTCTCCTCGGTGAGTATTCCCAGTTCCCATTTACTGACAGGCTCATTTTTATTAGCTAATGATCAGCTTGAAAACAACAAGCTTTTCTTTATTTCACCCCTGAGACAGAAGACAGGATGGAATGGAATATTTATCTCGCCAAAGAACTATGGAAGAAACTTTGAAACACACGCACACACAAACATACATATATATATATGTATATATACACGCCCCCACACACATAAAATCCATCTGATTTCTCAGGATAAAGAGATACATATGCAGAATTAGCTCTAGTTTGGTCTAGTCAGCTTAATCTTTAAAAATAAATGTTTTTAGAAAGCAATGTTAAATGAAAGGGAGGATTATATAAGGAGTGAATGGCAAAAAGGCTTTCAATATCATGGAAAACTGGCATTACTTATGTGAAAGAGAATGAAGAACAAGGTAAAATGACAGTATGAAGATATAAGTTAAATATAAATTTCAGTAGCATCAAATATTATTCTTCTGATGTATGGCTTTAATATTCACAAGAAGATAAAAAATGCTCAATTTCAACTTATGCGAGTGATTCATAAGTAATAATTCAGTCACAGCATTTTTCAAAGAATTGACTTCTACAGAGAATATCAGTTACCACAGAGCATGGTCAGAGGCCAGTGGAAATCCTATGTGTGTGTGGGGAGGGTTTTTTTTTTCTCATTTTGATTAGGATTTGTTTTTAACTGGTGGTATTTTTAACTGTGGTGGTATTTGTGAGATTAAAGTGTTTTTTTTTTTTTTTTTTTTTTGGTGCACAGAACCTGAAGTCATTATCCAGCAACTAATCCTCAGTAAAAGCTCCCAAAAGACATTGAACTGGATAGGAGTTGAATAATTTGTTTTCTTTCAAATTGGAGCTTCAATCAGAGATAGGAACTTGTAGAAACTTTCCAAATTACTCCGAGGCATTAGACATTAATTGAGAACTTCAGAGTTTTGTTTTCTTGCTCTATCTACTTACTTCTATTTTAAAATTTTATCACATGCCTAAAAAAATAAAGGTTAAGTCTGGCATAATGTGAAGGCGCTATACAGGGCAAAAAGTGATCTCCTGGTGTTTGATGCCTGGTCTTAACTGTGCCTCAGCTCAGCTGTGCAGAGTTGGGCATGGTATTGTGGTCCTTAGTAGTCAGGAGAGCTGAAGCACTAGAAAAACTGCACAGGTTTGCAGCAAAAGAGCTGAGCTGGAGTGTGAGTTGTAGAGCTATGTGTATTTCTCAAGTGTCTGTCATCAGACTGTTTGGAAAGTGGAGCAGATTTGGGGAGAAAGGGGAGTTGTTACATGAGGTACTGTATTATCTATGCAGTTAAACAAACTTGCTTAAAGGCAGTTGCCGTGGATGTGCTGCTGAAGGAGCGAAGCTGAAGGAGAAGGACTCTTGAGCCTGTCACTGCGGAAGGGATGGGGCCGATAGGCACTCCTCCGAAGCAGCGTAAGTGTATATAGAATCATAGAATCACAGAATGCTTAAGGTTGGAAGGGACCTCTAGAGGTCATCTAGTCCAACCCCCCTGCACACACAGGGTCACCTAGAGCACGTGGCACAGGACTGCGTCCAAGCGGGTTTGAAGATCTCCAGAGAAGGAGACTCCACAACCTCTCTGGGCAGCCTGTTTCAGTGCTCTGTCACCCTCACTGTTAGGAAATTTTTCCTTAAGTTCATGTGGAACTTTTGATGCTTCAGTTTGTGGCCATTACCTCTAGTTCTGTCGGTGGCCACCACTGAAAAGAGGCCAGCACCATCCTCCTCACTGCCTCCCTTGAGGTACTCATAGACACTGATCAGGTCCCCTCTCAGCCTTCTCTTCTCCAGGCTGAACAGGCCCAGCCCCCTCAGCCTCTCCTCATAGGGCAGATGTTCCAGGCCCCTGATCATCCTTGTGGCCCTGCGCTGGACTCTCTCCAGCAGCTCCGCATCCCTCTTGTACTGTGGAGCCCAGAACTGGACACAATACTCCAGATGTGGCCTCGCCAGGGCTGAGTAGAGGGGCAAGATCACCTCCCTCGACCCATATATACACATATATATGTGTATTGTTCAATACTAAGAGAATTAAGAATATTTAGTGAGCCAATGCAGTGTATTAAATTATGTACTTAGCTAAGTTTCAGATTTAAATTTCTGAGCAGTAAAGGACTACATCCACTTAGAATAAAAAAAAAAGTAGGAAATAGTTTATAAGAGTGATTGATTTATAGGCTGGTATTTTTATGTGCAACATCCAGTAGCCGTGTACAGAAACTGATTCTCCAAGAGATTAGAAAGACAGCTTTGGGGCCTTACATGCAAGTTAGCTAGGCTGCTACTTAAAAATATGTTTAACTGTTCTTGAAAATCTAGCAGGATCTATAGGAAATGAAAGACACTTTACAGATGGGAAACAGGTACTGAGATAAATGAATGGAGAGAGAACAGTCATCGTGTATTTTTCATGTTCTCTCCTGTGTTTTTTTTTCCTATCGACTGTGTAGATTTTTATCCTGAGTTCTGAGGAAAAGTTGCTGCTTCCCTCCTCCCTCCTTGGCAGGTCTTTTTTTTCTTTTCTTTTCTTTTCTTTTTTTTTTTTTTTTTGGTAGCTTTTTGCTTCAGACTTACCTGTCAGTACTGCTACAAGTTGCTCATTAGCTCTCCTAATGTGCCCTCCACCCTGGTCTAGCTTTGGATCGATCTACCTGAGCTCCTCTCCCTGTGCTGACTCGACAGGCAGTTGAGACAGAGAGAAATATGTGTGTTTGGCAGGTGACTTTTTTGTGTGCTTTACGCGTGTGTTTCACGTTGGGACAAATCTCATGCGAGGGACCAAACTTTTCCAAGTTTTTCCTCTCTTCAGGGATGTGGCAGCTGTGAGTTCACCTGTGTTCAGCTGTGAGAAAATACTTGTATTTAGCCCGAGCTGCTGTGGCAGCCGGTTGTGGTGCTGTGGTGAGCAGCCTCGGCAGGTGAAGTGCCCAGCTGTCCTGTGGCAGCTCTGCTCCGCTCTGCGCTGCCTTCGAGCGACTGAAAAAATGCAGACTAAGGACGTCTGGATGCAGTGAACTGACAAAAACCTAGGCTTTTAGCGTAGGTTTGGGCCAGCACTCCACTTTGAAACAGGAAACAGCTTTCAATGCTCCTGAAGGGCAGTTGGGCTAATCCTGTTTCAAGTTTCTGTTGACAAAAATGCATTAGATTTCTTGATATGATTAAAATGTTCTCATTGAAAATGGAGAGAATGAAGGTAGAATTTATAGTTGGTTTTTGTCTAGGGAAGCCAATAAATACCCATATTGTCTATCCTAGTAAGCAGCTGGTAAGAATGCCAATGAGATTTTCTTGTGATGTAATATTTGGAATTTGATATCCTGCTTTCGGGTTTTCGCTGCAGGAGCAGATAGCTGGTTGTTGTCAAGGCTGATGTGTACAGTTCCAGTCAAAGCGAGTTGAAACTGTCTCCTGTTATGATGGGCTGGTTTTGTAGTTTCCTGACTGACACATGAATTGCTATTTATTTTTAAAATACAGCATGGCAGAAGAGGCAGGGAGACTCATGAAAGCTGAATTGAGATTTTGAGTGTCACATAGACGTAAATGGGAATAGATAGCTTGCTGTTCTGATGCAGCAAATTGATATTTCCAGAAGGTATTTCTAGCCTGATTGAAATGTTTAAAATGAAACCCTATAATTAAGACCTTCTTTTGATATATCGTGCTTTAGCTTGCAGCCTTTCTTTCCGTTACTGAAAGGCAGCTCATCCACACCTGGTGGTTGTCATACAGCAAGTGCAGTATGCAGGTGCAGTAAAGCTTTGCTTTGCACCTTCTTCAGGCAGGAGGAGAAAAACAATTCCTGCCAGTTTTATACTGAGTTATGGGAACATGGGATTGATCAAATCCTATTTCTTGCTGTCACAGGCAGCACATCAGGTAGTTTACTTGCTTCCATTGCCCTCTGTCCTGGCTCCTTGCTCTCCTGGTTAGGCACATTCCAGTTTTCAGTTTAAATCCATCCTCTCCATTTCCATTTCTTGGGGCAGTAGTGTCTTGCAGCTCAAGCAGCTCCTGTTCCCCATGCCATTTCATGCCAGTGTATTTGCAGTCATGTCCTATCCTTCACTCTTCAACCTACTAGGCTAATTGCACCGTGGCCTTTAACTCTTTTCTTGGTGAGATGACTGCTTTTTTTGTCATTTCTCTGAGAGGGAGTGTTGGTGCTGAGCTGGTATATACCCGCTCATGCCTTGAGCAGCAGTCTCCATAGGGCTCTGCTAATCTTGCTTTGGCATTGTATTCCCCTGTATATGCAGCTATTAGTTGGATATGCATTTGCTTTTCATCCTTGGTCGCTGTTATGGAGCTAGAAAAGTTCTTTCTGTTTGTTTGTTTTTGTTTCTTGCACCTGTTATGGAGCTAGAAAAGTTCTTTCTATCCAGTGTCAGCTACAAATATCACAAAGTATTTTTGTTTGTTTGTTTTTGTTTCTTGCATCTTTTAAGATGCAGTTTTTAAAATGTTCATCTGGCTGTGCTCCCACAGTTGTTATGGGCCAGTCTTTTGTGCCTTTCATGAGAACAGAAACGGTCTCTTACAGCAAAATGAAGTTGCCCATTTATTCTTTGGCAGATACTTTTTATAGCTGGATTTCAGGGAGCAGCTGCTCTGTTCACTCTATAAGGGTTCATTTGGTGTTGACCTCAACAGTTACACTTTTGTTGGCCTCTGTTTCATATTGGCAACTGTTTATCAGAAATACAAGGGGAGATACAGGTTCCCTGTTTCCTGGTGACTGTTAGCACCACAGGAGTAGCAGTGGGGGCAGGACAGTGCAAAGCTATTGAAAGAGAAAAGAAAATTGCTGCCTTTTGATAGAGGAGCTCGAACCTGCAACCCCTGCACCAGCTCACTCTTCGCATGAGCAGAGCTCTGTCCTTGCTTCGAACAGTGTCCATCTGGCTTCTGGTAAGGTTGTGAGAAAGGGGGCTTGGAAGAGCCTGAAATGTCAGCTGTATGGTTAGCCTTCAGCATCTTGTACAGCTCTGCTGCTCCAGAATTGTGTTACTTTTGTTTTTCCCTGAAAAAAAGGCATCCTTGCATGTTACCTATATTTAATCAATGAGAAAACACACATACACAAAAAAATCTTTGATTCCTAAATAGAAAGTCACCTATCCATTACGACTGGGGCTACAAGCTGTTATTTGAGGAAGACAGAACAAGCCAAGAGCTGAAAGCAGGAACAAGACCTTTGCTGAAATGGAAATCACTACTAGCATAGCAACGCGCTCTCGGACAGCATCAGTATTGCAATTTTTATTACAGACTTAAATCCTCATTCTCATTGTCTTTATGCCATTTTACATAGACTTCAGTAAAATAACTTCCAGTTTATACAATTCTGTATAATCTATTAGATGCATTTTTAAATAGTTCTGAGAATCTTAAGGCACTTTAAATCTGAAACACCTAATCTCTGCATTGCAGTTAATTTCTTCTTCATTACTTTTATTAAGTCAGCTCAGCAGTATAAGATATGCTGTGCCGTAAACTTTTTTTTTAAAGTCTTTGAGCTCTCGCATGAAAGCAATTTAGTTTGATACAAATCATTCATGCACATTTTTGGTGCTGTTAGGATTTTTTCTCCTGGAAGTGAGACTCATCGTACAGCACTGGAAAGAAAGCAGTCTAGCAACTGTCCTCAGTAGATTTCTGTTGTGTAAAGGGTGTTTCAGATGGCATTTTGAAATACAGAAGAGTAACCATCTT
This sequence comes from Tinamus guttatus, assembly GCF_000705375.1. Next base: position 26,289 of record NW_010587577.1, on the reverse strand, counting down.
GATAAAGTTATATTTAATTCGTGTTTTCCTTTGACTCTAAGGATCCTTGCTTCTGGCAACTTCTAGGCTTAACAGAGCTTTAATGAAGATTTTCTTCATTTAAGTATGAAAGTGAAAATGGAAAGTGAATCTGTTCTACCTCAGTCTAGCTGAGGTGATTTATTTTTTAGCTTTATTTTGAAATGGAAATTCAAGAAATAAATACAATAATTGATCTGGGTGGAGTGAGACATGTTTGGGTGAGTGAGAAATATCTTCAATATCTATGTAAGAAAATTACAATTCAAAATGTCTTCAGATGAAATATCCAACTTGGTCATTTCAAATGTTATAGTATGGTTCTTTGCTGCAGCAAGAGCACATGTATGTGCTTTAAAGTCCACAGGATTGCTGCTTGCCTTTCTCTATGTTAATAGACACAGTCTCCAAAGATATTTTCTTCATTTAGCAGTATATTGCTTTGCAAAAATTCATGTTGCAAGAGGAAGAGGTATATTACATACAAACTTGTTGAGGTTTTCTTTGTTTGGCTTAGCCATCACTGATTTATCTTTTTCTAAAGCAGCAGCTGATGTGCAAGGTGAAATCTACCATATTACACATAGATGTATCTTCCTTTACCTGAGTTAGTGTAGCTGATGCAGTCTCCACACTGCCATGGGAATGTGCTTATCAAACACTGTAAAATGCAACTGTTTCCCTTTTGATTCCTTGATCTCTACCCTGAAAGATCATACTATGGTACCAAAGCCAGCAAAAAAAGTTTCCTGTCAATCGTGTTGCCATACTCAGTATCTCCAAACTGATGTTAACCACCCGCAGAAATCTTAGGCTTTGATTACACTGATGGCTTAACATGCTGAAATTCAGGGTAGCGTTGGATGTTAAACCTTACCTGCCCTACACTTAACTTGCTGTAGCTCATGTGGCTCAGGGCAGCACCGGCTCTTAGAGCAAAAGCTAATAAGCCTTGGAGCTGTTGTGAGGTGAGGTGCTATAAAGTCTTGTAGATGGGCTTAGATACCAAATATCTGAAGCAGTTCAGTTTCCCCTCAGGGCCTGTGTTCTGCGTCAACAAGAGACAAAATGGATCCTAATAGATTTCATCCTTCTTTACCTTAGCTTAAAAAAAAAAATCTTTGTATATTTTCCGTGGTTACCTTCAGCATTAGCAGCTTTGGTAAATGGCATGTGATGAGGTGAAGAGTGGTAAGAGCAACAGGTAAATCCATAAGATAAATATATGCTCCTGGCTTAGTCTGAAGCAAATTGGTATATGACTTTATAAGTGAACCTCAGCTAATGAGTAGGACATTGGGCAGGTAGAAAGAAAAAGTGAATGGGAAATGACCTTATGAATGCTAAATGATTTGCTGGGGGGCACAGGGAAGGTCTGAGTTTATCATCCAGTATGAAATGTCCATGGGCAGAACAAAGTCTGCCAACCCAAAGACAGGCTTCTGCAGGGCACCTCGGAAACACTGAAATCCAATTAGCAATGAGCAAAATCAGGTTTGTCAAACATCTGTGGTCTGCAAAGTCAGACTGGAGTGCTTATGAAATGAATTTTCAGGGAAACTTCAGCATTTGCTTCTTGGTTTATTTGGAGTATTGCAATCACTCTGTCTGCTTCTAAACTGACCTTTCTATTCATGGAAGAAGGATGGAGTAGCACAAAAGCAGATCACAGTATGGAGGGAGTGAAGCTTCTCTGTGCCCCTTACAGATACTGCTTGTTGGTCTGATAATAACAAAACTCACTGCATGGTTGCAGTGAGGATCATGATTACTTGGAGGGCATAAAAATGGAAGGGAAGAAAGAAAAGTAATTCAAAATAAGATGCTTCATAGCAAACATTTCAGATTGATACCCAGACTATTCACTTGAAAGCATTAATTGGTGAAATAATAACCAATCATACCAAAACAATATCAGTAACCACTTCTGCCAGATAATAATCAGTTGTGATTAGCAAAGATAAAGCTAGAGCTTGATGCAATGCATTTCAAGGTGCAGGCTTGCAGAATGGCACACAGCTTTAAAATCATGGCTAACATTGGACTTCCTTTCGTGACGAAGCAGGTTCAGAGACAGAACCGTGGGTCCCTGCAGTGTATCAGGCTCCTGGCCGCGGGCTGCCGAGTCGGCTTGAACGGAGCGAGCAGCGCGGGCCGACCTGCTGGGCCTCGCTCCTCTGCGTCGGCTCTCCCAGTCAGCTCGTGTTCAAGCCACCTTGGACATCTTTATACCATGCTCCAGACTACAGTGTGCCGGTTTTCGAAGACGTATGTTATAAGTCTCTAGGTCTCTTATAGCCAGTAGAACTGGGACACTGGCCTGGACTGCTTCTTGATGCACAGCATGAATTACGGATTTCTTTGGTGCTTTTAAAGTGTCAACGAAAGCCCACCAGGAAGAAAGACAATTTGGTTCTTGATCTTCACCTGCACTTGGATGGTCTCTAAGTGGAAATTATCTCTTTTCCATGTAAATCCAGGACAGCTGAATTGAACTACTGGAGTCCCGCTGTGAGGAGCAAAGACTTGTACAGTCTGATTTCTGGTTTAGTTTTGTTTTTAAACATTGGAAAGTCAGATCTGTACAAAGGAATATAGGCTGTGGGGAAGCGAATGAGACAGTGGGAACATGTTTAATGATGGTATATGGCTAAGAGCGAGGTCTGGCTATTAATGACAGCACAGCTTTAGTGCTATTACCAGTTTGCTAGTTAATGAATTCACTGCAGGGCTCTGGTGGCAACCTTGGGAAAGCTGCTGCAGGTTTGCTGGTGCCTTGCCAAGCCTGCTGTGCCTCCTCATGGAGGAGGAGAGAGGCCTCTATTATTAACAGATGCAGCCCAAGCAAATGAGACACGGCTGAGTGAAAGCCAGCGCAAGCCGCGTGCCCAAGGGAGCAGCAGGAACCTAAGGACAGTCCAGCCTGGGAAGCAAAAAGTGGTTTCGTTTTTCCAGCGTATGAAGGAGCTGCAAAGCTGGACTTGGACTTCTGGGGTTTCCTGACTTGTGAGCCATCACTAACTCTGGCTTTCATATTGTCTCACATATTCTAACTTACCTTGGAGTTTCAAAGGCCAGTTTCTTATTATTCTTATTCTTGCTTTAGGGAGATGAAGGTGGCAACCATATTGTTTGTGAGGAGAAAAGTCTAAGGGAGATGTATTGAGAGCGATGGAAAAATGTATACGGAGTTTTGCAAATTTTGCAAATTTTACTTGTTCTCAGCAGTCTGTGTATGTCCGGACTGCTCTGCTGGAAACACTGAGGCTCAGTGATGTTGCTTGGGTTGTGCGACTGGTTTTTGAAGCAACTTGCTTGTTTCGCTTATTATTTTGTGTTGGCCACATGGCAGGGTAGTTTTTCTGTTGTGGAGCCTGAGAAGGAAAAACAAATAAACTTTGTGGTGCGGCCTTGTTAAATGATTCGTGGGCCAATAGTGCAAACAAACAGCAAATCATGAACAACTGATTCCTGTGTTTTAATATTTTGAAAATAGCTATCTGAACAATTAGAGACTTTTGCTACAATTAGAGAATTAGAGAATGCTACAAAAGCAAAAGATATGAAAAAAAATGGCATTAGTCATAAAATCGTATGTATCCTGGGAAAAAGAAGATACATATAAGGTGAGACCTTACCAGGCATTCCTTTAAATCACATGCTGCCTGGGACTATCTGATCACAATGTTTGTCTAAGTTGATATTGAAATAGTTGATATTGAATAGCCCTCAGAGCACCTAACTGATCCAAGACCCCGTCTGGCTCAGTTATTTGGGCTGAAAGCTGCTCGGCCCCTCCGCGAGGAGGGCAGGGCTTTGCCCTGGGCCCTCAGGTGTTTCCTCTCCGCGGCCCCAGTCGCCGCGTGGCGCTGCCATCCCCGTGCTCCGTGCCGTGGCAGCGGCTCCCGATGCCGGCGCCCCTCTTGCGCTTGGCTGTGGGGCTGCCGGGGGGCTCTTCAGCAGCACCTCGCTGGGCTGATCTAGGATCTCCTGCTCTAAGCCCTGGCGAGGAGTTTCAGCTTGGTTGACGCGTCTGCCCGCTCTGCGCTTCGTCTTGTTCCCAGTCACAGGGTGTTTGTGCTGGCTGTGTTGGTGCTGGCAAACAGCTGCCAACCTCACCTCAGAAGCGTAGAACCGATAGATAGTATTGTGGGTGCTTTGGCCCAATCTGAGTTATGGGAAGTCGCTTTAATGTTGCCCGGAGGATGCAAGTGCTCTAAATTGTGGAAAGTTGCTTGGAGACCTCAGCTTCTGTATGTGGATTTCCCAGGATGTATGGAACTGGTCTGCTCCCTTATGTTAGCCCGGTTCCCTGGCACCGCTGTCTGGATGGCAGCCAGATAATAACATCCTGTGAATGCTCTCTTCTTTCATGAGCTACTGAGAGAAACCTGCTAATCTCCGTTCTGTTTTGCAGGATTCCCGAGGCTGAGTACAGCCGAATCTCTGGGAATGCTGCAATTGCCTAAAGTTTTCTGTGCCCTGTATGTGTGTTTTTCTGACCGTGCATAGAAAGAGATTAAATGAATTAGTTGCAACTTAAAAATCACTTTGGAAGCCAAGGTTTTAGTCACTGCTATTGTGGATTAATTTCTGAACATCTGTAAGATAACCTTGAGAGACATTTGGATGAGTATTAAGATTCATTGCATACTGCTATTGAAATAGCCAAGTAAGTTTTCTCTCAAAAGAGAAGTATCTTTGAATAATACTTTTCTTTTTCTTGAACAATGGATTTCATTGGCAGTGAGGACCTAATTTCTCAAAATAAATGTTTGTGCATCTTTCAACATTTACTACAAACCAATTTTCCCCATGAATTTTTTTTTCAGGTAGTGAGTTTTACAATGAGGCTACAGTTTGGTAGAAGGAAAAGAAGGCAGCAGCTCTCAAAGCCTTCCACTCTGCTGTGAAGTTTGAAAAGAAAGTTAAAAGCAAGTAGCTTTGGAGTATGTGAGGAGATCAGCTGTATAAGCATATGAAAGATTCAGTTTGGCTTTCTTCTGTGAAGTAGAATTGCTACAAATTTTTAGCAGGCTCAAACCAGTCTCAGTGGCCCTAAAGTAAAGCCTTCATCCTTGAACAGCTGATAAAATCATGTCCAAAAGGCGAGTTGCATCTCTGTACATTAAGCACTCCTTCCGTCCTCATTGCCATGCTTTTGAGTTGTCCTGTGTTTTCATTAGACTTGCACAAAGTTCACTCACTCTTTTCCTGGTGATGCCATTGCCCTAAGCAGTACACAGGACTTGAGCAGGCATGAAATTCCTTCTCTTTCAGTTCTGTGCAAGAAACCTTGATGTTTTCTTTCACGATTCCTCACAGCAAGTGAAAAACACTTCCTTTTGGTACTCATGGGTACTAATGGTACCCATTAAAAATCTAATGCTTCATGAAAAGTGATGCTTTTGCAAAGGAAATGGCTTCAGACTCGGATAAGAACCCAGCTGATTGATTTTAAACATGAATTTCCCACACCAGCTGCAACTTAAATTTTTAATCATTTTTAGAATCAAATTTAACTGAAACTTCTTAAGTTCTAAACTGAGCATGAAATGGCCTCCCTGCTACGAATCTTCTGTTGTCAGTGCTGAACAAAATAGATCTAGTGCACTATCGTGAAAGACCATTTTGCAAGATACTCTTAAATCAAAAGTGAAGGTCCCTGAAGTCATGAATAGACACCTGCCAAAATGCTTTCAGGCATGATTACCAACCTAGGCAGCTGAGGAATGTCAAATAAGCACTCACACTCATCAAACATGTATTTGGTTCTTTTTTTTTTTTTTTCCCAATTTGGGAGGGAAAAAAAAAAGTGCTTAAACTTTCAAGCTGACCGTCATATTTCCTCCAATATTTTCCATTTGATAGTGGAAATAAAGATTAGGCAAGCTGGTCATCAATTGCTCAACTTTCATTTTCCCGCTTCTCAAAATGCTCTTTATTATGTTTGAGTCTTAGACCTGATTCTTCCTTCATGCTGCTACAAGTTACCAATTTCAGTTGAGTTAAGCTAACAGGAGAGTATGTCTCCTATTTCCTTTCCCTGAGAAACTATTGACATTTTTTTCAGGGTTATTTGTTTGTTTCAGATCAACTGAAAAGATTTTCATTTCAGTAAAACAAGCTTTTAAATGTATTTTTCAAAAAAGAAGTGAAACAATTGTATCAAAACAACAGCAACAATAACAACAAAGCCAGCTCTCTTCCGTATTAAGTGCTGAAGTGAAATATTTTGCAGGGGTAGTTGAGCTATATGTATTGCAGGACTTGTGAAAGGCATTAATTCATCTCGTTTTCCTGTCTCGAACATCTGGTTCTTTCGGGAGTTGGCCTGTTTCATGCCTTATAGTTCATGAAGCTTTACCATTGCTGGTTCACTTGTGGCTGTCCAACACTTCTAATAGTTACTTGAGTGCTGGAGAATCCCTGGAGCATATGAGCATGTGTTTTGTATTCCTTTGATAGGCTCAGGAATAGAAATATTATCTCCTTTATAAAAGGTAACAACTGCAGGAGGCATTTAGGAGGGCTATTCTACTTCCTCTGAACAGCAGAAGCAGTGTAAAATGATCAGTGATGGAGTTAGAAGCAGGTATCACTGTCTGTTTTAAAATACATAAATGATGTCCAAGACTGAAAAAAGTAGAATTTAAGCAGAGAAATGTTCAAGGTCAACAAAAGAAACTGCTGGGTGTTTTTGTTCTTGTGTTGTCCACTAAGCTCTTCTATATTCCCCAGAAATGGAAAAGACTTGAAGAATTGATTAAATAACACAAGCCCAAGGCATTCTCCCACACTTTTTTTCAACATTATGTCCACCTGTAATAATAAAACATGTCTTCTGATTACAGTGCTTTCTATTATCTCATGTCTGTATCTAATTTATTAGCTACCCAGCCTTACTTTTCCTGTGTTAAAGGATTCTTTCTTCTTCTTCTTTTTTTTTTTTTTTTTTTTTAATTCAAACCCAGAAGACTTTCATGCTTAAATGAAACACTACAATGTGCTAAAAAGGCACCTTCCCAGTCAATACCTACCCTTCCATGTTTACAGAGGAAGGTGTGATTCACAGAGTAGCAAGTACATTTTAAACTGCTCTTGAAGTGCTCTGACATACTTTCATTTCCTTCTTGTACTTTGTCAGGGGAATTATATGTTAATCTCTGCCAGTTGTGTGGGTGGGACTGTATAGGAGTCAAAGAAAAGCAGAGGGCTGCCCTGTGGAGATAAGGCTTCACCAATTCATTAGCTCTCTGCTGCCAGCAGTGATGAGAATGAGAAAGCCCCGCTTGAACGTGTTCGCTTGGCAGCTGCGGCAGCTGTTACCTCTACATGGTGAATTGCTGATTTACCATGCTTGCAGGATTAAGCGGCGTGGGGGAACAGGGAAGGGGTGGCCGCCATCTGTGGCTCTTCTTCAGAGCGCTCGTTCATGTCACGCATTACTATTAACTGGCCCCTCATTGTATTTCATTATTTAGATTTAACGTTAAACAAAACACCTGTGCAAAAGCCCCGAGAGCCACTTTGGCAGTAATTAGATTTGCAATTGCTGCCCAACAGCACAAAGACAAATGTACCAATAAATAAACTGCCAGGCAGCATCAGCAAAAACGATTTAACCAGCAGATGGAAAGAGGAATTTCACAGAAGACAAAAACAGTCACAGATCCTCCCGGGAACATTTGTCCATCCTTTCCCGGGAACGCTTGCCCAAGGCTAGTCCAGTCTGCCGTGGATTATTTCAGGTGAGGGGAACCCGTCCCACGTTTCCGAGGGACTCCCGGCCGGCGGCCCCGCTCCCCTCGTGCTCCAGGCGCCCGCAGGGGGCACCGGGGCTGCCGCAGCAGGAGCTACAAGCGCCCCGTGGAGACAGGAGGCCGGACAGGGCCTGTGGCTTGCGCCTGTTCTCTGCTGGTGGTGAGTTTTCCAGCTCGGTGCTACGGTGCGGTTGTCTTCATTACTCAAGCCGAGTAACTAATTGGGTTAGTCCCATATGGGCTTCTAGCGCAGTGGTGCTTGGGGGTGGCTGAGGACGCACAGACGTGCCGGGCCTTGCGGCAGGCCTCGGAGCCCGAGCGCTTGGGCTCTTCCAGCGTGTGTTTAAAAGCGGCGCCGCGTCTGATAGAAACGCGTGAGCAGGGCAGCGAGGGCTTGTGTTCTCACTGCCCACTGACAGCTAAAAAAGAAGAGGGTTTTCCAGGCCTGGCCGTTACGTGCACAACGACTGCAAACAACACATCTCTCCCGTCTCTTCAAAAGGCAGGAGGGGGAGAGAGGGGAAGGTTGTTTGCATATGCTTCAAAGATAGATAAATATCTGAAATCATAGAAGTGTGAATATTTAATATTTCCTGACTATAAAAGAAGAGTGCTACTGCAAAAATATCATTCTTGCACTTACAGATAACAATATGAGGAAATTCATTATGATAGCAGAAGAAATAAATATTTCAAGTTAAATGTGTAAACTCGGACAGATTTTTTTTTTCCTGACAACTTGATGTGTTCCCTAGTTTACATGCAAATGGACTGCATAAATTATACATGGATTATTTACCTATACTGGAGTATAGCTGGATAAATAGTTATAAATTATGAAATAATGTACTCTGAAAAATATATAAGCCTTTTTTTTTTTTTAATGTGAAAGGCATTTAATGAATTAATTTTAAGGTAAAGATCTCTCTGGAAGTAAAGAAGGAATCAGTGGGTATATGATAGCTGTCTGCATGTGCTCTTAGCCCAAGGCAAATATGAAGTAACTGAATTATCTCAGACTTCAATAAAAGAGACAAAGACAATTTGGGTGACCTTGTAGCTGCTAAAGGCTATGAGTGAGTGCACGTGACATATGTGCCCGTGTAGAAATAATAGCAGGGAAAGAAACTTAAAGATCAGACTGTCAAGGAACAGGTAAGGAATTGTCTGTATTGGGCTCACCTGTGTTGAAAGACCGGAGCAATGAGTGGGAGAGGCGGCGAGGAAAAAGCAGTTGCTTTGTATGAGCTTTGAGCTTCCTGTTGGGCAGAACGATTTCTTTTAAACCAGGAAACAGTGTTTGTTAAGGACATGAAAAACTCACAAAAATCTACAATGTTTTGTGTGTTATTATGGGTTGGGTTCCTAAGGGCACGAGATTTGTGCTTTTAATCCTGCCTCATGCTGGTTTAAATGTATGAAGAGAGCAGGTCCAACCTAATTTGGGAAGATAGAAAATGATACATTGATATGATAGGGTCAGTGATGTCCATGAATGAGAACTCATCCACAGGGCAGTCGTGAAGGACTTCTGGCTGAGTTTATATATCTTAAGTCGGTGGGACTAAGATAGTGGGAGTTTGCTCTTACAAGCTTTTTGATGAAATGGAATTACTATTCTTTCAATGTAAAGAGCTAGTAAATTCTTTCTCCTGCTCTGTTCTGTGATGGAATTCCTGTTTTTGTTTTTCATAAAAGAAGTCAATAAATAAGAGCAATTCTGTTTCCAGTGTTTTTAACTCTGACTTTACTTGCCAATATTTCTTCTTTTCAAGCTGCATCTCCCCTGGGTGGGATCAAATCACTCAGCTGGCAGCAGCATGCAGAGGTGCTTGGAGCACTGTGTCGTTGCCCAGGGTACAGCCATGTCCTGAGGTGTAATGCTGCAGTTTGTGTTTCCTCTTGTCCCATGACACAAGACAGATCACTTTTCTTTGCCCTCGTTTGCTCTAGTTGTTAAAGTTCCCAGAAATTCTGAGGATGAAAATGCTATCCAAAGCTACGGTGTCTTTCAACACCTTGAAACGTGGATTCCAAAATAATACCTGAGCAGATAGGAACCTGTCTTTCAGGTAATCTTAGACCTTCTCTGGTATTTTTCCCCAAAATTGCAGTCAAGAGGCAAGGCAGGGATGTGACCATCGCCATGGCACGTGTGGCAGGAGTGGCCGCCAGCTTTCTTGGAAAGCTGCTGTTGGTGAGAAAGGGGGCTGAATTCCTGCCTTACTAAGTAGACAAGGTGAAAAAGGTGTAAAGAAGAAATACAGGCACAGGGCTTAAGTGGTCAGTAGGAAAAGGATGAGTTTCTCAGAATGTTCACGTATCTTAGAAACATTTGGATCCCTGTGTTTTTTCTTTTTCTGCGTGTATGTTATCCTGAGATAACAACAACAACAAAAAGTAATTCTAAACATGAATATAAACCAAGGAGATTGATGTCTCACTGGGAAGGTGTTAGAAGATTATTTTAGTTCTGTGGAAAAAGCAAACCAA
>NW_010587576.1:4851-31294 GCF_000705375.1 Tinamus guttatus | reverse complement strand
AGATGTCAGGGATGTGTGGGAGGCCTGTAGCTTGCTGTGAGTGTACTTTCTTCCTTTATCCAAGTAACTGATGAATAAATTGACCAGGTCCTCTAATCTTAAGAGTCTTTTTCGTTTCCCTGATAAACATGTGTATGTTCACTTGTTTTTGATACGTATATTAATCCATTTATTCTTTAAGTAATGGCTTTGTTCTTTTTTTCTTTTTTAAGTACATCTTTTTTTTCCTATCCTTTTTGATTTTAATGTATCTCTCACTCTTTACTCTTCAAAGAAACATAGATGAGTTTAATCCTTTCTCCCTCAAGAAAATTTACCTAGTGGTTTGGCTATTTAAAGACTGCCAGTCTTTCTCTTCTTAATCCTGATCTCAAACCCTTGCATACTGTTGACCATACTTTTGTGTCTTGTATAATACTCTGAATGTCTTTTAATCATGTTCCATTAAGAAGCAGTTAGCTCCAAATGAACAGCAGACATATTTTCAACTAGTTACTATAAAAGCCTTTCCAGGACCAGGTGATTTAACTCATTTCCTTAAATTCTAATAATCCTGTGTCTTTAGTGAAGAGCTTGCAGCCCTACTTTCACTTCTTTTTCTTTTTCTTTTTCTTTTTCTTTCTTTTTTTTTTTCCCAGTGAGCTTGAGAAAGATACTCTTTTGTTAATGCCACTGGACAGTCCATCTTTGCACTTTTACACTCTTTTCCTTTCATGATTCACCCTTCTGTCTTAATCTCCCTCTCTGTCTCTCTGCACACTACGCTTCTTCAATACCTGCTGTAGGTGTGACTGCTGTTTTACCGCATGCTGCTAACACTTATCATGTCTCTGTCTATATCCTATACCAGTGGTTTGACCTTCCCTAGTTTGTCTGCCGGGCTTCTTGCATTACTCTGCAACGGGGAAGTGTTTTCTTATCAGTCACATTCAATAACCCAACCAGGGGGATACATTCCTTTAAAAGTACTGCCAGGTACTTGGCTTTGGTTCCTGCCAATATGAAGAGTGTCTTTCTCATACTGTCCATCTTCCTGTGCAGTATGACTTGTTTGTTCAAATCTTTTGGCCCTTTATGGAAAACAGTTAAATCCTCAATCCCTTTAGTATCTAACTCTTAGACATCTTCAGCCCATTTTGAAGTAAAGCATTGAGGAGATCACTCTGCTGGAGCAGTGCAAGATTTTGTTGTAAGGAAAGTTCTTAATTACAGTGCCACAGTCAATGTCTTAAGAGATCTCAGACTCTAGCTTCATGTATGTTTACATTCTGTGGACTTAATGGATGTTATTCTATAAATTTATACCAGTGGGAACCATGGAGTTATGGATTATCTGCAGGCTGAACCAGACAGGATCATCTAAAACTGGAAACAGCAGAGTCCTTATGACTCTAAGCTTTGTGGGAACATTGTTTAGACAATTTTTGCTAGAGGGCTTTGGGATTGATGTTTGCAGTAAAAAAAAAAAAAAAAAAGATGAGCAGGCAAGTGAGCAAGATTAACTGCAATGTTCAAGTCCACTATTCTGTGAAAACACTGGGAAGTTTCTGACATAGTTTTTAAGCCACCTATATATAAAGGGACAACTGATGCTATAATTTTAACTCTGCAGCTTCTGTTTGAGCTTCAGTTTGAAGCTCAAATATTCATACAATATCAACCTTGTCTCTTCTGTAGCCCACTGATTTTGAACCTTTTCCTACCAAATGTTCTCTCTTTGGGGTTGATTTCTATTAACATTTTCCTTCCTAAGTATTTGATGGTACTAGATTTAGAGAGTCCTAAATGATGTTTGTCAGGATGCTGTCAGCTCAGCTCAAGCTGCAGGGATTTGTGTGCAGGTAGCTTTGATATATTGTAGGCATTTGTCCATTTAGCTTTCTGTATTCATTAGACTATGGATTTCTTTGTTATGCATAGGAGCTGTCATGCTGGATCAGAACTGTGGTGATTCATTGGCTTAATGCTGCCAGAACCAGAAGCAACATTCAGATGAGAATTTCAATTAAAAATCAGAAGAGATATAAGATATACTCTTTTAACAGTGAGGGTGATTCATCACTGGGAAAGAACCAGCCCTGGAAGGAGTGAATTTTTCATTTGTGTTTGCAAATTAGCACTAGAGGTGTTTCTGGTAGATATGCTGTAGCCAAAAATAAGTTACTGAGTTTAATACAAGGGTAACTGAGTATAGGCATATGACATAGGAAAAAAGGGGCTACATGATGAGGCCATCTTTTCTGTCTGTCCTACATCCAGAAAAATAAAGTCTGTAGGAAGAGTAAATACTGGATATTTCAGGAGGACATGGACTATCTCTGACTTTCCACCCTTTTGACCTAGTCATTGGTAGCTGAAAAACTTTCATGCTGCTGGCTCGCTGCCTGAACTTGACAGAGTCCATTGCCATAACACTGATTCAGCACTGAAACTGAGTATATTTTCACTGCAGAGTTGGCTTTAGAAAATATGAGGCCCTCTGTAATATCAGCATATTTTATGCATGGGAGGAAAACTATGTGGTGGAGTCTATGGGGGAAGAAAGGCATCTAGGAAACTCATCTTCATCATTTTCTGTTCCTAAAAAAATGGGGAAAGTAGTTACTTTTTTTTGGCTTAGAAATGTTCTGTAAGTTTGAAATAAATTATGTCATACCCTGAATAAGCCTTAGTATAGGGTTGTACAAGTAGCTCTTTTTTTTCATTGGCCTGGCTTATTCGAGTCTCTGAATTTGTGATTCACATAGCCCAGATTCCAGAAGGTGTTTTTATTTATAATCTCTTTTTTTTTTCTTTTTTTTTTTTAAGGATCATTATGATCTCCTGTTTTGTTTTCTACCCTGGAAGGGAATCATAATTTATCTGTGGCACTGATATAAATTTGTATTTTGTTCGGGGCCTTGTCTGGGCTTTGTGAGCTGCAGAGGGACATCATCTCCATGGTGATGTTCCTTCATGAGCTCTTTTTTTTTTTTTTTTGCTGGGATGGTATAGACATTTTTATTTGGATAGCATTTTTCCCAGTCTTGCCTCTAATTTGTCTGTCAGGTTTTATACTCCTGAATGGCCACCAGAAGGCATCAAGTTGAAGGGAGAAATCCCACAGACCTCCATGTGCTTTAGACTTCATGCCTCTTATAATTAGCAGATTTATGGGAATTGAAGAAAAGATCAGATGTTCACAGCAGCTTGAAGTGCACAGAGTTGCAAAAGTTACGGCTCTTGTCTCCATTATTTACATACATAGGCCAAAGTTGTTGCCAAAACTTCAGTTGCAAAATAGAGCCTGTAAAAGCATACTAATCACACAGAATCACAGAATGGTTAAAGTTGGAAGGGACCTCTAGAGATCATCTAGTCCAATCCACCTGCTCCGGCAGGGACATCCAGAGCACGTGGCACAGGGTGGCATCCAGGCGGCTTTGGAAAATCTCCGGAGAAGGAGAAGACTCCACAACCTCTCAGGAAGTTGTTATCACAACAGGGCAGAGCCTGTTCTAGTGCTCTGTCACTCTAGCAGTAAAGAAGTTCTTCCTCATGTGGAGATTAAACTTCCTGTGTTTCAACCTACACCCGTTACCCCTCGTCCTGTCACTGGCCATGTCGGAGAAGAGCCTGGCCCCATCCTCCCTACATTCACCCCTCAGGTACTTGAACATGTTGATCAAATCTCCTCTCAGTCTTCTCTTCTCCAGACTAAACACGCCCAGCTTGCTTAGTCTTTCCTCATATAGAAGCGTCCTATTCTTCAAAGTTATTGAGTATTGTCCCATTAGGAATCTGAGTGCTTGTATGGCTCTAATGGATATGAAATTTTGCTTTGACTGCAAACAAGGTGCCGGATTTTCTAACTTGATGAAGGGAACCTAGGAGTGAAACCAGGACCGTGTTTTCATTGACTACATCCTGGGTATGAAGAGACTGAAGGCATGTCTGTATCACTGAATACCAGGTTCATCAAGCCAACTCTAGGACTACACTCTCAACAGATCACACTGCTTAGCTGTTATGTTTTTCCATGGCTCTGCTTTGGACAATCCCAGCAAGCCCTCTCCAGGGCAATACTGGGATCATTACTGCAAACAATTCACTCCAGGAATCCCCTCCATCAGGCACTATGTATGAGATATGCTTCCTCCAAGGGTCTCCCAATAGTTTAATCACAATGGCACTGCCAGCTGGCTTTTTGCCACAGGGTCTGCTACACACAACCTCAACTTCATGCTATGGCAACTTCATTCACCTGTGTGGCATTTTGAACATTTCAGATAACTTGCACTGAAAAAAAAAACACACACACACAAAGAATAATAATTTTATGAGTCCCACTGGGAGTAGTATAGGGTGGCCAGCTGTGTACTGTGTAGAGCAATTGTGGCCAGTCTGCTCTGGAAGGGGCTATGTGGAGTGGGGATCCCTCTTCAAGGTACAGTTCTGCCAAACTGTTGACTACAGGCTAGACAGGTGACAATATTCTTCTTTACAGGATGATGATCTTTCCTCAAGATGCTGAGAGGAGCAGGTACTCCCTCTAACTACAGTGGCGTACTATCTACTAGGCTAGAGAAAGAGTCCCAAGTTCAGTTTCTACCTAGTCCTTGTAGGATTCAAAGAGAGAGCACTAGCAGTTGCTCTCTCTATCTTCCTCAAGCCACGCTATTGTGCAGAAAACACACGAGTAATTACTGGCTTGGTGTAAATTTCCACCTTGATACTTAGGATTTTTCTCTAGAGCAATCCTAAGTCAAGGTGGTCACTCATAGACAGGGAAGGGTCCTCTGCTGTACATTAAAGCCCGAAACTAAACAGGAAAGCTGAGACCACAGACTTTGAACTGCAGGTGAGATGTCCCAGCCTGCAATGGTCTGTACTGCACAGTCCTGGGCTTGTTCTGCCTTCAGGCTGGATAGATGTAGGATGAGAGAGTGCATGATGTCCCTACTCCATTACCTTGAATTCCTGTATTCAGTGACTGAATGCTCTTCTCCAAAGCATGGATTCAAGGCACCTCATGGTTTCAGTGCTGGTCTGCTGCTCTAAGTGCTAGAAGATGGCATAATGGGTAGAAACTGCTCAATCAGCTCCCACTTTTGAGTTTGGTTAGAGAGCAGCAGATAAGGCATTCCATAAAAAGGCTGATGCTGACTGCATCAGTCATCATGAAAGTGGTGCCCTTGAGGGACACACATCATGTGAAGGGGTCCTGATGTGGCTTAGATCTTGGGCTACATAGGTCTGGGCTCACTCAGAACAAGAATGAAAGCTCTGCTATTGACTTTTTTTAAAGGGAGACACTGCTGAAAGTTAGGTGGCACATGAAAAATGAGGGAGTCTAGGGTGGCATTTGCATACTGCAGTTGCACTTAAGCACTTCATCCACATCAGTCTTGTCTTGGGTCCTGGCCCTAAGCAGCTCCTTGACTTGATTTCTTGACATAACTAAGCCCGTAGATAGAAAGGTCTTAGACTGATGGCGCTTACCTTTTTTGGGATTGTTGTGCTGGACACATCTCAGAGTACACACTTGCTTGTCCTGCCAAATCAGTTAATAATAACTGGTCATTTTGAATGAGGTTAATGAGGTTCAGTCTATTCACCACTGAGGATAATGTAAAAATCTGACCTAAACCTAGCTAGGATGACACATTCAGGATGAACTCTGCATATTTCTCTGAAAATCTCAACTGAAAAAAGAAGACAACAACTAAAATAAAAGGTCTGCTGTTAATCCCGCATCTCTCCCTGTTTCCCAGGAGAATGAGATGGGAGCATACTTTAGGTCATTTTGCTGTATTTATTTCATTCACACTGGCATTGATATATATATATAATTTTTGAAGGCTATGGCTAGTACTGAATTACCCAACTATTCTATCAGATAATATCCTGACTTTGCTGGAATTTCGCATCTTGAGTTTGATGCTTATATTGTATGCTGCCTAATATTTTTCATAAGGTTGTCATGGCAACAAAGGAGTGGGAGATTTTCTTTGAAGTCTTTGTGTTACCTGTTTGTTATCCAGATGAAAAAATAGCATACCTTTGATTATTAAATGCATCACCCATTATTAAACAGCTTCCAAATGATCCCATATAGCCACCTATTTTCTCAGCTTTGCCTTCTCCCACTTATTCCTTTTCTGGGGGCAAGTGTGAAAAAATAAATTACATTAAATAATTACAGCTTTGTAATAAAGACAGATTCCACACAAGTTTTCTTACAGGAAACCTTCTCCAAGGAGGGTATTTCTGCCAAATTGCCTTTCTTTTATCCCACCAAGGGAAAGACCAGCCAGGGGATCTAGTATTTCCCAATGCAGTGAACCTGCACAATAGCAGCCCCTTCTTCTGCATGCTCTGCAATGTGGACTTCAAGATCTGGCTTCCAGCATGAAACTTCTCTTTGCTCCATCTGCTTCCATTGCTGTCCTGGGCATAGAAAATGCAAGCAGTAAATTAAACTTAGTTAAGCATGAATGGATAAATTGCTCCAGACTAGGGTGTGAAATATGCCAAAATAAAAAAGATAGCTAAGCCACTCTTGCTGCCAGGTGATGCAGCATTGCTGTCTGTAATGTACCGTCTTTGCTCATTTTTTTTTTGTTTAAGGCAATTTTAGTGGCTTATTCTTAGAGACTTTAATGTCATTAATCTTTTATTTTTCATTGCTTTAATTTATTCCCCTAACTTATACCTCCTGTGTGGCTGCAGCATGTCTTCTTTCATACTTAAACCCGTGGTATTTGGATTGAAACAAGAAACAACAACCTTCAAAAGTAGCTCAAGGTACCAGCAAAGTTGGTCAGAAGTTTCCCTATGTAAGATTCCTTATGTAGGACTGATCACAACATGCTTTTCCTCTCTCAGGCAGTCTGTTTTTTTTTTTTTTTTTTTTTCCTAGATTATAAACTCTTATGAGGAAAGACTAAGCAGCTGGGCCTGTTTAGCCTAGTGAAGAGAAGATTGAGAGGGGATCTTATCAACATGTGCAAACACCTGAGGGGAGGATGTAAAGATGATAGGGCCAAACTCTTCTCCGTGGTGGACAGTGATAGGAAAGGGGTGATGGGTATAAATTGAAATACAGGAAGTTCCATCCCCATGTGAGGAAGCACTTCTTTACTGAGAGGGTGACAGAGCCCTGGAACAGGCTGCCCAGAGAGGCTGTGGAGTCTCCTTCTCTGGAGATCTTGAAAATCTGCCTGGATGCCACCTTTTGCCACACGCTCTAGGTGTCCCTGCTGGAGCAAGGAGAGTGGAGTAGAGGATCTCTACAGGTCTATTTGTTGATTCTGTAATTCTAAATCTCAGCAAATGGTTTCAGCTTGTTGAAACTATGATGTGGGATCTGGATATTACGGCATTCAATTTATTTTAAAATTTCACATTACTAGTCAGGAGACAAAGATGCAGTGCATGCATTAGAATTCTCATTTTGGATGCTCTCAAGAGTTTGCTTTTCTTTTCTGTATGTTTTGCTATATTTGAAGAAGCATTTTGAAAATTCAGATAAAAAATTCCGTTAACCCAAGGTAATGCTTATCCGTCTGATGAAGGGAAATATGTTACTAACACAGAAATATCACAATGAATTCATGTTAAAGCTAATTATAATTCCTTCGTTATTGCTAGACAAACATCATTACAGTAGCATGCACTGTATTTATCATAAAGGACATCATAATCATGCTATTCTGTATCAAGAAGGATGCACTTGTAAAGACTGTTTCAGGTTGTTACTTTTGCACACACAAAAGCAAATATGCATCTCTTGAAAAGTCATATTATCCTTTTGCTTAAACTTCAGCAGTTTGTTTGTAAGTAATCTAGGACCCCAGGGCCCTTCCAAAACATTTATGCAGAACAAATAATTAGGCAAGTTGGGATTTTTGTTCTGTTTAGAAATTACTTTGCAGTCATTTCAAGAGCAAATCTGCATTCTGTGCCTAAAGAAGCCATTTTTGAATAACCTGCACTTTCCTTTGAGCTTCTAATATTCAGATCTGAAACTTGCTTCAAATTTTGAATTCTCTTTTACCTTGGTTCAATTAAACAAATAACCAGCAGCGATGCTCTCTCACTGATTTATATATCCTTTCACGGGTCATTTTATTTATAATGGCTCTTCAGTAATCAACAAAGGCTTTCTATGATAACACTTGGAATAAAGTGTAGTTTTGGCTCAGATGTGCTGGAAGAGATAACGGATGCAATATTCCCATCGCTACCTGCCTCTGCCACACTCCAGCAGTGTAACTGCACCACCTCTGTTCTCCAAACCACCACTCTTGTCTCATGCCCCATCCCCAAGAAAAAAACTTTGGGAGCTGATAAAAGGTGTGGCTCAGTGCTGGGAATATGAATGTTGTGTGAGAGAATATTTTATATGTCTTCCTGCCTTCCTTCTACTCTTGCCACATCTAAGAGTCTGAGGTCAACTCAGTCTGCTCATCTTCTTCAATTCACTTCATGACATCCAATCATGCATGTCTGTGTTGAAAGTAATTCAGGCTTTGAAGAGCAGAAGAACAAGGACTGTGGTTCAATTTATTCCACTTAAACTTGGAGGTTTCTGGTACTCTGTGCTATCAGAATGGAATTGATTCCCTGAATGGACATCAAGTTGTTCACGAATCCCAGATTAAATGAAGTGGTTACCAAACCACTTGGGAGTGTGTGATTTTGTTCATACTGACACTGCTGCAGAACGCAACTTCCTCAACTATTACCTGATGGCTTATCAAGTCTTTAAAACAACACTAGAGCTATGTAGCTTTGATGGCCACCCACAATCACCTCAGCTGGGCACTCCAAAATGGAAGTGTTGAAAGTCTTTGAGAACTTCTAAACTTCTTCTCCAACTTCATTGTTGTAGAATGAATGCTTTGCCTTTCCCACTTACATCACAGCTGATGGTGGTGAGTTCTTCATGTGTCCTGCTTGACAGGATTGTTACCAAACTAAACAGGGAGAAATGTAAATGACATACAGATAAAATGGAAAGAAAGAATAAATTGTGGCACAGTCAGGAAAGTCAAGGCACAATATTGATTAAAGGCAGAAGACTTAAATGTTGATGAAGAAGAAGCAGAGGAAAGAAATAAGAACCTGAAAGCAACATAGAGAAAATATTCATGCAGGATTTTGCCTCTTCAGGCAAAAAAGGTCAACAGCAGCCCAGTCTACTGCCTGCTAAAAAGGCATGTCAGCAGAGGGAAAGCATGACAAGCATGTTGGCATATTCCTATTCCAGCAGAGCCACAAATGTGCTTCTGAAATCTTATCTATGCAAAGCAGCATGAGAGCACGAAAAGGTGGGAAAGTGGCATTCCTTCCTGATAGTATTTGCTGTGAACCAGCAACAGATGGAGCCTCCGGCACCACCAGCCTTTTCAAGCAGACTTGCTCAGATTGCAGGCTTAGTAGGTATTTAAAATCGAAGGGAAGAAAAAGCTCCAGTAAGGAGGTTTCTTGCACCTCTGTACAGCCCAAAGCCTCTGCAGTTGAAAGTGATGGTTAAATAACATTATCCATTTTCCCCAAACATTAAGAATTGGCCCTTTCATGGTCTCTTCTAACACTGTGCTCATCCTTTTCTTGCTACTTTCAAGATATTTGGGGTGAAAAGGATGAAGAGTCTGAATGCATAGTGCTTCTTGATAACTTTTGGTACTCCACAAATACCAGTTTTCAACTGAATTAATGTGCTCAGCCGTGGCAGGAATCTGCTCTCCTTGGTACATAAAGGGAGCTATGAGTTTGGTCAATGTTCAAACCCTAGCTGCTAGTACCCACAATGAAATTATTTCTGGAGCACAACAGATCATAATCAGGTGACAGAGCTGAATCTGTTCAGAAATTTTCAAATGTTCCATAATTACAGATGATGCATAGACAGAAAGCAGAAACACTGAAGTCCTCTGGGTATTCAATCAGAGCCACTTCTTCCACCCATGACAATTTGTTCCCTTTCCCAATAAAACATGAGCCATCTGGTCTATGGTTTGCACTGCCACACTTCAAGTCTGAGGAAGGACCAGAGGACTGACTTGGTGCTATATGGTCATTGTGAAGTTTGGTGGATTCCATAGCATCTGACCCAAGCTGGGAGGTAGGGAGTGCCAGTGGGGAGTCCCATGAGTGCCGGTGCAGCTGCATCTGAGCTCCTCTCCACATGCCAGAGCTTACCCATTCCCACAGTCATCCAGCTGAGGCTTGGGTACAACCTCAGGCCTGTATTGGGAAGGCAGGTAACTGTATCCCCATTCTCCTGTTGGCCTTTTCTGACTTCCTCTTCTGAATGATCTTCCCTTGCTCTCTCTTACTCTTCCCAGGGCATCTCTGCATGCATGTGGAGTGAAGACCCTCCTTGTTCCCTTGTCTCCTCCAAAGCTCTTTTGAAATGCTCCAGAGATGATTTTGAGATGCTTTGGATCCCTCTTGTGCGGCAAGCAGCTCAAGGCAGACCGGTTCTGATGTACTGTTGGACATCATAACTGAGAAGAGTAGGCCTGGATGCACTTAGGCATCAGTAAGCACGTGGTGTCATATAGCCATGTACTGAGGCCACTGCTACTGTCAGCAGCAAACACCAACCGAGGTTGTTTCAGTGCCCAGCAGTGGAGTCCAGATAGATTTGGAGAAGGTTGTTCAGCAAAGATCGAAGAAGCAGAGGAGGCAGGTAGAGGGAAAGACCTGGGGCACTGCAGGGGAGCTGAATTTATATTTTAACCACATACTACTAGGTCAATTAGATGTGGATTTTTCGGCACAAGGTTTATATTAATGGAAGATAGAAATAAATGAATCTAACACCTCTCATTTTACTTTTCATGTTGCCATGAAGATTTTGGGAAATGTGCCACTTCTTTTATCTTTTTTTTTTCTGTGTTTGTTTGTTTTCAAGGCTTAGAATGTGGCTTGATTTGTCATCTCACTTTAAAGTTTATACTTCATATACTTCCCAGATGGGATGTCATGGTTAATGGCTACAATGTTATTTTAATGAACTGAAGTTCTGAAATGCTCCAAATACGTGCCATCATTAAACACAAACATAGTGCAGATTGGGGAAATGATTCTGTGAAGGAAGAGGCCCACCTCAGATGCAGTTGTCTTTCCCTCCACTGCAATACAGCAGAGAGCTTTTTCACAGGAATATTAAGGAGACAGTTGCTGCCCACAAGACATCTGCTGAAATCAAAATGCAATAATAAAAATTAAGCATATTTGTGCTTTTACAGTTTTAACGAGTTGTGAGACGAATAATCAGAACACCCTCAGGCTGCTACCCAGGGGCTGCTGGATGGTGCTCATGGGCTATGCCTGTCACCACAGACCACTCTAGGACCTTGCTCACCCAAAAGCTCTGGGGCTCACTGCTGATCAGCATCTTGCTGTGCTGTGGCTGTCACCAGGCTGTGTGTTTCTACAGCTATTTTCCTGCCTTTTTTTTTTTTTTTCTGAAAAAGAGTGTTGCTGTGCCAAACACAACAGACGGAACAATGACTTTGAAGTGTATGCTGAAGCCCCCAATATTCTTGTGGGGACAGAAGTGGCAGGAGTGAGACAGGCAGCAGCAGGTTGTTATTCAGACTAGTGATTTTTGTTGCATACTTGTGATTGCCCTGGAGACTTGTGCTAGCCTGCAGAAATTCACAGTCTTCAAAAATATTTTGTAGGGTGGCTCTGGTTCAGCTTTGTGCTGTCATTCATCATGCTGTATTTGTCTTTGCACAACATGAAAATTATATTAGAAGGGTGCAGAGTCATCCTTAGACTGTTGGAAAGAAGGTTGACTTGGGAGAGGAAAGGTGGGCTGAAAGGCCTTGAGGTTTCAGCTCCCTGCACTGAAATTAATACCGCAAAAGAAAGCAAGGGGATTTGTGCATGCAGGGCTGCTGCCTCGTCCTCGTGCCTATGCTGTCCCAAACCTGTGGACACTCTGCTTTTCCTCATGAGATCAGATCAAGGGGAAGGGAGAGTGTGAAGGTGGCAGCATGAAAGTAGCATATCCTGAAATCTCATTTTACTCAATAGTAAAAAAAAAAAAAAAAAAAATCACTCTGCCATCCTCTGTGTATCTGCTCTTGCTTTGTTACATCTAAATGTGAACTGGGCAGACAGGCAATTCCCCTATAGTCAGTGGAAAGGAGGAGATACTTCCAGAGGGAAATTATTCTTGTCCCAGGGTATGTGCTGAAGACATGTCACATGAGCAGCACTCATTGCAAATTAGGCAGGAGGAAATGAAACATTCATTTCTCAGGGCTGCAAAGTCAGGAAACTTATATTCCTTCTCTGCACTCCACGCAAGCAGAGACCCTGGGAGGTTCCTCAGCTAACATGTAAGATTTTGGGAATATATCCCTCAGCTCAGTCATTGGATATCTTCCGAGGCTCCTCTTCAGGTGCCAGGCTGCGGAGTGATAGAGCCCACAAGGGGAGCAGATCCCTCATGTGAGACTTGTACTTGCCAGGGGAAGTTCTGGAGCTCCCCTCACTGGGGAGTCCTGATAGTAGATTGCAGTTCTTACAGAGGCTGTATTTCAACCTGCTTAATCTGTAGACTCATTGCTTCTGGCAGTTCTGGGCTTGAATAGCTTGGAAAAGAGGTCAGTGGTTTTGGCTGAATTTAATTTAAGTAAGAATATATGAGGAAATCCCTTTTTTTTATTATTGTCTGGTCTAGTTTCATGTTGGCAAATCTGAATGTTGGAGTGGGAACAATAATAAGTCTTGGAAATAAAGAAGGAAAAATGGTTCATTATAAGTTCATACAGTCATAATTTCTCTATAACATGGACCTTTAAAGGCAGTGTGAAAATCTGCAAAGAACTGGAAAGACAATGTGAAAAAAAAGATGGAGCCTCACTTCCCATTTCTGAACATGCTGTCATCTCTGTTAGGATGGGGTTGAGATGAGCATCACCTCAGTAGGAGTCTGGTCCCATGAGGTTTCATTCTGCAGCCTCAGAGCAATATGAACATTTCTAATCCTTCCTTTGGATGGCCCAGGCTTTCCAGTGTGAGTTTTTAAGCCCATCCACGAAGTGGTTGAGCTCACCATGTAGGCAGCACTTTCTGGGCAGTAATCAAGACAGAACACTAGCTGCCTGAAGGCTTGCCCATGCCACTGTTGCAAAAGAAAAGAACTACAAATAGGTATAGGTTAATTGTTCAAATAGCAACTTAACCATGTGACCCATGGATCAGAGAATGATAAAATACTAAGTGTGCTTAGGCGTGCTTCCACAGTCCAAAGACTACCTGAGAATTGCCATTGAAAGTTCATACCCAGAGCATCTCTATCACATAGTTTTTTTCCTTGTTTTTCCTGAGTTATGAGCAGCTCTGAGCATTATGTTCCTTTTGTTTTCTGTGTTGATTCTGGGGGCAGCATGTTGGGATGGCCTGGGGAAGAGCCACCAAGGAAGGCGTATCTTCATCTCCCAGCAAATTTTGCGTGTCCTGTTCAAATGTCATGTTAATGAAGCTACATCTAACCTTGTGTGCCATCCGTTTCCATGCAGTTAGGACAGATCAGCCTCAGTTATTTCATGGTCTCACATAAATGAAAAACTGGAGTCCTTATGACTGGATTCTGCCTTCTTCAGGCAGAGACGTGCTAACGGAGAGAAAAGGAAACGTTCTCTGCAGACAGCCAGCTGCCTACTGAGCAACATCTTTCCACTGAATAGGAATAAATAGCACAAGGCCAGATGGGCTACTTATGATTGACAGGTGTCAGGATGTGCACAATGCTTTGGCAATGTTGTTCCATATCAATCGAGCAACTAAGTGGTGCAGGGACCCACTTGTTTTCCAAATCTGAAATGCTTTAAAAAATCAAACTAGAAGATATAAATTTCCATGCTAAGTGTTCTTACCCAGAGCTATTTTCCATATTGTATAAATTCAGCCAGACTATGAGTAAATTCTCTGATGTGCAGCTTGAACTGTGAATGAGGATATTGGTGTGCAAACTAGTTTACTCAGTACCTGCATGAGTACCATTCGCCTTTTCCATTGCTTCTGCAAGTGATTCAAAAAAAGAAAAAAAGGCATTTTCAGACTGCATTCATCTTTCCAAAGTCTGAATACACAGGCATAAATGTGACCTGCCCTAATTTAGATTAAAGATTTGTCATGGTTGCAGTTTGAGAATAACAACCAATGTAACAACCAATGTAACTCTACACTTAGACAAAGCCGCGATTTTCACAAGTGTTACCTAAGTCTTATATGAAACACTCTTAATTTCTAGGTGGACTAACAAGCATGTTTGGTCAGCTATCCACTTCCAGAGATCGTTTTTTTTAGTTATCCTCTTTAGTTTTTAGAAAATGCTATTTTCCAGGTTGGTAGCAAAACAATGTTGTCAAATGCACGTGATAAATCACATTTAGGAAGAGAAGCAAGAGAATACAGAGAAATCTTTGGAAGTGCAAGCTATTTTATAGAAAGGAAGCAGAAGGGATACCTCTAGCCAAGGAGGGTCTCTTCCTCTCTGTCATCTCTGATTCTGTGAGGCTGTATATGTTTTTGGAAGATTTGGCTTGTACTTAGGAAAGTAAATAAAAACCTAGCAAAACATCACACCTGATGCACTAAGAACTTGTTTTTTCCATTCAAGTCTCAAGGCAAAGAAACAAGCACGCATCACTTTTCCTGCATGCAGGAACTCCCCTGTGAAAACCCGTACGTGTATTCGAGGCCGGAGCACAAATGTTCTGACTCAGAGTCCTGAGAAGTGGCTGTGGCCTCGCAGCAGGCTGCCGCGGCCTTGCAGCCGAGATGGGACCTGCTGTCTCCATCAGTTCCTGCCAGACACATGTACAACCCATCTCCTATCTCACGTTAGGGACTTTGTTTCCAGCAATTTGCTTTTGCTTGTTATGTGCTTATTCCATGCCTGAGAGGGAGCAATGCTTTCCTAACCAGAGGGTGATGTGGCTTAGACAGTTGGCTCCTTTCTTTTTACTCTCAGTATCTTTTTACTTTTGATTCTGTGCAGAAAGGAAGCAACATACACATGCTGTTTTTTTACAAAAAAAAAGAAGGATTTGGTGAATGTTTATGCAACTGAATTCTTATCTCTGGATAGTACAAATCAGGCTTTTAATATCTTTGGTTAAATTTGGGTGACGTTTCAGCATTCTCAGCATATACCACCATTCTCCAAAACATTTTAGTTTTACATTGATGACATAATCTTTAACTGAGGAAGAGAGACAAGCACAGAAGCCATAGATCTCATATTCAATGCCAAGTCAGTTTGTGTAGAAAAGACATGCATGAAGCTTAAAAACTTTTCCTAATTGGAGTGCAAAACCTCTTCAAGAAAAGCCTCATCCAAAAGTCTTCTTCCTTCTCACAAAACCACACAAGCTTTAACCAGTAGAAAGTTCTTTTCTCCTCCGAACCACCATTGCACTCAGCTCCAAACTTACAGGTTCTGATAACAAAGGTTGATGCTGTCTTGTGGTCTGGAAGCCTTTTTGTTAGAATAAAATAATAATTTGGTCACTTCATCTTCAGTATAAAATTTCACCGTCTCTTAAAGTTTTCAGAAAGCTTTGGTAAAGAATATAATGGATTTGTTTGAAGTATAAGAAAAATATTTTTAAACAGGGTTTATTGCTCTGTCAGTGAGATAAGCGGTACGCTCTCAGAAAGCCACTTCTCTGTGTGGCATTTGCCTTCCACTGCCCTCTTGGAGTTATTTCCACAAGCAGGTGCAATTTCATCTTTTTTTCTTACATAAAAGCATAGCAATACTCATGAATTTTCCATCTATTTTGTTTTATAGAAAGTGTTTTTTTAATATAGGATTTTTATAGCAATTTTAATTGTTATTTTTTGCATTCTACTTGGGAAATTAAAAAAGATCCTGGATTTTCAGGAAACACCATCAATCCATACATATTAGCTTTCTGAATAAATCAACAATTTCAGTTTTGACCAATCTGGTATTTATTTGCATTTGCATGAGATTTAGGAGTGTTCTCACAGAAATAGTAGACTGGATAACTTCATGTTCTTCAAGTCCTTTGGTGATTTGGCCTCATGACTGGGCTACGTCCCTCAGCGCAAAGCTTTTCCAACACACTATCTGTCTGACCTGCCTCAGTGCATCTTCACTGGAGATCTAGTTTAAAGGTGACCTGAGATTTTTGGGAAGAGTGGGAGACCAAGATGACCGATTTACAGCTTTCACGGAGGTTGAGATAGCTTAAAAATGGACATACAGTGCAGGCTGAGGTGAAAGAAACTGTTGAAACAACATGTTACCACACAGGAAAAAATAAGGAAACAGTGCAGTCTGAAGAAAAATAAATGCCACAGAATTCAGTATATTGCTTCAATATTAAAAGCACTTGCCAAAATATCTGTATTTTCTGAGAGATAAAATTTTGACATTTCTATTGACTCTATGAAAAGGCAGGAGTTTGAGGCTCACTTGGGAGAAAAATTTCTGGGAAAAAGTATATTAAAATACAAGCTATCAGTTTTGAAGTCATATAACTTTCCTCAGATCCAGTGGGTTTTAGGCACATTTGAAAGTGAAGCCACCTTTATAGGCACCAAATCTATGCTCAGAGGCCTAAGAAGAAATTTTCATCTTTGAAAATCTTGGTTATTGCACTTGATATCACCCCAACTGCATACGAAGCCTGAAGCCTTCCATAATAATGAATCACTGTTACTCTGAATAGGGGGACATTTTTTTTCTTAGTTATGCAACATATGCAACTTCTCTGAGCTACTCTCTGCTCTGATACATAGATCAGCCAACTGCAATAATTTGCCTGTGTGAGTCCTGCCCTAGGACAGTCTAGTCTTTAGCTCCATAGTCATTCCTAAATGTATTTTAGGATGGGCTAGATATCATATCTTTAAAATGAGGATGGCGGCAGCAGCAGAGAATAACTTGTCTGTGCTCCCAGCAGCATCACACAAAACTCGTCAATACACACTGTGTAGTGCAAAGTCTTGATTTTGCTCTATTTGAACAAAGAAAAGGGAAAATGTACAGACCAAAAAGCATGTTCAAGGTCTGGGATTTATGTGAGGATATTTTGTGAAATGGGGCTTGCAGTACGCTCTCTAGTAATATTTAAAAATCAGAACAGCATTGCAGTAAACAAGTGAATGCAATTGTCGTAGTGTATTTGAAAGATAAGTTTTCCCATTAAGCTGGCAAAGACAGTTAACAAACCTTAGTATTTTTGGCTCATTAAGTGTGGGTAGGCAAGTTCTCTATACAATAGTAACCTCTTTAAACCTTCACCCCAAACAAACCTCCTTCGTGATGGTAGAGTACTGTAGATAAGTGTACTGTTCCTTTTCATCTCCGTACTCTAGTGGGTGTCTAAAGTAAAGCTAGCAAACTTACTGTATTTTCTAGAAGAGAAAACAGTCAATCTGATGAGCAAGTTAACTCTCCTGAGGTTTCCAACCAATTTTGAAAGGTTGGAGTGCAGGGAAAAGCTGCAGAACTTTTGGCTGCACAGTTCAATGAGACCTGAATGCTGTGACTTTGCCAAATGCATTTTGCCATACTCACAGTACTCGGGCAAATGAAGGCTACGCAGGTGAGTCATGAATTTCCGAGGAGAACAGTAACATACTAGGAAAAACAGACTTTTTTTTCTTATGTTATTAAGCAACCCTTTCCTGATATTTTGCTCAGAGTGGTTTATTATTTATCTGGTGTTGGTGTGTTGCCAATTAAATGTTTAGTCAACAGAGAACGATTATCATCTTTATTCCTGGTAGTCATAAATACTTCACAGGCAGTTTGATACAATTTTTGGAGAAGCATGCAGAATTTATTCATTTATCAGAATGCATACAAAAAGACTCACATTCCAGTAACATGGAGGATTGTTTTCCTTTCCTGTACATAAAGGCGATCACGAAACAGCTTCTGTATCTCGTTCAGAAAGAAGCCGCTTTGAACTATATACTTGAATACTACTCCAGCAGTCGAGGGAGGTGATCCTGCCCCTCTACTCAGCCCTGGTGAGGCCACATCTGGAGTATTGTGTCCAGTTCTGGGCTCCACAGTACAAGAGGGATGTGGAGCTGCTGGAGAGAGCCCAGCACAGGGCCAAGGATGATCAGGGGCCTGGAACATCTGCCCTATGAGGAGAGGCTGAGGGAGCTGGGCCTGTTCAGCCTGGAAAAGAGAAGGCTGAGAGGGGACCTGATCAGTGTCTATAAGTACCTCAAGGGAGGCAGTGAGGAGGATGGTGCTGGCCTCTTTTCGCTGGTGGCCACTGACAGAACTAGAGGTAATGGCCACAAACTGAAACACCAAAAGTTCCACATGAGCTTAAGGAAAAATTTGTAAACAGTGAGGGTGACAGAGCACTGGAACAGGCTGCCCAGAGAGGTTGTGGAGTCTCCTTCTCTGGAGATCTTCAAAACCCGCTTGGATGCAGTTCTGTACAACGTGCTCTAGGTGACCCTGCATGTGCAGGGGGGTTGGACTAGATGACCTCTAGAGGTCCCTTCCAACCTTAAGCATTCTATGATTCTATGAATAGTTTCTTAAAGATGTCATCCTTCAGTGGGAGGGAGAGTGCTTAACAAGCAACACGGCAGGCAATAAGCTAAACTGGAATGGGGTCCTGAAGGTATGAACCGACGTGGCCGGACTTAACTCTGGCTGTGGAACCAGACTGTTCTTCCATTTCTGATGAGAGGTGTAAGGAGTGGAATGTCAGTAAAACTTCAGTTTTGCCTCTGGTTAACTTCAATTAAAACAACTCACTAGTCTCAAGCACAGTCTGCCCCCACTCCTTTTCCACTTGTAGATGCAAAGGCAATCAACAGTCTGGTGTCTCCTTCAACAAGAAGTCCCTTCACTCTCATTGAGGTTATTTTGTGATATATCTAATCCTAAATTAGTGTGATGAATTGGAATCATCAGCAGCAAACTTATGTTTAGCAAAGCAAAGAAAGGACTTGCACTGAGCAGGAGAGTAAATACTCTTTGGACTTGAGCTAGAAACCTGCCTAAGGAAAATGTGGCATCAAGAAGCAAGGGCAATACACCAGGTGCATCACTTGAAACTAGTTGCACAGATGAAGCCTGCATTTGATACTGCTAAGGTGTTACTTTTTTCTAGGAGATCTTACCTAGCACAGCACCACAGTGGTGGGATCAGCACTGGCGCTGCAGTTACTTGGCCAGACTCTCTTAGCCCATTCCTGGCAGAGATGGAAACACCAAAGAGGTGGTTGAGGAGGGTGTATGAGCAGGGCATAGATGCTCCATTAAAAGCTTTGTGAAGATAAGAGCTAGACCAATACGTGGCACGGCTGACAAATGGGGCCCTCTGATACTTGATAAAGACACGTATGCACCAGTTGAACAGCATGTCTTTGCAACAAACTCTATCAACCAGAAATCAGAAAAGAAGCTTGTTTCCAAATCTGACTTAGCTTCCTAGGGAACTAAGTACCTCAGGCTTATCAAAATTTGAATTTGGACTATATTAAAAAATTCAGAGCAATTATTGTCCAGATCTCCAGTGCCTAATTAGAGTCCCACAAATATAGCCAAGACCACTAGAAAACAGATAGATGCCTGACATCCAGAGGAGCCACAGGTTGATCTTTATTCGCTTGCAGGCAAACACTGTCATGGAGACAATGCAAGGGTTGTGCTGTAGCACGACAGGTCCTAGGTCGTGTGAAGCTGAGCAAATGATCCACAGCCAACAGTGCAAACTGAGGGAGGGAGGGAGAAGCAGAGAGGCTGCACTGTCCTCCATCACCTGGTACCTGCATTTGTGGGTATGAGCTGTTTCTGGGAAATGTGCTGCCGCTACAGTGTGCTGTGAAAGGATGTGTGCAAAAAATCTGTCAAGAACTGACTGTCCACAAAGGAGACAGAAGAGTCCTAAAACTTTATTTGAATAAAGGGAGAGTCCACTTTGAGAGTCCCCATCCCTTATGGGGTCTCTCAAATTACAGGAGGGCGCAGACCCCTTTTATCCTAATTTCCAGACCGAGGTAGGTGCTCTCCTTTTCCCCATTGGCTAAGGTACTCGGAAGTGACAGACTTCCTGGCCCGCCTAATGTATGTGGCTCCTTGATATGTTCCCCCTCCCTGGTCATGCATTGCATGTCTAATTAAAGTGACTTTATGCCTCCCCTGGGTGTAAAAGTTAATATTAATTGTCTCATTACTCTTGCACCTCCCCTATTAAGGTTTATTCTGCGGTCATTTGTTGATAATGACCTCTCTGCCCTTCCCCTCTTTTCCCCTGAGGTCAACTTCACCCAATCCCATACCTATAGCACAACCTCCTTGCCTATACTCCCTAGTCCTGTTCACCAAAGAAGATGGAGTAACACATACATTTGTAAAAACGCAGACTCCTTTGTTCCGCTGAGATGGAAGGCCAAAATGGGAGATTTTATTAAATTTGATGTGTTGTACTTTGTAAAGGATGAGGATGTCAGAGAAACAAGTGCGATCAAATAATATGGAATCATTTGTAAGGTATGGGAAAGCCATTTTGTTTCCTCTATAACAGGAGACCAGCAATGTGATAACATTAGACATATCCTGACCTGGAATTTCTAGCATTTCCTATCTTATGTGACAACATGAACCTTTGAAAAGTGGTTTTAAATACCCTGGTCTGTGATCTGCAATATTTGATACCCAGAGCCTGTTCTTGGGCACAGCAGGAAGCCACTAAGCAATGAAGAGGTCAGAGGCAGAGAAGGATCCGTCCCTTACAATGGAGTAAACTCGTCTTTGGACTGTTTTACATGTCTCCAACACAAGTTCTGAACTGATGTCTTGAACCATATGGGGGCAGTACAGATGTATATTCACGATGCAGCTCAAGCTTTTCATGTATGATAACAGCAAACTGGCACTGTGGAGGTAGAGGGTACGTTATAACTACATGATCCAAGGCAGATGTGTGTCAGCCCATGTGGAGAAAAAAAAATGTTTAAAAAGAAAGCTACATCTTTCAACACAGCAGGAGATAAAATAAGACGCTAACAGGCTCCTTATGTAAGCTACCCAGCAAGTATGAAGGATTAGGAAGTATTTCAGAAAATCTTCCTGATAGCAACACCTGCTGAGGTCTGGAAATTCCTGGCTTTTAGCTCATTCAAATGCAGACACAACTGGTTTCCACGTCCTGATTTACAGCTGCATTACAAGGGGCCAATCTCACAGCCCTTAATCAAACACCTAATCCTTTTGTTGGGTTTGAACAACAAGTTTGTAACCAGCCCATATGTGCTGAGGCATAACTTGACATAATTGTTCAGGGTAGAGAATCACTGAAGGTCCTGATTTGCTAGGCAGAAATGAAAGGGTCTCCACGAGTGAATAAAAGCTTGTGTGTGGTGGTTGTGAGGAGTCCTTGTTGCAGTGTTTCAACTAAAAATGTCTTTTGCGAGTGACAATACAAAGCTGCTTTCCACAAGTGTTCTCAGAACAACACATCAGTGAGCAACTAGATACAAGAGTGTTCAAAGAAAACTTTATGTCCTGTGTTATTCTGGAGGCTGGAGTGCAGGATTACAGATGTCCTTTCCGGTCTTAAAAATCTAGGAAATCTGCTTCAACTGCAAGGCTAATCTTCCTTTGAACATTTCTCTGACTATAAATGGGACTATGTTGTTGTTGTTGTATGAAATGAGAATTGTTTCCAATGTAATCATCACTTCATATCAACGACATAATACAGTGTCTGTGTGAATGGTACTGTGGCATCTTCATCACTGGAAATATTGAATATAGGATACTGAAAAATTGGCAGGAGAAGCAAGGGAGCAATCTGATGTAACTCCACATTTATCTCTGCTTTGAGAAGGGTTTGGACCAGTGACCTCCACAGCTTCCTTCTAGCCTAAGTTATCCTATGATTCTGTGATCTAGACTTAAAGCAATTTCCTTTGCTGGATTCTTTTGGAGGATAAATAGTCCGTGAAAAACATAAATTAATATTACTTGGGAAAACAGGTAGATTAATTTATGCTGTGTTAGACCATGCAGAGCACTGAGCTAGCCTCACATTCTAGTAACTGAAATTCAATTCCAGGAAAAGACAACAGTGACCAACATTGCTAAGCAAGCAAAAGAAACGAACCTTTTGAGAATTTGCCTAGTGTAATTCTTTTGTAGAAAGAAAAGCTATTTTTTTTACTCTATTACATAGCTCTTTGTACCTGAACTAAGTTTTTTTTATTATTTATACAGGAGGACCACTTTTCCTCAGCCCCTCTCTCAAAGAACGAAATTCCTTAAGCTCTTTGTTCTTAAGAGTCTCCAGTCCTCTCACAGGGGTTTAGGCCCTACTACTATGAATAGAGAGACCCATTGGACGAGCTGAATGATCAGTACTTGCTCTCACCTGTGGAGGAGCTTCACCTCTGTCGAGGGGTTCAGCACAAATTCCACACATCTCGAGTGAATATTAGTAGTTCCAATATAAACTGCAGAAATACTGAAACAGACCAGTAGAGTAAAACTCACATAGTTATCAAGAATCACTACGGTCATATTAATGAACTTCATCCTACCATTCAATGAGAGTATTATTTTTCTCTGCACTAATCTTGGCAGTAATCCTATTAATGTGTCCTTTTGTTTTGATTACTATTGCTACCAGTTACCAAAATATACTCTAAAGCTAGACATTCTAATCATTTCAGCAATTGTTTTGTAATTTAAATATAAATTCAAAACACAGCACTCTCAAATTTTACCGCCCACATGCACTGGCTTAGATTGGCTGTGTTCCAGAGCCCAAGCATACCCTGCCTGTATTTAACCTGCCTTCTAATTTCATCTATTTTACCTGTCAAGTAAAAGTTTCTGAGTCAGCATTGCCTTTCTTCTGTATTTTACTCCAAAGATTTTAACCCAAGTCAGATAGCTACCACTTCAGGATCGGCACTGCTATGGGCTATAAAACTCACACACAAACTGAGCAGTCGGAATGACTAAATGAAGCAGCAGTGTACTCTGGAAAAAAAACACTAGAACAAATGAGGGGGCAATAGGATGTTCAGATTGCTGCCTCTCTGTCAGGGGTGATGTGATCCCTCCAGGAAAAGTTCCTCACAGCTGTTTGGGCACTGCAGGGGAGAGAGTGAAAACCTTACCCATCCTTTATCAACCTTATAGTGCTGCAGCTCCCTGAGAAATGAAATGCTGTTTGAGCAAGTGCTTAAGCACACAAGGATTTTTGATCTCAGTCCTTCATAGTAAAGTGAACTTCAATTCCATGTGAATTCTTTCTCTGTTCTCCCTTGTAGGTGATCAAAATCCAACTGTAAATGTACTGTGGTTATTATTGCTTTGTTTTCTGCTTAATTACTGATAGCATCATACGGCACCATCACTGTCAGACATCATTATGTCTTGGAGCTGCTGTGATCTGCTTTCATACCCCAGGGAAGTTGCCAATTTCCTCTCTGATCAGCCCCAAACTATGCTCATCAATACACCGAGTCCTGAATTATACTTAAATAAATTTAATCTTATTTCATATTGTTAGGATAATATAATGCAATCTTTGGCAATATGACCTACCAATTCCTTTTCTGGGGCCAGTCACTAGAACTGTCCAGGAATGGTGCAGAAGGAAACTGAGGCTACTCTAGGCACCTAGATAAAAAGCTCCATCAAATTATTATTCCCTGTGGCAGAGGAGGATGGGAGAAGCGGACCTCAGGGAGAGCAACTCAAAGATGGGGAAATAATTCCTTCGAAGTTAATCCAATCATGCCAGGGAAACATCTCTGTTGTTGATTGTTCTGCCCAGATGTCATTCCTGATTTGTAAATACCCAGCACCAGGGAACACAAGAGTATCTCATATTGACTCATGCAATGCTTCATGAGTTATTCATAAATAAGTGGTGTTATCTAATTCCGGCAACAAAAATGCCTCATGTAAAATTAATAGAAGTAAAACCCAGAAGGAACTTTCTGCATTAAGAACCTGTCTCTCAAAAATTAGTCAGCTGAGTCAGCTGGTAAAGCTTAACAAGGTATGTCCCTGATTATTCAGGGTGCTGATCACCTGTATGTATGAACTACAAACCTCTCATTCTTTGTTTCTGAGGACAGAAGAGACAATTCCCTGAGCAGCACAAGTAAGAACAATTTTTTTTTTCCATTGGCTGCATATAATCAGCTAATGAGACATTACAACATTTGCTTCTTTTTAAATGTATGTGATTTACAAGAATCAGTAAAGTACCCAGAATCTCAACAAGCTTGCCTTATATTAATAAAATATTCAGTTCATTTCGGAGCAAAGCTGGGGGAAAATGGTCAGGGTGAAATCAGATTTTTTTTTGTGATACTGAAGCAGGTGCATTCCTAGATGAAGGGGGATGAATTTTGAAAGAGAAGTCCCATGGGGCTCACCTTTCCAGCACCTCCTACTCATTAGAATGAACTCAGATAAAAACAAGGTACCTGGTCCAACTACAGGCTGCTTATAAGGGTGCCTAATGCGAGCAGCCTCTCCAAATAAGGTTATCCTTGATATTTGAATGGTGAATTTTTAAGAAATATTTTAAGAGGACAGTGCCAACACCAAGGGTGGGGAAGGGCCATTTGAGAACGCTGTGGACAGGTACCAGACACCCCTCTGGGACATGACTCTCAGATGCTCTCAGAGAGTGTATAAGACAGAGAAAGGAAACAAATTTAGCTCCTTCATACCCTAAGAAATTGCCCTTGATGCAGACTGAGGAAAGATCCTTTCCTCACTACTTTTGTGAACTGGATTCTTGTCCCATCCCTGGTACACTGGTTTTATTAAAATGCTTAGGAGGACAAATGTTTTCTTACACTCATTTTTTTTTCCCCTTAGATTCACTTAAAACTCCAGGAAGGTTTCTTTGTGGACTAGCATAAACATATATGCATTAGTTTTTCATTCAACAGCTAGAATGAAAAATAAGTGATTAGGACAGCTATTGTTAAGATAATTTCCTTAGCTGGTTAAGTTCAGCTTCTGTAGAGCAAGTGGATTTATGCCAGCTGACATAACTAAAGTCTGGATAGCAACTACTTCCCTTGAATGAATTGATCTATATCCAGCCCAGTGTAATTGAAGGAAAGACTTAGCACATACTGTTGCTGTGAATTATTCACCAAGCTAAACTTCAGCAAGGTTTAAACCTGAGAGGATTCCTCCTGGTCTCCACAGCTGTACATCACATTAAACATGGGAAAGGTGTTTGTAGGGTGGGGTCAACTATAAATGATGGTCAAATGCAAGGGAAGAATCTTACCAGTGCGTCTGTCAGTCCCACAATCCCCTCATGGAGCTCTTCCATTGACAAGCATGGTTTCCCTTAGGCTTTTGATAGCCATGGTTGGATCAAGAAGCCAAATCTCCTTTCCCAGGAAAGGCCCAGCTACCAGCCGAAATGAAAGCAGCAGCCTATTGGGGTGCTTGTACTCTGACTGCTCACAAGGCTGCTCTGAGTCCAGACATGACCTGTGCCCTCACTGCCTTGCCTCTGCTTGGCCATGAAGTCAGTGACTATTCTGTTCCTTTTGTGAGGACATGCACGGAGATCCCCTTTTGATACCAAGATGTATATGGGGGAGATTATTTACCATAAATTTAAGGGATAATCATTAAGATTTTTGATCACTTCACTGTAAAATATTATCATATTAATGCATTTATTTAGGCTGTTCCAAGAAGAAACTTAAGGCAACCAGAAACACTGACAAGAAGAGAGATTCAAATCTCCAACAAAGTCTGATAAAAGGCAGGTAGGAATTTGTGCAAAAACAGAGCCAGAAGCATCTCTAATGCAGTTCTGACTTCCAGTATCTCCATTGCCACTTGCATAAAGAATGTGGCATGTTTTGAAACTCAATACTTTGGACTGAAGAGTGGGGAGAGCCACTTATTTAAAATCCTGCTGGTAATAATCATATGTGCTACAACACTAGCAAAATGTACACAGCACCAGAATCTGCACTGTAGAGATGATATTCACACCATTGACCAGAATTCATTCTAGGGACTGAGCTCATCTGAGCTGAATCTGCATTCAAGAAGTTCTCACAGCTTTCTCTTAGCTGAGGATGGTAGACTTTGAACTGTGGTCCTCTGATTTGTGCTTAAGTGTAACATCCTACAGTGGACGACATGAATCCCCCCAGTCCAAAACTCATTCAAATCTATTGAAAACTTTTCACTGATGTTACTGATGACTGTATTTGTTCTTCAGTTATGGAAAGATGCCCAGCATAGCATCACTCCCTCTTTATTTTAGCCTTTTGCTGTACAGACAAGTTTAGCACTCTCTAAATATCCACATGAAAGGGCTATTTGATTTTCCTACCTGTACTTACATATTAGTACAATGACTCATATCCATTGATCAGAAAACAGTAGTCACAGTTAGTGACAGGA